>JACEEZ010007009.1:0-16775 GCA_016584305.1 Chionoecetes opilio | reverse complement strand
GACGCCACGAAGCTCACCAAAAGCCACTCTTACTTTGAGTTACGAAAAGCCACTTACGATGGTGACTTCCTCTTTTATAGGAATTAACCTTTTCCTTTACACACACACACTCTCTCTCTCTCTCTCTCTCTCTCTTCTCTCTCTCTCTCTCTCTCTCTCTCTCTCTCTCTCTCCTCTCTCTCTCTCTCCTCTCTCTCTCCTCTCTCAAATGGTATTTAACTTCAATGTTTTGGAGATGAAGAGTTGGCACTGCTCCAGGCTTGAATCTTTGCAGCTTGGTGGCAATGGCAAACCCAGCAATTCATATTTTAAATTACGTTCATAGGCATTTGATTCAAAATGGCGACTACAAATGCGGCCAGATTTTCTTTTTTTTGCAGCACCACTGATTTAAATCCATTTTCCTCCTAGTTCTTCATCAGCTGGGAGATGATGAAAGTGTTGCTTAGTTCCTTTCCAATGGACAGATTTGCACCCACGAACAATACACACAGTAAGGATATTTGCAAAACAGCTCGAAGCAGCATCAAAAGATATGTACTACAGACGACGTGACCCGTCCACCAGGCCACCAGCCAACTGACTGACGCCTTAAAATTTTTGAACCGCGAGTGCCGCGATACAGTTTGACGTCACGCACCCCCTGCGCACAACTGGCTGCTCAAGGACTTGTTTTGGCTTGCCGCCCTCCCCCAACGTGACGTTACCTTCAGTTTGTTTACCTTGGTCACAGTGGCGTCACGATAACAAGACGCACGTAGCAAAAACGTGAAGTGTGAACCGGGCATTAGGTTCACGTGTGCCATGTTAGCACATGGAGGTAGAATAAAGAGGAGATGCCTTGCCAGTCCCGCGGTTCACCAGATAGTGACGTCCGCCTGTCGGGTTGAAGCCCCGCCCCCGATTGGCAGAACTCGCTTGTCACAACGCGCTGTGCGGTATTTCCATTGAGGTTGGATGGGTATTACGCACATGTATTATTATATTACAACTTTTATTTAAGACATAAATTAGAACTACATAAAAAAGTAAAATATAAGTAAAAAAATTATAATACTCAAATGACTATATTATGTACATAGAGAGATGGAGAGAGAGAGAGTGTGTGTATGCTATATACTGGCCAGTGAAGTGAATTAGTTTTGTGTATATTTGGCGACTCCTAACTCTAACTTTGTCCTGCAACTTGGCAGTGATCTGTTTCCCAGTATAGTGACACCTCGCTTGCAAATTACAAATATTTTTCGGCAACTGCCTTAGTTAGTAAGTGTAAGTGATTTACATGAGGCTCTGTGTCAAATATATGATCACTAAGATTAAGGTATATACTTTTACTGACATAAGTCTGCAAGACAGCAGCACTTACCACCTTATGGAAGTTCTCTCTCCCCAGTGTAAAATGTGGAGCTTTTGTGGGGGCCATGATTTCTCTAAAAAGTTTTTCACTTGTTACACAAATGACTAGTACGTCGTCTATCGGATATATTAATCTCCCTTTGGTTTTAAGTAAGGTGACCAGACGTCCCCGGTTTCCGGGGACAGTCCCCGTTTTCAGTGACCTGTCCCCGGCTACTGCTGTCCCCGGAAATGTCCCCGGTTTTCACTGGGATTGAAAGATCCGAAATTGGAATAAACTTAAATAAAGTAAAAAATGAAAAAACAAAACGCAAATGTTGACCCAACTACCCAGTAAGCCTACACGTATCCGTATCGTATAGTTGCTCACCGAACTACTCGCACTGGTTGCCAGATGTCAATATTTATTTGCAGTAGCAGACGAAATTTTTCAAAAACGGCAACCCTGCAGTCGCACGCTGAAGCCAGACAGTCGAGAACTAGCGCCACTCAGAGAGAGACGTAAGTGTTATCGTTTATCATATATATTATTATATCTTAGATAACGTTTAATTAAAAAAAAAAATGCAATTTTGTAGCCTACTCCCTTGACATTCATTGAGTATGTTGATAATTGATTGCCTATTTCTCCTTGAACACGATATTTCCCTTGCCATATTATATTAACCCATTCAGTGTTCACGCTCCAGGACGCATTTGGCTTTTACTTTCTGGCTATTATTAGACCATATTATTCAGATTAGGAAGGGTATAGGGAAGTGGAAGGGGTCATTTAGATAGTTTTAACCTTAGAATGTCCACAGATCCTTCCTAAACTGTATATATTCGTCAAATGGCAGCCAGAAAATGAAAGCCAAATGCGTCCTAGAGCGTGAAAGGGTTAACATACTTTTACAAAATTTACACTGTCTTCAACCAAAATAGCCCGGGTAGGCTGCCCGACGTCTATTGTCTTGTATCACTATACTTACTTATCTTATGTTATAGGCTAACTAAATACACTGGCTGGGTTTATTCAGGGCACCATTGTCCTAATGAAATGTCATTGTCTATTTGTAGGAAGAGTTTAAAGGACAGACAGGAAGACCAATCAAATAGATGAGGACAAGAAAAAGTTTAGAAGACACCGTGAAGAAAGATAGAAAGACAAGACTCTACAATGTCTCTCTCCAAGAAAAGGAAATGTCACGTTAATGACAGTATTCTGAAAGAATTTCCATTTATACGGCCTGGTCAAGATAAGGCAATTGCTTTCTGCACTCTCTGCAATTCCTCTTTTACAGTGGGTAGTGGAGGAAGATCATCTGTGGTAGAACACCAACAAACAAAAAAACATAAAGGTGCCATTACAGCCCGTGCAAGTGTACCTTCAGTTACAAACTTCTTCAAGAGGGTTCAGCCCTCTCAATCAGAGTATGATTTGGCTGTACAGGAGGGTGTGTTTGCTTACCACACCATCAGACACAATCACAGTTTCAGATCAATGGACTGCACAGCATTACTGAATCGGAAGCTCTATGAGCCAAAGTTCTCATATGCAAGAACAAAATGTGATGCCATAGTGACAAATGTATTTGCACCCTGGGCCATGACACTATTAACTGAAGATCTCAACCAAGCTGAGTTTGTGTCTTTGTCCGTTGATTGTTCAAATCATGGCCATGTAAAACTACTGCCAATACTTGTCAGGTACTGCAAGTTGCAAAGTGCTTGCATTGAAACAAAACTTTTGGATTTTGTAGAGATGAAAGGAGAAACTTCTGCAGAGATTTCCGAGGAGATTCTGATCACTGTCCGGAGACACAGTCTAGAAGACAAAGTTGTAGCATTCTCAGCTGACAACACGAACACCAACTTTGGAGGACTTAACAGGGCAGGAAGGGTGAATGTCCACACCAAGGTTAAAGACTCCCTTCAACGAGAGGTGATTGGTCTAGGTTGCCCAGCACATATCATCCACAACACAGCACGAACTGCACTGGATATGGTTCCCTTAGATGTGGAATATTTACTAACAAAGATCTTCGGATATTTCCACATCTTTACGGTCCATGTGGAGAGACTGAAGACATTCTGTGACTTTGTGGGTCAAGAGTACTACAATATTTTGGGTCATTGTAATGTCCGCTGGTTATCCATGCTCCCAGCCTTAGAGCGAGTCCTCCAGATGTATGCCCCCCTAAAATATTTTTTTCTCTCTGAGGAGAAAAGTCCTGTGGTCCTCCGCAAGTTTTTTGAAGATCCCTTCACCGAACTGTGGCTAGCCTTTGTCCACGGAAACCTGGGTATTTTCAATGAGGCCATTAAAACACTTGAAGGCCAAGACCGTTGCGCAGTTGAGTCTGCTGCCATTCTGAGACATTTTCAGGCAAAACTGACTGCAAGACGTGATGATAACTTCCTGCCAGTCATGGTCAGAGTTCCTCTTAGAGACCTAGAGGAAAATGGCTTAATCACAAAAGAAACCTTCCTGGGAAAATCAAAGTGCTTCTTCGACACTGCAGTGAATTACCTTGAAGCATGGGGTAAGCATGCCGACGACCTCCAAGACCTCAGCTGTCTCCTCCTGAAAAAGAAGCCTCAGCGGTTGGAAGTTGAAAAAGCAGTAGAAACCCTCAGAAGAAAATGCCCTAACGTTACAATTGACGAAGACATTCTTTTTGATGAGGTGTCTGGTCTCCAGGAGATCCTTCAGGGGGGGATACTGGAGGAATGGAAAAGAGAGGATACACCTCTCATTCAGAAATGGGGCTCAGTTATAAGTCATTTTCAACTAAATGAAATTCCACTCATCAACATTGCTAGATTGGCATCTGTAGTAATCTGTTTACCAGGTAGCAATGCCCCTGTTGAGAGGGTTTTTTCCCTAATGAATGATATGTGGACTGCTGAGAGAAATAGGTTCACAGTCTCTACCATGAAGGCATTGCTAACAGTGAAGACCAACTTCAACCATCTGCCATGCCAGGATTTTATGGAGATGCTGATCAAAAACAAACCAATTCTAAAAAAGATACACTCCTCTGAGAAATACACAGACTAGGTTAGAGTTAGTGCACCAGTCAGAAATCTTCAAATCAGAATACATTCAATATTTCAAATCTAAACACTGTCCCTTTTGATTATGATCATTAGGACCCCTTATTTTTACTCTTGTATAATGCCAGGAATAAGGAGGAGGCGTTAGTTTGGGTGAAGTGTCTGGTTCATAGCTGTATTTTTTTTTTTTACAGCTGATTGTATGGATGTGCTTGATCTCAGCTACTTTGATCAGAAAAATAAAAACTTATTGTTAATCAATTGAGTTTTTGTTCAATTCCCTTGCAATTTAAGATAAATAGTGTCAGAGAAACTTTTGATTGCTGCTTTATGAATGGTGAGGGCAGTGGCCCCGTTTTAGTTTTTCCATGACAAAAACACTGCATGTTTTGGAGGTTTTTATGCCTCTAAACCGAAAATGTCCCCGGATTTTGTCTCAGAAATCTGGTCACCTTAGTTTTAAGGTTGATAAGGAAGTGGATGGAGGAGGCAGTGGCGTCTCTCAAGGTCAAAACGTCAATACAGGCCTCGCAATGCAAAGATTTGCCAAGACTGTGCACCACGAAGCCTGCAATGTAGGCAACGATTTTGTTGGAGCACTTTGATAAGTGTGAAGCAGTGGGAATATACACGTAATAATTTTCCTCTATATTATCTGATTTAGTGGTTGCATCTTTAATTCTGCTTTTAACAAGAGAAGTGTTTATGATCTTTACTGAATAACTGTCATTTGCATTATTACACTGGCTAGGTACAGTTAGTATTGGTACAGATTCTAGGGGGAGGTAGTTACCACTCGCAATATCTAGCATATCATTACGTACGAGCAACTTCTTATAGGCGGCAGAATACTGTCTGACTGGGATTATTATTGCATCCTCCCGTATAAACTTACTTTTCCAAAAACCGATTCTATATGGTTTTGACTTAATTTATACGTCATTAAAAACTTAAGTGTTGAACCATTAGATGCAATTTAGTTTTCATGTAGGATCTGAAAACTCCGTATACAAAAATGAAATCCAAGAAAGCCTGTTTTTCTATTTGACTTCAGAACCTCCATCCAGTCCATCAGATAATTTGAATTATCTAATATGCGTTTCTGCTTTCACCAAAATATCTTTTACATTATTTGAATTTTCCTTTTGAAGTGGAGACTTGTACTCACTTGCATTTAAATTCCTGGAATTCATTATGTCAAAAACAGTGTTGAACCTCATAATGAAATTGATAGTAGCTTCTCAGCCCTCAAAATGACTAATTTGTTCCTACAGACAAAATCTCAATGAATTTGCAACTGATTCACTGAGTAACTGTGCTGCTAGTTTAACAAACAAAAAAATTATCTCCTCTCTTTCTCTTTTCTTCTCTCTGACTTGAACCTCATGCAACCTTTCAATAAAGTCCCACTTCACTAAATGTCCACTATCATCGACCAATATCTTCTTATTACCAAAACCGCTCCTCACACGTTTCAACATGTGACAAGGACCTAGAAGCACACACACTGACTGCTCTGTCACTGGGTGTTTAAAAGTTGATTCAGTAGTGTCAAATGCAAAACAACACCCAAGATTATTTATCATGGCTATGCTGGATGCTGCGCCGTCACAAGTTAAAGAAATAACTGTGACGCCTGCAGAATGCAGCTTTGTTAAACATTGCGTGACTAAATTAGCTCTCTCAGCAGCACCAAGTCCTGCAATTAGGAAATATCCAACCGGCAACATCCACATGCCATTCACTGACACAACCATGAATGTTAGAGCCTCTTTAGCTATGGGGAGAATATCGTCATCAATTTCAGTCCCCATGTCAACATATCCATGATTTTTTTTTCCGTCCCGTTCAACCTGTTGTTTTACAGCCATTTCATCCATGATTAACAAACACAATGCAGGTTTTCCTTCATAGTGCATAGTCAGCTAGGTCAGGTCAGGGCAAGGGAGCGGCTCCTACCACCTGCTTTCTTCCAATCGTTGTATGGCCGCCGGCCGACCAGAATGACCTTACTTTTTCCGCGCCTCGGCCTCTCCCCTATATTCTATCTCCATGGGTTAGCACGCTCGGCTCAAAACCGAGAAGTCCCGGGTTCGATCCCCGGGCGGAGCGAAGACAGACGGGCGGTCTTCTGAAAACCCGAGCCCCTGTCCACCCAGCAGTGAATGAGTACCGGGGGTTTGTGACCCGCCTCCCGGGGTGTTGGCTTCGGCCAACAATAGGGATGAATGATAAAATAAATGTTGATTTGGAGATGGGGCCATACGAGCGTTGTTCAGGCACTGTAAAAGACAACTAGATGAATACTAGATGAATACACACACACACACACACACACACACACACACCCACACATACACATACACACACTCATACACACACACAAACACACAAACATAAACTCACGCATACACACACACCCACACAGCCACACCCACACACACACCCACACCCACACACACACACACATACACACACACACACACACTCATACACACACACAAACACACAAACATAAACTCACGCACACACACACACCCACACAGCCACACCCACACCCACACCCACACATACACACAGGGTCGCCCACAGAGATACCTGTAGTGGACGCACATATTATATAGGGCCCACTGTTGATGGGTGTTGGTGGCGACCGAAGCGAGCCTAATCAGCTGGGGGGTCCGGGGGGGGCGTTGTAAGCCTACCCTGATTTTTTTTGCAGTTGTGATCAATTTTAGGTGCATTTTGGGGCCTCATAGGGCCTTATAAGGGGCCTCATAGGGGCCCCTAGGGAGGCCCTTATAGGGGCCCCACACATGCCTGGAGGCTTACAGTGGACGCACGTGCGTCCAGTGCGTCCGCCTGTGGGCGCCCCTGCATACACACACACACACACACACACACACACATAAACTCACACAAGCTCGGGAACTCCGTAGTGTAAGGGTTAGCACGCTTGGCTCACAACCGAGAAGTCCCGGGTTCGATCCCCGGGCGGAGCGAAGACAGACGGGCGGTCTTCTTAAAACCCGAGCCAAATAAAGCTTTATTATAGTGGTTCTGAACCTTTTCAGAGGCGCCGAACCCTAACGAAAACGTCCGCACATAAGCTGAGCCCTCAAATATGGGAAGGAAAAAAAAATCTATAAAAATTGTTACAAAATTCAATAGTATATTTGGATAATAATAATAACAAATTCCATTTTTATCTATACAAAAAATGAAAGAAGAATTTCGTCAAAATTCAATAGAATATATGGATAATAATATGAAAGACTAGCCGCAAAGCCGCCCTCCGGGCAGACTTTTTGGCTAGCTCCTGCGGAGGGCTATTGGTGGTGGGCCGAGTTTGGTGGGCCGAAGGCCCACCAAACACGGACTCTCCAGATAGCCCCTTCTAACTTTCCTGAAATCATGGATGTAGAAATGTATGTATTACCCCCACCCATTCACTCACCCATTACCCATCACCCCCCACCCATTCACTCACCCATTACCCATCACCCCCCACCCATTCACTCACCCATTACCCATCACCACACACCCATTCACTCACCCATTACCCATCACCCCCCACCTATTCCCTCACCCATCACCCATCACCCCCAACCCATCACCCCCCACCCATTCACTCACCCATCACCCCACACCCATTACCCATCACCCCACCCATTCACTCACCCATTACCCATCACCCTAACCCTACATCAAGGTTTCCTCAATTCTCGCAACCCACTTTTTTTTCACAATTATCGCTAATAGGCTGCTAAAAAAAAAAAAAAAGGTGATCGGATCATCTCATAAATGGGCTTAAAACCTTCCCCTGGTCAACCCGGTTCCAAAAATGTTTCATATGAGGTGATTGCGCTACAGGGGGCGGAACCTATACCAGACACACACACACACACACACACACACACACACACACCAGACAGACAGACAGACAGACACACTTTCGCTTATATTTACCATTACCCATCACTCCCCACCTATTCCCTCACCCATCACCCATCACCCCCAACCCATCACCCCCCACCCATTCACTCACCCATCACCCCACACCCATTACCCATCACCCCACCCATTCACTCACCCATTACCCATCACCCTACATCAAGGTTTCCTCAATTCTCGCAACCCACTTTTTTTTTCACAATTATCGCTAATAGGCTGCTAAAAAAAGAAAGAAAAAAAAAGTGATCGAATCATCTCATAAGTGGGCTTATGACCTTCCCCTGGTCAACCCGGTTCCAAAAATGTGCCATATGAGGTGATTGCGCCACGGGGGGCGGAACCTATACCACACACACACACACACAGACAGACAGACAGACAGACAGACAGACAGACACACTTTCGCTTGTATTATTATAGAAGGAAGGAAGGACTCTGAAGCAGTGGCGTATATAGGTCCTTAACAAGAAAGGGGAATACGGGGGTGAGTTCAGGATTGTTATAAAGGGGGGGAGGGGTTGGAGCGAAGCGAGCCTCAACACCTGAGGGAGTTTACAATAATAGCAAAATTGCAATGTGTTTCGGAGGGCCTCAGCCGAGCCCCTGAGACTGGCTCACCGAACCCAAGATCAACCACTGCTTTATAATTACCTTAGCACTTCTATTTTTAACACTCCTGGTAATGAATCCTAAAACAATTAATCGTGAGGATACGAACTAATATGACCTATGAGTTGTGGTGAGATCGAAGCACTTATGGCAGTGCTACCAACCGTTCGTATGACATACGGCAGAGAGCACCGAAAGGTTAGCCCTTTACCAGATGTCTTAACCAAATTTCAGGGCATGACTTTTGTCTTAGACTGTACACAATGACGATACAAGGTGTAACTTCTGCTCACGGGAGAAACTACCTGGGAGCCTCGGACCAACGCTCATATAATAATCAATATAATCCATAAAATTGTTGTAACGATAATTATCATTACCTCTTTCAGTGAACAAAATGCACTATTCATGTCCTCGCTGCAACAATTGGTATGACTATTTTACAGTTTAGCACATTTTTCTCTTATACTACATTGTAAATACTTAAATTTAACAATTTTTTTATATATATTTTTTCTGAAGAAGCTAAAGAAAATGGCATCAATGAAGACAGGTACGCATCTTCTCCATCACTACAGCCGAATAATCCAATCTGAGGTCGGGGCATGAAAGAACACCGCTGCAACATACGACTGTGAAGCCTCACAATATAGGGACAATGGGTTCCAATCCAAAATGCTCACCGAAACAGTCAGACGTATCCAAAATAAAGGTAATCCTGATACCTGTCGCCGTCGTGGTGTCGTGCGTTAAGTTTAGCTTGGAGGTGTGGTTGGAGGGGACGGAGGATTTGTTAGGATGGTGAGAAAGTTCTTTCTGAAACTTGTGCACCGTTGGCACCTCCTCTTCCCTTCACCTCAGTAATAGCAAATAAATAAAGATTACATACATCATACATTATATTACATTGGTAGAAGCATGTGGCGATTACTTGCCGATATTTCAATGTGTTGGGTAGCTACACACACACACACACACACACACACACACACACGACTCTTTCTCACGTCGTGGTAACGAGCGGACACGGCTAATTAGTGCTCCTGACCCTGGTAGTGTTAGAAGAATTCAGCTGTCTGTCTTAGCCATGGATCTTTAGGCTATTAAGGTGCTTCTTGTGGCCCAGGACAAGACCTTCAGGACGGCTTTCGATATTATAATGGAACAACTACAATCACGAATACAAAAAGCTGAAGGAACCATAACGGACTTGACAAAAAGCCTGGAATTCACTCAAGCAGAAACGCTGGACCTACAACGTGAATTAAAAGCGCTCAGGAAATCCGACACTGACAGTAAGACTATAATTTATAATTTAAATGTACGGATTGAAGAGTTTGAAAAAAGGACAAACTATCAAGAGGATTATAACAGACGAAATAACCTACGAATTGCCGGGATTCAAGAAAAGCCCGGTGGTGAAACTTGGGAAGAAACCGCCAATACTGTGTCGAAGCTGTTGGAGGAGAAACTACAATTACCTTCGATGAAGCTTGAACGAGTACACCGAACAGGCCCAGCCTCTCCCTCGCGACCCCGAACAGTCGTTGCGAGGTTCGAGAAGTTTGGTGACCGTGAGGCGGTTGTCAGGAACGCCAGGAAACTCAAGGGTACAGGCATCTACATTAATGAAGACCTGTGTCCGGCATCACAAGAGCTTAAGAAGAGTCAGTTTCCTTTAATGAAGCAAGCCAGGGAGGAGGGGAAGATCGCCTTCTTCAAATACACGAAGTTAATAATTAAGGAAAAAACAAGCCAACGACCAGTGGTTGCCAATGGTGAAGCTTCGACGAGCGGTGCTGGTCATGACGTTACGGTGGTGGCTGGATCAGCTGGTGCTGTTGGTGGAGGCGTATCGGCGGGGGGCAGCGAGCAGTTAGTTGGTGCTGTCGGTGGAGGGAGGAAAGGTGCCTTCTCCACTGCTCCTGCTGTCGCTGGTCCTTCAGCAACATCCACTGCTGCTGTTGTTGGCGCTGGTCCTTCAGCAACACCCACTGCTACTGTTGGCGCTGGTGCTGCAGCCTCGTCCCCTGGTGGCGGTGATGGTGCGGCTCCTGTTGGTGGCAGGGCCCCTGTCGGGTCTCCTGTCGACTTGGCCGCGGTTGATGATGTAAAACAGCGACATCACTTGAACCTACGCAACCGTAAAAAGTAGATAAGTGTCGTTCCGGCTTACCTCTGTTAATATTAATTTTCTTTATTTTCTTTAGTATTTTATGGTAATTAAGGAATCATTGTGCAATATATTACCTTTTGCAGCATTAAGTGATGAATCACTATACGCTATTCTTCACACTCCTGTATCCCTTTGCAACGTAAATAGTTTCAGCAACTTAGAATATAACCCTTTCGCTATAGATGATGACAACTATAACAAAGACTTAGATGCAAATGAATTTTTCACACACAATAGGTTCATTAATGTTCCGAAGTCTGATTATATTTTTCCTAATGATATTTTTCCTGATGACATTTCTTCACTCAGTAACAACACTTTTACATTATCTAATATGAACATACGATCCATTCCAAAGAATTTTCAGTATTTTTCTTTAAAAAGTTTGACTCAACAGCAAAAGTATTCTCTGAAACAAATATTTTAAAATTCCCTGTTATTCACAAATATTTTACATTATTATTAATATTCAAAAGTCAAGGACAAAACGCAATATTTAAATTAGTTGAAAATGTTACCCATACAAGGAGTAATAATATTAACCTTATTTGTCCAATATTTAGAACAACATTATTTAAAAACAGTGTTATCAGTTTTGGTCCGAAACTCTTTAATGATATGCCTCTTGATAAAAAAGTTCTCCTTACAACTACCAATTTAGTTAGATATAAGAGAAAAATTAAAAAGTATTTACTTTATCAACAAAATATGTAATTATTATTTTACTACATGTATAAATATTTTTAGTTTATCTGCTCAATCTATTATTATTTTTATTTTTTAGTTATATCTATTGTTTTTTATTTTTATTATTATTATTATTATTATTATTATTATTATTATTATTATTTTTATTTTTATTATTATTATTATTATTATTATTATTATTACAATTATTTGTATTCTGCTACTACTGTAATTCCATTTATTACCCGTGTCATTATCGAATGTAGTTAACCTCAGTTTGGATATATTTTTCTAGGTATGTAACTTTATTTAGGCAAATAATCATTCAGCTAGTCTTAAGTTTCCACGCCCGCTAACAATACAGTAAAACGATATGTCCGTCATGGAGCTTCGGCTCGACGGACCGTGGCTAATGTTTATGAAATTTGTATATATTACAACATTTGTCTTATTATTAGCAATAAACGTTTACTTACTTACTTATTTACTTATACACACAGACACACACACACACACTCACACAATGCAATACAATAAAATTAATAGATCAAAGGATTGCATTACCAGAGGAAGTGGTGTGTGAACAATATACATTTATTTAAAGAAAAATATGGTAATTGGATATTAAAAGGCGAGATAGTACGAGTTTGACTAAATCCTATAAATATACAACTATAGGTAGATACAAATAGGCAAATACACACACACACACACAAACTAATTTCTTCTAACAAACATCAGAACGGCTTTTGTCTATATGGACGAGGACATGATGAAGAAATGTATTGTGGCCCTGATACGCCCTAGACTGGAGTACGCCACAGTAGTTTGGTCTCCGCACAAGAGGAAGGATGTAAAGAAGATAGAATACAGAGAGCAGCCACAAAGATTGTTCCCAGCCTGTCAGACCTGACTTATGAGAGGCTGGAGAAATTGGGGGGGGACCTTCCCTCTTCAATGGAAGAGGGAAGAAAAAGAGGAGACTTGAAAGCAATGTATGGAGCTATGTCAGGAATGGAGAGAAATGATAAAGAGGACATGTATGTACGGGAGCCATAAAAGGTCATACGAAGAAACAAGGTGATGAACACAACGATGGAAGAAGATGGGCAAGGTGCTTGAAGAACATTAAGAAGTACAGTTTTCCTATCAGTGCATTGGTATGTGGAATAGCCTGGATAGTGAAATTATAGATGCCAAAAGTATTCATGTTTTTAAAGCTAAGATTGACCAAATGAGACAAGGAGACGGGACCCCACGAGTGCAACTCATTTCCCGTATATCACAACTAGGTAAAAACAACTAGGTAAATACACACACACACACACACACACACAGACACAGACACACAGACACAGACACACAGACAGACACACACACACACACACACACACACACACACACACACACACACAGACAGACACACCGACAGACACACCGACAGACACACCGACAGACACACCGACAGACACACCGACAGACACACCGACAGACACACACACAGACACACACACAGACAGACACACACACAGACAGACACACACACACACACACACACACACACACACAGACACAGACACAGACACACACACACACACACACACACACACACACACACACACACACACACACACACACACACACTACTGTTTGGAGCTTTTAACTGCAAAGAAGTAAAATGGGAGACATTTGAAGGAGGATTTGTATGACAGACTGTATGATTTTCTCACTAGGAATAACATCTTAACAGATAGGCAGTTTGGTTTTAGAAAGAATTTATCTCCCAAATTAGCAATTACAAAATTAATGGATAATGTATTGCAGGAGGTAGGTTGTAGTAAATATATAATTACGGTTTTTTTGGATTTGAAAAAGGCTTTTGATACATTGAATCATGAAGTTTTGATGAGTAAATTACAGCATTACGGTATAAGGGATGTCTGTCTGAATTGGTTTATGAGTTACCTATGCAAAAGAAAACAACACACTTCTGTGAATAAAATAAGCTCAGGGATTGCAGAACTTAAAACAGGAGTTCCACAAGGTTCAACATTGGGTCCGTTGTTATTTTTGATATATATATATCAATGATATTATCAATTCTTCAAATTTACTGAAATTTATTATTTTTGCCGACGACACTAACATTACATATTCTTCAGCAGATTTAAATTTTTTAACGAGAACATTAAATTTTGAGTTAGAGTTTTGTTTCATCCTGGTTATCAGCAAATAGGTTAACTCTAAATATTGCGAAAACAAATTATTTGATATATGCTGGCAACAAAAGTCTGGACAGTAATATAAATATTGAAATGTGCGGGGAAGTAATACTAAGATCAAATTCAGTTAAATACCTAGGTGTTTTTATAGACCAACACATTAGTTGGAAGGATCATATAGCTTATATACATAATAAACTCGCTAGATCATCAGGCATACTTCATAAAGTAAAGCATATTTTATCCACTGAAACATTACTAACCTTATATTACACGTTGATTTATCCTTATTTACATTATTGCAATGTTGTCTGGGGTATGGCGAATATAACAACAATAAAACCGCTGCAGTTGCTTCAAAAAAGGATAATTAGAACCCTAGGCAAAGTTAGTTATCATGAACAC
Source organism: Chionoecetes opilio (assembly GCA_016584305.1). Taxonomy (NCBI): domain Eukaryota; kingdom Metazoa; phylum Arthropoda; class Malacostraca; order Decapoda; family Majidae; genus Chionoecetes; species Chionoecetes opilio. The sequence continues at coordinate 2,327 of JACEEZ010007009.1, read as the reverse complement.
ACAGCTCCGCTATTTAAAAGCTTTAAAATTCTTAAAATAAATGATATTTATGTTCTAGAATGTCTAAAACTCCTTCATGACGAATTCCATATCTTTCATTCTGCTTCACTTCAGACTGCTTTTGAAATACATAACTTAAACACAAGAAATAGACATCAAATTAGACCACCTTTTCCAATTACTAAATCTCATAAAAGATTTGTCACTTATTTCGGATACATGAAATGGAATGAACTTCCAAAGCACATTACAAATATTGTTGATAAGAATACATTTAAAATAAATACAAAGAAATATATAGTAAATATATCTATACATGTTGAGTAGTAGTCATTTTTGTTTCTTCAGTAGATGTATTTTTTTCATTAAGATATAATGAGTGAGTTTATGTTGGTTTGTATGTTTGGAAGTCTTGATATGTTTAGGTATGTATGTCTATGTAAATATCGATAAAAAGGTATGTCGAAATATAATACGTAAATATGTTTGTCCATTGCAAGGCATTTTATAGCTATACATACAAGGGGCCTGTCAAAAATGTTTACATTTAACGGGCCCAGCCATGTTTATATACCATGTATATATGATCAAGCTTTGTATATATTTATATGGCTAATAAACTACTTGAATTGAACTACTTGAATTGAAATGAAAATGCTTGGGGGAATAGATTGTTGAAACTGACAATGATAAAAACCAAGGCTAAGGGAGGACTCTCTCGGCTTTGATAAAAAACGATGACTCAGTGGATGACAGAAAACACAAGATATAGGGGAGATGACGAACCAGCAAGGTTTGATCTTGTGTTAACAAAATGTATAGACGTAGCAAAAGAGATAAATCATGGGTGCCCCATAGGGAAGAGTGACCATGTAATTTTATAAATGGAGACGTAAAAGGACATAAGGGATGAAGATAAATCATACAAAAGGAGCAGAAGAGACTTTGGAAAATCTAACAGAAGAACTGAACATTTTTTTTGAAGAAATTGACGGGTAAAATGAAGAGTGAATGATGTGCAAGTGAAATATAGTATTTTTCTGGTCATATGATAAAGGATTTTAAAACATATTCCATTATATACACCAAGAGAAAAAAGAAAATATGAATGGTTTAATGGAATATGTGAAAGGGCGAAGAGAATAAGAGATGAGGCATGGAAAAGAAGGAAGAGAAATCGGACTCAAAGAAATAAAGCAGACTATAAATTAGCAAGAAATTCATGTGTGCATAAGGAGGGAGGAAGAGAAGAGATATGAGAAGGATATAGCCATAGACCACTGTATACCTGGACTGCGCACGGAATATCGGCTTGTTGCACATGGGCCTGAACTTGCCCTGAGGTCGGAGGGCCGCTCGGATTCATATATATATATATATATATACGCATCATATAGACTGGTTTATCAGTATATATGATATACTGTAATCTTCGTAAATGTTTGTTCTATAATATTATCAAATAAAAAACCGTAAAACCCGCTAAAGAAATGCCATTACGAGACTATGAAGAAATATGCATGAACTTAATATTCACTTCAACTCTTCGCCATTTAAAACTTTGAGTCAACTTTTATCATGAAGGGTATCAATAGAAGCGCAATTTTATTAGCTTTCCATTGATGTATTTCGTTATCTGATAAATGAATTAGAACCATGCATAATTTAGCGTTAAATAAATAAATAAAATCATCAATCGGGTAATTTTCCCGATTGATGAGGTTATTTATTTAGTTAACGCTAATTTATACATGGTGCTGATTCATTTATCAAAAAACGAATTATATAAGTAAATAAATAACATCATCAATCGGAAAAATTACCCGATTGATGATTTTATTTATTTATTTAACGCTAATTAATGCATAGTTCTAATTCATTTATCAGATAACGAAATATATCAATGGAAAGCTAATAAAATTGCGCTTCTATTGATACCATTCATGATAAAAGTTGACTCGCAAAGTTTTATACGACGAAGAGTTAAGTGAATATTAAGTTCATGCATATTTCTTCATAGTCTCGTAATGGCATTTCTTTAGCGTGTTTTACTGTTTTTTATTTGATTATAATATAGAACAAACATTTTTGAAGATTACAGTATATCATATATACTGATAAACCAGTCTATATGATAGTCCATAGACCACTATATCTCTTTGTTGGGCGGGCCGCAGGCCGCTATGCAGCTTGTAATTTCAAAACATTGTCGCATGTGCAGTCCAGATATACAGTGGTCTATGATATAGCATAAAAGTGTAAGGAAGAACCTAAATAATTTTATAGATTTGTCCATGGAGGTAGCATGAGGAGGCATCATGTCACCT
>JACEEZ010007008.1:5000-43052 GCA_016584305.1 Chionoecetes opilio | reverse complement strand
AGGGAGTAGGGGTAGGTGTGATCCACCCCCGTTTTAACCACCCACCCTCAACAATGCCTCCCCCCCCCCCCTTTCCTCACACACTCATCTCATACCTCCCCCGTTTCCCCCCTTCTCCATTATCAACACAACCCTGTTTCTCCCACCTTCATCTCTAGCCCCGGCCCCTTCCTTTTCCATCACCATGGCAACACCCACCCACGTGTGAGGCATGTTGCATGAGGCATGGCTCTTGACGCTATCGTGATACGTTCATGGCACTGTCGTGGTTATCGTAACTCTATCGTGACGACAAAATGACCGTTGATTTTCCATTCGTGACATTGTCTTACAGCTGTCATGACTCCATCGTGACCATCTTACGACCGTCATGACACATACGTACAGGCAGCGTGACATTGTTGTGAGGCTATCATGGTCTGCGTTTATCGTGGACAAATTTCACGATAGTGTCAATAATCAAATTGGTGGCGCTATCGTGGCTCGATTATGGAATGTGTGAAGGGAGCTCAAGTGATCAAGGGGAGGAGGAAGAACTCTAACCCAGTCATCCCTGCAAACGCAGTCACCCGTTTTCTCTCGAGCCTCGGTTGAGAGAGAAAACAGGGGTGACTGCGTTTGCAGGAATGACTGGGTTATTAAAGCTCCCTTCACACATTCCATAATCGAACCACGATAGCGCCACCAATTTGAGTATTGACGCTATCGTGAAATTTAACCACGAAAAACGCAGACCACGATAGCCTCACAACAATGTCACGCTGCCTGTACGTATGTGTCATGACGGTCGTAAGATGGTCACGATGGAGTCGTGACAGGTGTAAGACTATGTCACGAATGGAAAATAAATGGTAATTTTGTCGTCACAATAGAGCTACGATAACCACGACAGTGCCATGACGGTGCCATGAACGTACCACGATAGCGTCAAGAGCTAGCCCCACACGTGGGTGGGGGTTGCCATGGTGATGGAGAAGGAAGGGGGACTATAGAGATGAAGGTGGTAGAAACAGGGTTGTGTTGGTGATGGGGAATGGGGGGAAACGGGGAGGGGGGTTGTAATAAAGAAGGGGGTGTTGGTGGGGAAACGGGGGGGGGGGGTGGAGAAGGCGTGGTGTTGGTGGGGGTGGGGGTGTTACCACGTGCTGATGAGAGTAGTGGGTAGGGAGTCACGGGGGGAGTGTCATCACGTGGTGGTGGGAGTAGGGGGTAGGTAGTCGAGGGGGGAGTGTCACCATGTGGTGGTGGGAGTAGGGGGAAGGGAGTCGAGGGGGTGTGTTATCACGTGGTGGTGGGAGTAGGGGGAGTGGAGTCGGGGAGGGTGGAGGTGAATGAGAAAGGGGGGGAAGGAGGAAGGGGGTGCAAAAAAAGGGGGGAAGGCAGGGATGAAGGAGCGCTTAAAGTAATCGTCCAGACCATTTCATCATTCCTGATTTAATGCAGTCAAAATATAGCCATGATCGAGTATATCAACAATATGTTGTCACTTTTTGCATCCAGTCACCCGTTTTTAAATGATCCGCATTCAAAATCTGTAAATGGACCAATTTACTCTACTTGAGGTAAGGATTGATTTGACATCTTCAAGCCTCATATAGTTGGGCAGTGATGTTGATTTTTCTATGTGAACAGTATTTTTGATGATACAGCCAATTTAAGTGCAGGAAAATGTATACGCTCTAAAACGACTGGCGCCATGTTGTGACGTCACTAGCTTAGACAACAGAGCAAAACAGCTGTCAAGCGGCCGCTACTATTATGTACTACCTACTAATACACCAACTTGCATTACCCCTACTACCGCAAGATGACCAGTAATCCTCCTTCAAGTGATGTAGTAGGTATTCATTGTGTTTGTGAATATGTAAGTTGTAGTTTATAAGGAAAAAGTGGATAGACAGAGATAAGTGGCCCGTGACACCTGACAAGTGACGACTTCTGGGATCGGCATTCCTTATAGGGAGCTTAAATGAACCTGCAATGACATGTAAAGCTAGACAGATAGACGAACTCATAGAGGAACAGGTAGAAATGTATGGCTTTCTTTCCCCACATAAGCAAAACATACACCCTTCGTCACTCTACTCACCACTACAACCTTCACTAACCATACATTTCTACCTGTTCCTCTATGAGTTCGTCTATCTGTCTAGCTGTACATGTCATTGCAGGTTCATTTAAGCTCCCTATAAGGAATGCCGATCCCAGAAGTCATCACTTGTCTGGTGTCACGGGCCACTTTGCTCTGTCTATCCACTTTTTCCTTATAAACTACAACTTACATATTCACAAACACAGTGAATACCTACTACATCACTTGAAGGAGGATTACTGGTCATCTTGCGGTAGTAGGGGTAATGCAAGTTAGTTAGGTTAGTAAAATAAAACTATAATTTGCGGTTTGCTGAGCCAAAACAAGCCGATCAGCTGATCAGGCGAGATCTGAGTTTGCAGTTACTACGTCACAACCAATGACAGCGCGTTCCGCCGTGTTGTGATATTTTGGCCCCAAAAAGGCCATATATTTCATTTATGGTGCATTTCTCAGCAAAAAGAATATGAGTACAGTGATATGTAGCCTATATTGCACCCAAAGCTTTATAATACTCCGTGTTTTAGGTGTGAGTAAATTGGTCCATTCCCCGAGCTCTCAAAAAACAACTGGCGGACAGCAGACGACGCACCACGGCTCGGCAACGTCACACGAGTGAGCCTCCCAGCCCGGCCCTATAAAAATACACGGAGACTCGGAGAAAAATGTAGTACTTGGGGAATTTTGGGTGTTTCTGATATTTTTTTTTTGCGATGTGGCATATACTTGCATCCTTCATGGATACAGCAAGAAAGCTGTGCCTTTGCAGAGAGCTTAGCACCCATTTCCGACCTATTTGACCATGATAATGTCTGTGCAGCGCCTAACAGTGGCGGGTGAGAGGAGCGCGGTGTGAAGCACATTGTCTAGCCGCGCTCCTCTCACCCGCCACTGCCAGGCGCTGCACAGACATTATCATGGTCAAATAGGTCAGAAATGGGTGCTAAGCTCTCTGCAAAAGCACAGCTTTCTTGCTGTATCCATGAAGGATGCAAGTATATGCTACATCGCAAAAAAAAAATATCAGAAACACCCAAAACTCCCCAAGTACTACATTTTTCTCCGAGTCTCCGTGTATTTTTATAGGGCCGGGCTGGGAGGCTCACTCGTGTGACGTTGCCAGCAAGTTAACCGCCACGGCTGGAATGGGGCTGTTGTTTTTCCCGCGCTTTTTACAAAAGTCATGTTTCTAGGGAAATAAGGCGTGAAAATTAATGATTTTTTGTGGATTAAGTATTTTGAATGAACATTCAACATAATTATGCAAAGAAAAAATGGGTCTGGACGATTACTTTAACGGTTTCTTATCATCACGATAAACATACGACGATCATGATAGTGTCACGAAGCTGCTACATAGATAACGATAGCTTCACGATAGACTTATGATACCACTGCGTTGGGTACGAAAATCGGGGAGCTTCCTGATTTTTTAATGCACGCACTAACTTTTCGTGACCTCGGCCGAGCGCGTCACGAGCGTCACGATCAGTCACGATGGACCCATAACCAGGACCATGACGGCGCTGCGCACTGCATTGTTGGCACTTTCGTGGTTCGATTATGGAATGTGTGAAGAAGGCTTTAGAGTTCTTCCTCCTCCCCTTGATTACTTGGAGAAGAGGGAAGATCCTCGGTGCTGCCGCGTGATACAATAGACTCGAGAGGGTAGGGTAGGTAAGGGACAAGGGAGGGGTGCGCAGACCTCTTCCACTGCCCACAAACTCGTCTCTGCACATCTGAATCATTGTACATCGTCCAGGATGTGAATTTTTGTAGGCCACATTGTCGTACCGAGCCACCATAATTATCCTATTTTCAGATTGATATATATATAATTATCGTACAGCCTTAGGTAAAATCACAGTCAGTAAATGACTTTATAATTTTAGCAAATAACTTGTAATTTACTTTAGTAAAAAACTTTTAATTTACTTTAGTAAATAACTTTAGTAAGTAACTTGGTAATTTTACTCACCCCAGTTTGAATGTCGTAACATTGAATTTTCGATCTCGTATATTGTGAAAATAGACCCTAATTTACACATCTCGTATCATCGGATTATCGTATACCGAATGCTCGTATAACGGGACCTCCCTGTATATGGAATGGTGTGTTGTTGTTCTCGGCAGCAGGGCGCGGGGACAAATGCCCCCGCCACTCTCGCCTCCCCAACAAAATATCTCCCTGGCTCAGGCTGCCAACCCAGGCGCAGAGTGGTCTTAGTCGTGGATCAACATAAAACCATGATGTGCTGGTGACTAAAAAACGAATTCTTGGCATTGGTACCACTGGAGTCTAACATGGAGGCTCCACATTAGACACTCCCTAGTCCATGTTTATAAAATTGGCCGTTTAAGGTGCTGCCTGATGAGTATTCCTTCTCATGCCGTGACTATATTTACACTTTTGTGGTGTAAGTGTTTCAATGTTGATGCATGTGGTAGTTCAGCATGTCTTGACCCCACAGTGGTGCAAGGCCACTCTTGTATAAGGTGACATCAGTTTGCACCACCAAAGAACCAGGCAGAAAGTTCCACCTGGGGACACATCTCACACTGAAGTGTCTTTTCCTCCACTCTGCTCCAAGGTTCTTGACCTTGCCAAGTGTGGTGTGAGTGAGGCAGGAAGCAGGGTGTCAGGGCAGTGTGTGGCTCTCTGTGTCCTGACTGTCACCACTGTTGCAGGTGCTGAGGACACAGTCCAAGCCGGCTGCTCCGCCCGCACTGATCCGGCTCGCTCCGGCATCCAAGAGGGTTCCCGCAGGACCAGCCTTCGCGTGTGCTGGCCAGAGTATTGCTGCGGTGGAGGCTGTGGGGCCGGGCAGCAGCATGAGTGGCCGGGAGCAGCAGGATCAGTCTGCCTCAGGGGTGGGGAGGCACAGGTGTGATGGCAAGAATCACCTGGAGGCAGGCAGCTCAGGCCACAAGGCAGACAGTGAGCTGAAGTGCCAGCAGTGTGACAAAACATTCAAATACAAGAGTGGGCTTGAGGAACATTCCTTGACACACAGTGGTGTTAAGAGTTATAAATGTTTAGAATGTGGGAAAAGATTTAATAGAAAGTCTAACCTCACCATACACACCCTGACACACAGTGGTGTTAAGAATTATGAATGTCTGGAGTGTGGGAAAATGTTCACTCATAAGTCTAAGCTCACCAGACACACCCTGATACACAATGGTGTTAAGAATTATGAATGTTTAGTGTGGGAAAAGATTTACTACAAAGTGTAACCTCAACACACACACCCTGACACACAGTGTTTTAAAAAATGTTGAATATCTAGAGTGTGGTAAAAGATTTGCTGGAAAGAGGGATCTCATCAATCACACCCTGATACACAGTGGTATTAAAAATTATGAATGTTTAGAGTGTGGTAAGAGATTTGCTAGAAAGAATCACCTCACCACACACACCCTGATACACAGTGGTGTTAAGAATTATGAATGCCTAGAGTGTGGTAAAAGGTTTAATACCCGTTCTGAACTCAACCAACACACCTTTAGACACATTGGCTTGAGGGAGTTCAGGTGTGATATTTGTAGCAAGTGTTTCAAGACAAAGAGTGATATTGCCAAGCACATGAAGATCCACTTTTAAGGTGGTGTGTTGTGTGGACAAGTGTGGGTGTACCCGTGCCTGTGGGAGTGTGTCCTGTGTGGCAATGGGTGGTGGTGGTGGGCAGTGTGTTATGTGTGTGGTGGCAGCCGTGCCCTTGTGACCTGTGAGGGAGTAATGGCCCCAGCAGTTGTTGGGTTGGCAGTGCAGGTGTGACTTTCAATAAATGTATCCAGGGTTTTAAAGGTTTCTCTGCTGATTGCCTTAAAAAACAGTCTTTCCTACGCATAGGTTACCCTCCTATATTCTGCAGGTCACATATATGTATATCGCATAAACCTTACTCTTGTCTTCATCATTGGACAGCAGCAGGAAAAGGGATGACAACTGCATTTAGGGGATCGTCCTAATGTTATTTTTCATTTGCGTCAGCTGTTGTAGGGGTTAGAAATTCTTCTTTTGATGAGAACGAATCCTTCAGGATACTTAAAACCACCCAGCGTGTTGTGGTTTAAACTGCATTTATAATGGGAGGGTTGTACTAAACTGCAGTTTTGCCCATATTTCTAAGCCCCTGAATCATCTTCGCTGGTTGGGTGTTATTGAATAAGAGGATAGGTGTTTGCAAGGCTTTGTCTAGTTGATAGGTGGACTTATATATACTTTAATTATTTGTATAGTATATAACTTGAAGTATATATATTTGTGAAGTAATATTTGGGGAACTCTGTAGTGTAGTGGTTAGCACGCTCGGCTTACAACCGAGAAGTCCCGGGTTCGATCCCCGGGCGGAGCGAAAGATAGATGGGTGGTCTTTCTTAAATCCCTAGCCCCTGTTGCCAGGGCGGCCACCCCCACACCTGTAAACAGTAAATTTTCGTTATTAGGCATCCACCGACTTCGAGGCCGAAACTTAGTTTTCTAAAATAATTATTGTTTTGATGTGCTTAGAATGAATCTGGTACTCGTTTTTGTCGGAAATCAATGTTTGTTTACAGGTTTGGGGGTGTCCACCCCGCCCCGCCAGCAAATCTTGCTCTGCTTCGCACTGCCGTATTGATAATTTTCTTTTTTCTTGATATTATGTGGTAAATATTCCGCAGGATTTGGCGGCACCAAACAGCCGCGGCATTCGAGCGATAGCGCACCATCAGATTTGCTTATTTAACACAAATAACTCTATAAAACTGAACACAAACCTATCCTAAAGCTAACCTAAATCTAACCTAACCAAACCTAAACGTAACCTGCCCTAGCTATTATTCTATAAAAATAAGTGCTAGATATTTTATTCCACAAGTGAATAACTATTGCCCATCAATGGGGAGTTTTCTAATAAGCTCACGCTCAAGCCTGTTTCTCGCGCTCTCATATCCTCTGCCCTTTGAGCGTGAATGATCTATCATTTACCGAAAAATTTCCTTTTACTTTTTGGGGAAACATATCAGAATTACCCTTCAATACAAACAACTGAAACAGTTCTTAATAAAAAATGTAGTTTATCATTTTGTTTTCAGCACTTGAAGAAAATTTTGGCAAAACATAGAATTACTTGAAAAACTCAATTTCTTAAATCGTAATTTCATGGAAACACTGCACGTTCAAGCTGAATGAAGCTTCAGGAAGTATGTACTTGTAGGTAAGCTTTCACTGAGTACCTGTTTTGGGTGTATATGTCTCTCTTACGACGAACATTTACCAAGAAGTAATTTAAGTAATTGGCACCTCAACGAACAGTCTCTATCGAAGACAATACATGGGTCTTGTTTACTTGTTTGTCTTGAAAAGAGGGGCTGCAGGAAAACGCATGCATCCGCCGTTATCTGCCTCACCTGTGCCTTCCTGAGGAGACAGGTCAACTCCCCACGCCTGTAATAGCATCATAGGACATCACCAGGGCTCATAGTGTTCCCCAAGGGATCCTCGCAGCCCTAAAACAAGAACAAAACAAGACTTCCCCCCAGCCGTGGATAAGAAGAAGTGACTGATATCAGATCCGCCCATCGGGATGGTTTCTTCGGAGATGCTGAACGCCACACTATTTTTTGGTTAAATGTTCGTCGCAAAAAGGACAGACACATCCAAACGGGGTACTCGGCGAAAAGCTTACATACAATTACATACTTCCTGAAGCTTCATTCAGTTTGAACGTGCAGTGTTTCCATGAAATGACGATTTTAAGAAATGAGTTTTCAAGTATTCTAGTTTTGCCAATATTTTCTTCAAGTGCTGAAAAACAAAATGATAAACTACATTTTTTATTAAGAACTGTTTCAGTTGTTGATTAAAAGGGTAATTCTGATATGTCCCGAAAAAGTACAGGGAGTTTACGGTAAATGATAGATCATTCACGCTCAAAGGGCAGTGGATGTGAGATGCGCGAGAGACATCTGGCGGCTTAGCTTTGAAAACTCCCCATACTGAGCCAAAAATAATACAGAGAAAGTAAGGGTTATAATGGACGAGAATTTCGCGGTCGCTACCTACCTTAATACTCACGTTTTCTGTATTTTTTTTGCTCAGTATACTGTACAGTACTAATCTACTGCCGGCGCATAGGATGCTGTTTTTTTCTCTTAAAAAGGAATGCAAAGTTCACCCTGCGTCTAATGCGGCCATATTAGCGAATGAGAGGTCGGGCAGAGAGTGCAGAACAGCCGGTGGTGTATTACTAAAGGGGTCTGGAGTTATCTGTGTTGAGCAGTAGTCCAGTGAGCACAAATTAGTAACTGTGTTATCAACAGTAATGCATAATACTAAGAAAAGGTTGGAGTTTAAGAGAAAACAAGAGCTGGGGCAAAAAGATAGCGATTTTTTGCTGCCAAGATGGCCGTGTCAAAATGTAAACACACCCACCCGCCCCTGCTGCTCTCCCATTGTAAAACGTCTGATATCTCAGGTCTGCGCTTCCCCTGGGATATTCCTCGGGAGGAGCCTTCGCCCCACCATGGGTCATTACCGCTCAGACTCCTGCCCGCACCCATGGAAAAGACAAACATCCCGCATATTAGATGTCGCCTTAACCCGCATTCGTTTGCTGGACTGAGTATTGTTGATAAATGGAATAGTGAAACAAAGAGCGTGTTAAAGTTTTATTTGAAGGAGTGTGAGCGGTGAGAGGGAGGTGTAGTATCTTGGGGAGTCTGTCTATACAGACAAGGATGGAGAAAGGGCGTCGTACATGACTTTGTAGTTTATTTGCCAGCGAGTCATTGTACAACGTGGGGACAAGAGGTGCGTGGCGTGTGTGTCTATGTGTGTCCTGTGGCTGACTGAATTACCTGGCTGGTGTTGCAGTTGTGTCGGCGAGGACAAGTCAGGTCAGCGTCAGGTCACCCTCTAATCCTGGTCCCAATAGGGGGGTGGCCTAAGCCGATGCAGGTGTGTGTGTGTGTTAGCGCCGCTACAGTGGTAAGCAAGGTGGGATAGGAGACAGCATAGGCCTTTGTACCACCTCGACCCCTCAATCCTCACCCCTGTACCTCTATAACTCTCTGAATTTCTTGCATTCAAACAAATAGACGTGTTACACTAAATGATGCGCCGCCGTCACGGCTCCAATACACCACCGTCCTGTCACGTAACGGTTTCTGGGGAAGAATATTTTAACGTAATGAGACTGTGCCGTGCTCATAATAGTTGTTTTCTCAAGGCTTTATGTACCCAAAACAGTGTCTTTTAGAGTTCAACTCCTCTTCTTCATCTACCAGAAGTGCTATTAATGCAAATTTCTTCTACCATAACCTCTGAGACACCATGTCTGCTTAGAGGGTGAGCAGGAACTGCCGAAAATGACGGAACCGTGACGAATAGTTGAATACAGGTTGAAGTTCCCAAACTCGGCAACCTCGGGACCAGCGCCGAGCCGAATAATGGAATTTTCCGACTTTTAGAACGTAGATATATTAAGGGGGAAAAAAGCTTCAACTTCTTCAAAAGGTCAATTTTCTCAGAAATAGTTAACACATTGTTTTCCTTTCTTTTCACTTCCCCCAGTAGGTGTTCCTGGACGTTGGGAGCCATAAAAACAATAACAGACCTGTAGAAGTACACAAAAAACAGTGTACACAACTCTACAGTCAAAAAACACCACTGAACAATAAAAAACAAACCCAAAACGGCGGGACAAACCAAGCGGCCTAGTGTGGTGGCACCCAGCGGCCCCACCTGGCAACTACGCGCCGGGTTTTGGGTGTTCTGCCATGTTTTGGAAAAACCGGAACCATAGCCCAGTTTTGGGTTGCCGAGTCTTGGATGCCGAGTTTGGGAACTTCAAAACCTGTACAAGGCACGGCTGACGGAACGCTGCCGTGATTTCAGAGTGTGACCAGCCTTCACCTAACTTCCTGAAGAAGATAATTCAAAACTCCGACTGTGATAGATTCATAGGTGTAGGATTATTGATAGTCGTAATTTTTGTTATTGGAAAAACCCCCCGATTTCGAGGCCGAAACTTAGTCCTCCTGAAAAGTTTTGTGTGTTTGGGAATTTCTGGTCTGTTTGTTTCGGCATCAATGTTTGTTTACGTGTTGTGGAGGTGGGCAACCCGCCCCTCAGTCGCCCCGCAAACATTGCTACGCTTCACACTGCCATATTATTGGTAATTTTCGTTTTTTCTCTATCATCTGTTACTAACCAACCCCACCTTAAACCCAAACTAATCTGATTTAACCTAACTTAACTTTCTGGGTGAAATAAAAGGTAGATTTTCGGTACTACATGTAATTCCTTTTTATTCAATTGCGCCATGGGAAATTTGGGGCCAAAATACTCAGATGAGAAAGCTACACGATGATGTAGGTAAGAGTCTAGGACTTTTGAAAGCCAACTAACCAAAATATCCAATATCTATACTGCAATTTTCCACAAAGTCTAAAAACATAGCCAGAAAAGCAACAAAGGCATTACCTACAACATTAATCTAAGCATAATGCTAGGCGGCAAAATATTAGTATATCAATTCGTGGGGCATCCTGCAATATATATGACGATTTTGATTACCCTGTCATTTCCCTTTACATTTTAACTAGTATAATTTTTCAATTCATATTCATTCACTGTGAATATTGTATTAGGTACATGTCATAATCATTTTCCTTCCCCTACAAATCCTTTTTTTTTTTTAATAACTTTGATAAATTTAGGGTTTTTTTCCCCCCTCAAAAAACACCAAATTTTTGTTTTTTCTCTCAAAACCTCCTTGTAAATTAGGTGCGTCTTATGTAGGGAGGCGGTAGCGAGTGGTTAGATCTACCGACTGGCGTTCTGGTAACCCCGAGTTCGATCCCCGAAAACCAAAATCTTTTCTGCACCGTCGAGGCCCAAGAACAACCACATGCCTGCTATCAACTCTACCTTCGACTGCGAGTGATCGGAGGACACAGGGGCGGCATGAGCCTCACAGGGTACTATAAGAAACCTGCTGCACCACAACGGGGGCGGGACCAACCATCAGAACCCTCAAGGTTGAACCTCCAGAGCCTACCATCCGAGCCCTGGGTCACCACTGCCTACAGGCGCTATAGGCAAAATGTAAAAAAAAAAAAAAAAAAAAAAAAAAAAAAAAAATAATAATAAAATAAAAAATAAATGTGGAGTAAAATAATAATAAAATAAAAAATAAATGTGAGGTACGGTATATATTGCAATTATTCTTTTGTTGTCTATAGCGCACACAGACACACCCTCCTCCATCCAACTCTATTTGGACACTGACCGAGTCACGCAATGTGTGCGACCATCCAATTTTTCTTACGGATCAGGAGACTGACAGCCTAGCCAATGCCCAGCCTCCAAAACTTAGCCAATGACAGGCTCACATTTTTTTCTTTTAGCCAATCAGTCACTCAATTTTCGGGAGCCAATCAAAGGAAAAATCCTACATTTGAATCGGTTAAAGTCGGTTACCGCTGATCAGTTAGCTAGTTGAAATGGAGTGCATAGGATGCTCTGTTAATGAGCTCCGTATCATCCAATTATACCTAGACAAAGACATAAAGGCATTGAAAACGTTTGAAGAACAAGGTGTCATACCAACGAAGAGGAAGTGTGGTAAATGCAGGCGAGAGCTATCTGTAACCAAAAACGGCCGTGGTTTTCACTGCAATAAGCGATTCTGCCCGCTACTTGTTCTGCCACAGTCACCAGAGAGCTTCACAGAGAGGTGTCACTCGGGCCGTGCCATTTTGGATTTTGAACAGGTGGCGCCGCTATGCGGATGACACGTCAAAACGTCAGAATGCTTATATCATTACTGTGTACGGTGTTGTGCCTGTTCAATACCCTAAGACGCAGATATATGTAGTATTACGTTAAAATAATGAACTGAAGTGGTTACAGGGTTCCCAGAATTGGGAGTTCCCCCTAAATTTGGGGGGGCTCAAAAGTGTCAAAATGCTTATATCATTACTGTGCACGGTGCTGTGCCTTTTCAATACACCAAGACGCAAATATATGTAGTATTAAGTTAAAATAATGAACTGAAGTGGTATTGATGGATGTATTTTTTTGTTATTACACCTTTTGTTCCTTTTGTATTTCATACCGAAGCCCCGTCATTCCAATAAATTGTCTCCAATCTCAATACGTACCCTCTCCCCCCCACACACATTTTGTTTTGGCTGAAGTCAAAATGGGTGGGTGGTGATGGGTAATGGATGAGTGAATGGGTGGGTGGTGATGGGTAATGGGTGTGGGGTAGGGTGGTCCTTAAAATTGAAACTCGGAAAGCTAAGCTCCCACCCCCGGAATTTATTTGAAGTCGAGAAAACTCTCCTGGTGAATTTTTTTCTCAATCGGACAACATTTACCCCTCCCTCATTGACCTTGAAGTTTCACCCTGAGGATCAAAAACAACTATCCTTGAATTTTTTTTTTTGTGCCATGCATTCCCAAAATGTTAGCTTATAGCACACAACATGCAGTGTTTTATAAATGGTTACCTCATTACACAGTTAAATGACCACAATCCACAATTAATATCAGTGAAAAAAGAAACACCCGAAAATTTGACCATTTTCGAACTTCACAAATCTTAACCCTTTCACGTCACCATTGTCATTCACTTTTTGTTGTCCCGCGTAAACCCATTGTCACCCGAAATGTCACGCGCGGGAAAAAAGTTGTACTTCCACCGCGTCTAGAAACTAAACTATCAAAGGTATCGAGTTCAATTATGTTTCGTTTTTAAGCTAAGATCATTTCCTATATCATACAATGTTCAAAAAATACGCTAGCGTGAAAATAACTTACAAAACCTCGAGTTAGAAGTGAAAAAAAAAAATAATAACCTTGCGGCAAAAAATAATATGCCAAAAATCAACTTATCATCATAGAAGATTTTTCTACATTCCATGCCAGCTGAATAAATTTCCTTTCCAATGAAGTATAATATATTGTAATTCGCTCAAAAATAAAGCCATACAACGAAGTGAAAGATAGCGTAAAGTAGTTTTTTTTAATAAATATATTGTATAATATAATATTATACAATATTATATTATACAAAATATATTTTAATATAATATATTGTAATTCGCTCCAACGGTCAAGTGAATTTCACGTCAACTGCGCGCTTTTTAAGATTTTTAATAAATATTTTAAAATATTATTTTTGGACGACGCTCAAAGACGTCTTTCTACCTCAAATACATAGTTTGTAGCGGCTGTAGCCCAACGTAAATCAAGTGTAACTGCAGTATATTTTAACACAACATGGAAGTATAATTTTTGTTCCATGAACACAATCTGAGTCTCTTTAGAAGACTCTAACAAACTACTCACAAGGCTCCTAGGCCCGTCCGACTTAGTGCTCCTGGTGGGCCGCCACACCAGCAGCCACGGTCTTCTTTCTGGAGTCCGGGAACTCCGCGCGATGACAAGAGACAACTTAGAGGAGAAATTGCAGTTGCTCCTCATCCTGAGTTAGCCTTCGGTTGTACTCCTGGATGAGGGCAACTCCTCGCTCCGCGTGGTCGTTGATGACCGCTATCCCCTGCACGAAGGCCGCCGCTGTCCGGAAGTCTTCCCGCTCCAGCCAGGTCGCGGGATCGGCCTCGAGGAAGCCGTCTTCCAGGCGCAGCTTCTGGAAGAACCGTCGCGTGTTGGTTGATGCCATGTCTTGCAGTTGGAGTCCAGAGACGGCTTGGCTGGGCAGCTTTGGGCGCTTCGCTGGAGATTCATCTCCCACCGTGGTGTGAAGTAAGGTGAGGATTTGCCTCTTCGAGGATTTACCTCGATTCGGCATATCAACAGTCCCAGCACTTCTTCTTCCGAGGGAAGTTGAGACCCGGCAATGTTTTGCAACGGAGCAATCAAATAGCGACGGTTCACTGCTGCCATGCTTGATAGAATGATAGATTGATGGGTGATGACTCAACCTGAAGAAAAAAAACATTGTTAGGGGGGCGGTGAGAAGAACGAGTAATACACATTACACATTACAGGGAGGTCCCGTTATACGAGAATTCGGTGTACGAGAATCCGATGATACGAGATGTGTAAATTAGGGTCTATTTTCAATATACGAGATCGAAAATCCAATGATACGACATTCAAACTGGGGTGAGTAAAATTATCAAGCTCAAAATGCGCGCCCTACCACTCCCTGTCTGGACAAAGGGGGATTTGGTTGACCCCAGTGAGGTCACCCCTAGCAAGCCGTGACCTGAAGGGTAATTAAGCATATGGTGCGGCCTGACATTTAGGGGTAATTAGCAAGTGTGCAGCCCCAACCTTGGGACCGCAGTCAGGTCACCCCTAGCAAGGCCTGACCTGAAGGGTAATTAAGCATATGGCGCGGCCTGACCTTTAGGGGTAATTAGCAGGTATGCAGCCCCAACCTTGGGACCGCTACACTACCTTCTCTTGTATCACACGGCGTCCCATACATTACAACGTCTTTTTTGCTTGTTATGCATGTTTTATGTTTAATTAATGTGCAGTTATGTTATTTTGTGTGCTATTTTCTCTTTCAGAATGCTTTCTCTACAGAATAGGTAGTACAGTGTGGGTAATATAGACGCTGTGTGTGTGTTGTGTTTGCTATAGTTTATTTTAGCTTGAAAAACATGTCTTTTTTTTTCTTTTTTCTTTTTTTTATTAATGGGGTCCTGGAACCAAACCTATATTTTACCATTAGTTTTACCATTAGTTATGTGTTTCGTTATACGAGATTTCGCTTTACGAGTATGCCAGGTGGAACATAACTGCTCGTATCTTCGGGACCTCCCTGTACACATAATACACAAACACACAGATCGACGTATCACATCAAAAGAGACGATTGGACATTACAGGAGCATTTCAAAGTTCAGCACAGGCCGATACGTCGTCGTTCTAATGTCAGCCGCCCCGAGAAACTGAGGCTAAACTTCAAGGTCGATGAGGGAGGGTAAATGTTGGAATTTGAAAAAAATGCACGAGGAGAGTTTTCTCGACTATTCCAACAAATTCCGGGGGTTGGAGCTTAAAATAAATGAATTCGAGAATTTACCCCTCACGAAGGACCACCCTAGTGTTGGGTGATGGGTGAGTGAATGGGTGTGGGGTGATGGGTAATGGGTGGGGGAATGGGTGGGGGCTGATGGGTAATGGGTGAGTGAATGGGTTGGGGGTGATGGGTAATGGGTGAGGGAATAGGGGGGGGTGATGGGTAATGGGTGAGTGAATGGGTTGGGGTGATGGGTAATGGGTTGGGGGTGATGGGTAATGGGTGGTGAATGGGTTGGGGGTGATGGGTAATAGGTGAGTGAATGGGCGGGGGTGTATGGGTAATGGGTGTGGGGTGATGGGTACGTGTGGTGAATGGGTGTGGGGTGATGGGGAATGGGTGAGTGAATGGGTGGGGGGTGATGGGTAATGGGTGAGTGAATGGGTTGGGGGTGATGGGTAATGGGTGAGTGAATGGGTTGGGGGTGATGAGAAATGGGTGATTGATTGATTTAATGCCAAAAAGGTGAATGTGCCAGACAAGGGAAATGGGTGAGCGAATGGGTGTGGGGTGATGTGAGTGAATGGGTGGGGGGTGATGGGTAATGGGTGAGTGAATGGGTGTGTGGTGATGGGATGGCTAATGGGTGAGTGGAGGAATTCCCTCCCTTCTTCGATTCCTTATTTCTTTCCTCGTCAGTTCCTCTTCTGACTCTCTTTATCCCTCCAATTTCTTCCTTACTCCTTATTCCTCCTTTCCTTCTCTCATATCTCCTTCCTTCCCTCTCTCCCACCTTCCATTATCACCCCATCATCACCAAAAGGAGGAGCGATTCCCCCCTTATCTGCACGGGCGACTGTCAGTGCAGACTCCCTCCGCTAGGATCGCTGTCGTCCATGAAATCAAAATGGCGCGCCATGTTATATCGGCTGAGTGACACCTCTCGGTGAAGCTCTCTGCAGTCACCATGACCCAACCACCATCTTCCACCACTTCCTACGGGAAATCGCTCGCTGTTTCCCACCACCTCATAGTAAGATGTTAAGTTAGGTTGGTTAGGTTACTTGTTAAGGATAGAGGTTTTAACTTAAGAGTTAGGTATACTTTGTGGTTAAGGTTAGGTTTGGTTTCATTAAAGCCTATAAGGTTAGGTTAGGTATACTTTGTGGTCAAAGGTTTAGGTTGGTTTTATTAAAACCTATTAAAAGGTAGTGGTAGGGAGTCACGGGGAGTGTCATCAACGTGGTGGTGGGAGTAGGGGAGTTAGTCGAGGGGGAGTGTCACCATGTGGTGGTGGGATAGGGGAAGTGAGTCGAGGGTGTGTATCACGTGGTGGTGGGAGTAGGGGAGTGGAGTCGGGGAGGGTGGAGGTGAATGAGAAAGGGGGGAATGGGAGGGGGTGCAAAAAAAGGGCGGAATGCAGGGATAAAGGAGCGCTTAAAGTTATCGTCCCAGACCATTTCATAGTCCGGATTTAAATGCAGTCAAATATAAGCCATGATCGGAGTATAATCAACATATGTTGTCACTTTTTTGCATCCAGTCCCCGTTTTTTAATGATCCGCATATCAAAATCTTGTAAATGGACCAATTTAACTCTACTTGAGGTAAGGATTGCTTTGACATCTTCAAGCCTCATATAGTTGGGCAGTGATGTTGATTTTTCTATGTTGAAAGTTTTTTTGATGATACAAGCCAATTTAAGTGCAGGAAACTTATACGCTCTAAAACGCTGGCGCCATGTTGTGACTTCACTAGCTTAGACAACAGAGCAAAACAGCTGTCAAGCGGCCGCTACTATTATTGTACTAGCCTACTAATACACCAACTTGCATTACCACCTACTACCGACAAGATGACCAGTAATCCTCCTTCAAGTGATGTAGTAGGTTATTCATTTGTGTTTTGTGATCTGTAAGTTGTATTTTATAAGGAAAAAGTGTATTAGACCTGAGATAATGGCCCCGTGACAGACCTGACAATTGACGACTTCTGAGTATCGCATTCCTTATAGGAGCTTAAACTGAAACCTGCAATGACATGTAAGCGAGACAGATAGACGACGCATAGAGGAACAGGTAGAAAATGTCTTGCTTCTGTCCCCAACTAAGCAAAACATACACCCTTCGTCACTCTACTCAACCACTCAACCTTCACTAAACATACATTTCTACCTGTTTCCTCTAGATTCAGTCCATATCTGGTCTAGCTGTAAATTCATTGCAGGTTTCATTTAGCTCCCTATAAGGAATGCCGTCCCAGAAGTCATCACTTGTCTGTGTCACGGGCCACTTTGCTCTGGTCTATCCACTTTTATCCTTATAAACTACAGACTTACATTTTCACAAACACAGTGAATACCTACTACAATCACTTGAAGGAGGATTACTGGTCATCTTGCCGGTAGTAGGGGTAAATGCAAGTTAGTTTAGTTTAGTAAAATAAAACTATAAGTTGTGCGGTTTGCTGAGGTGCGCAAAACACCCGATCAGCTGATCAGGCGAGATCTGATTTGGCAGTTACTACGTCACAACCATGACGCGCGGTTCCGCGTTTGTGATCTTTTGGCCCCAAAAAGGCCCATATATTTTCATTTATGGTGCATTTCTCATGCAAAAAAGGAATATGAGTACAGTGTATGTACGACTATATTGCACCCAAAGCTTTTATAAATACTCCGTGTTTAGGTGTGAGTAAATTGGTCCCATTCCCCGAGCCTCTCAAAAAACACTGGGGAAGCAGATCGACGCACCACGCTCGCAACGTCACAACGAGTGAGCCTCCCAGGCCCTGCCCTATAAAAATTACCGGAGACTCGGAGAAAAATGTAGTACTTGGGATTTTGGGTGTTTCTGATATTTTTTTTTTTGCGATGTGGCTATACTTGCATCCTTCATGATACGCAAGAAAGCTGTGCCTTTGCAGAAAGCTTAGCACCCATTTCTCCCGACCTATTTTGACCATAGATATGGTCCTGTGCGCGCTAACAGTGGCGGGGAGAGGAGCGCGGTGTGAAGCACATTGTTAGCCGCGCTTCCCTCTCACCCGCCACTGCCAGGGCGCTGCACAGACATATCCGATGGTCAAATAGGTCAGAAATGGGTGCTAAGCTCTCTGCAAAAGCACAGGCTTTCTGCTGTATCCATGAAGGATCAAGTATATGCTACATCGCAAAAAAAAAATATCAGAAACACCCAAGACTCCCCAAGTACTACATTTTCTCCGTCTCCGTGTAGTTTTTACTAGGGCCGGTTTTGGGAGGCTCCCATCGTGTGACTTTGCCACCAGTTAACCGCCACGGCTGGAATGGGGCTGTTGTTTTTCCCCGCGATTTTTACAAAGTCATGTTTCTAGGGAAATTAAGATAGTCGTGAAAATAATGTTTTTTGTGGATTAAGTATTTTGAATGAACATTCAACATAATTATGCAAAGAAAAAATGTTCCTGGAACGATTACTGTAACGGTTTCTTATCATCACGAATAAACATGAGACGAATCATGATAGTGTCACGAAGCTGCTACATAGAAATAGACGCTAGCTTCCGATAGATCTTATGATACCACTGCGTTTGGGTACTGAAATGCGGGGATCTTCCTCCTATTTTTTATAATGCCGACTAACTTTTTCGTGACCTCGGCCGAGCGCTCACGAGCCGTCACGATCAGTCACGGATGGACCCTTACCAGGACCAGTGCCGGCGCTGGCGCACTGCAATTGTTGGCACTTTCGTGGTTTCGATTTGGAATGTGTGAAGAGGCTTTGAGTTCTTCCTCCTCCCCTTGGATTACTTGGAGACGAGGGAGATCCTCGGTGCTGCCGGTGATACAATAGAACTCGAGAGGGGTATGGTAGGTAGGGGACAAGGGAGTGGTGGCGCAACCTCTTCCACTGCCCACAAACTCGTCCTCTGCACATCCTGAATCATTGTACATCTCCAGGATGTGAATTTTTGTAGTCCACATTGTCGTACCGACCACCATAATTACTCCTACTTTTCAGATTGATCTATATAATATTACGTACGCCTTAGGTAAAATCACAGTCATAAATGACTTTTATAATTTTAGCAAATAACTGTATTTACTTTAGTAAAAAAACTTTTAATTTACTTTATAAATAACTTTAGTAAGTAACTTGTAATTTTTACTCACCCAGTTTGAATGTCGTAACATTGAATTTTCCGGGGGGGGATCTCGTATATTGTGAAAATAGACCCTAATTTTTACACATCTCGTATCATCGATTATCGTATACCGAATGCTCGTATAACGGAACCTCCCTGTAATATGGAATGGTGTGTTGTTGTTCTCGGCAGCCGGGCGCGGGACAAATGCCTCCGCCACTCTCGCCTCCCCAACAAAATATCTCCCTGGCTCAGGCTGCCAACCCAGGCGCAGAGTGGTCTTAAGGCCGTGGATCAACATAAAACCATATGTGCTGGTGACTAAAAAACGAATTCTTGGCATTGGTACCACTGAGTCTAACATGGAGGCCTCCACATTAGACACTCCCTAGTCCATGTTTATCCAACTTGGCCTTTAAGGTGCTGCCATGTGAGTATTCCTTCTCATGCCGTGACTATATTTACACTTTTGGTGTAAGTTGTTTCAATGTTGATGCATGTGGTAGTTCAGCATTGTCTTGACCCCACAGTGTGCAAGGCCACTCTTGTATAAGGTGGACATCAGATTGCACCACCAAAGAACCATGCGAAAGTTTCCCTGGGACACATCTCACACTGAAGTATCTTTTCCTCACTCCTGCTCAAAGTTCTGACCTTGCCAAAGTGTGGTGTGATGGGGGGGGGGGGGCATGAAGCAGGTGGCAGGGCATGTGGTGGCTCTCTCTGGTGTCCTGAACTGTCACCACTGTTTTGCAGGTGCTGAGGACACATCGCAGCCGGCTGCTCCGCCCGCACTGATCCGGCTCGCTCCGGCATCCCAAGAGGGTTCCCGCAAGGACCCGCCTTGTCGCGTGTGCTGGGCCAGAGTATTGCTGCGGTGGAGGCTGTGGGGCCGGGCCGCAGCATAGAGTGGCCGGGAGCCGCAGCTCAGTCTGCCGCAGGTGGTGGGGAGGCACAGGTGTGTGTGCAAGAATCACCTGGAGGCAGGCAGGCTCAGGCACAAGGCGACAGTGAGCTGAAGTGGCCAGCAGTGTGGGACAAAACATTCAAATACAAAGTGGGCTTGAGGACAACATTCTTGACCAACAGTGGTGTTTAAGAGTCATAAATGTTTAGAATGTGGGTAAAAAGAGTTTAAATAGAAAGTCTAAACCTCACCATACACACGCCTGACACACAGTGGTGTTAGAATAGAATGTCTGGAGTGTGGGAAAATGTTCACTCCTGAAGTCTAACCTCACCAGACACAAAACCGATACACAATGGTGTTAAGAATTTTTTTATGAATGTTTAGTGTTGGAAAAGATTTACTACAAAGTGTAAACCTCAACACACCAGAACACCCTACACACAGTAGTTTTAAAAAATTATGAATGTCTAGAGTGTGTAAAAGATTTGCTGGAAGAGTGATCTCATCAATCCACCCTGATACACAGTGGTATTAAAAATTTATGATGTTTAGAGAGTGTGGTAATAGATTTGCTAGAAAGAATCACCTCTCACCAAAACACACCCTGATTACATCATTGGTGTTACGAAATTATGATGCCTAGAGTGTGGTAAAAGGTTTTATACCCGTTTCTGACTCAACCAACACACTTGAGACACATTGGCTTGAGGGAGTTCAGGTGTGTAGTTGTAGCAAGTGTTTCAAGACAAAGAGTGATATTGCCAAGCACATGAAGATCCACTTTTAAAGGTGGTGTGTTGTGTGGACCAGTGTGGGTGTACCCGTGCTGTGGGATGTGTCCTGTGTGGCAGATGGTGGGGTGGTGGGCAGTGTGTTATGTGTGTGGTGGCAGCCGTGCCCTTGTGAAACCTGTGAGGGAGTAATGGCCCCTAGCTCGTTTGTTGGGTTGGCAGTGCAGGTGTGACTTTCAATAAATGTATCCAGGTTTTAAAGGTTTTCTCTGCTTGAATTGCCTTAAAAAAAAAAAACAGTCTTTCCGACGCAATAGGTTACCCGCCTATATTTCTGCAGGTCACATATATGTATAATCGCATAAACCTTACTCTTGTCTTCACATCATTGACAGCAGCAGGAAAGGATGCAACTGCATTTAGGGATCGCCTAATGTTAGTTTTCATTTTGCGTCAGCTGTTGTAGGGGTTAAAATTCTTCTTTTGATGAGAACGATCCTTCAGGAGACTTAAAACCCCCCAGCTTGTTGTGGTCATTTAAACTGCATTTATAATGGGCGGGTTGTACTAAAACTGCAGTTTTGCCCATATTTCTAAAGCCCCTGAATCATCCTTCGCTGGTTGGGTGTTATTGAATAAGAGGATAGGTGTTTGCAAGGCTTGGCAGTTGATAGGTGACTTATATATACTGATTAATTATTTGTATAGTATATAACTTGAAGTATATATATCATGTGAAAGTAATATTTGGGGAACTCTGTAGTGTAGTGTTAGCACCTCGGGCTTACAACCGAGAAGTCCCGGGTTCGATCCCCGGGCGATCGAAAGATAATGGGTGGTCTTTCTAAATCCCTAGCCCCTAGTTGCCAGGGCGGCCACCCCCACACCTGTAACAGTAATTTTCGTTATTAGGCATATCCACCGACTTCGAGGCCGAACTTAGTTTTCTAAAATAATTATTGTTTTTATGTGCTTAGAATGAATCTGGTATCGTTTTTGGTCGGAAATCAATGTTTTGGTTTTTACAGGTTTTGGGGGTGTCCACCCCGCCCCGCCAGCAAAATCTTGCTCTGCTTCGCACTGCCGTATTGATAATTTTCTTTTTTCGTGATATTATTGTGGTAAATATTCCGCAGGATTTGGCGGCACAAACAGCCGCGGCATTCTAGCGATACGCACCAATCATTTGCTTATTTAACACAAATTAACTCTATAAAACTGAACCAACCTATACCTAGAGCTAACCTAAATCTAACCTAACCAAACCTAAAAAACGTAACCTGCCCAGCTATTATTCCTATAAAAATAAGTGCTAGATCTTTTTTATTCCACAAGTGAATAACTATTGCCATCAATGGGGAGTTTTCTAATAAGCTCACGCTCAAGCCTGTTTCTCGCGCTCGTCATATCCCTCTGCCTTGAGTCGTGATGATCTACTCATTTTACCGTAAATTTCCTGTACTTTTTTCGGGACATCTCAGACATACCCTTCAATACACACTGAAACAGTTCTTAATAAAAAATGTAGTTTATCATTTTGTTTTTCAGCACTTGAAGAAAATATGGGCAAAACTAGAATACTTAAAACTCATTTCTAAAATCGTAATTTTCATGAAACACTGCAACGTTCAAGCGTGAATGAAGCCTTCAGAAGTATGTACTTGTATGTAAGCTTTCACTGAGTACCTGTTTTGGGTGTATATGTCTCTCTACGACGAACATTTACCAAGAAGTAATTTAAGTAATTGGCACCGACCCTCAACGAACCGTCCTCTATCGAAGACAATACCTGTGTCTTGTTTTACTTGTTGTCTGAAAGAGCGAGCTGCAGAACGCATGGCCATCCGCCGTTTATCTCCTCACCTGTGGCTTCCTGAGGAGACAGTTCAACTACACGCCTGTATACATCATAGGACATCACCAGGGCTCATAGTGTTCCCCAGAGGGATCCTCGCAGCCCTAAAACAAAGACAAAACAAGACTTCCCCCAGCCGTGTATAAGAAGAAGTGACTGATATCAGTCCCGACCTCGGAGGATGGTTTCTTCGGAGATGCTGAACGCCACCGCTATTTCTTGGTTAAAATGTCGTCGCAAAAGAGACAGACACATCCCAAAAAAGTACTCGGCAAAGCTTACATCAATTACATACTTCCTGAAGCTTCTTCAGCTTGAACGTGCATTTTTCCATGAAATGACGATTTAAAGAAATTAGTTTTCAAGTATTCTATGTTTTGCCCATATTTTCTTCAAGTGCTGAAAAACAAAATGATAAACTACATTTTTTTATTAAGAACTGTTTCAGTTGTTGGATTGAAGGGTATTCTGATATGTCCCGAAAAAGTACAGGTAGTTTACGGGTAATAGATAGATCATTCACGCTCAAAGGCATGGGATGTGAGATGCGTCGAGAGAAACATCTGCGGCTTAGCTTTGAAAACTCCCCATACTAGCCCAACATAATACCTGAGAAAGTAAGGGTTATAATGACGAAAATTTCGTCGTCGCTACCTAGCCTTATACTCCGTTATTCTGTTATTTTTTTTGCTCAGTATACTGTACAGTACTAAATCTCTGCCGGCGCATAGGGCTGCTGTTTTTTTCCTCTTAAAAGGAAATGCAAGTTTTCACCCTCGTGCGTCTAATGCGGCCATATTAGCGATGAGAGGGTCGTCAATAGACGTGAATAACAAGCCGGTGGGTGTATTACTAAAGGGTCTGGAGTTATCTGTGTTGAGTCAGTAGTCCATGAGCACAAATTAGTAACTGTGGTTATCACATTAATGCATAATACTAAAAGCAAAGTTGGAGTTTAAAGAAAACAAGAGCGGGGCAACAAGATAGGGATGGGGTTGCTGCCCAAGATGGCGTGTCAGATTAACACATCATCCACTCCCCGCGCTGCTCTCCATTGTAAAACGTCTGATATCTCAAGGTCTGGCGCTTCACCTGGGATCCTTCATCGAGACGCCCTCTGCGCACCCACCCATGGGTCATTACCGCTCAGACTCCTCCACGCACCATGGAAAAAGACAAACATCCCGCATCTTAATGTCGCCTTAACCCATGGTCGTTTGCTGGACTGAGTAGGGTTGATAAATGGAAATAGTGAAACAATAGAGCGTGTTTAAAGTTTTATTTGAAGGAGTGTGAGCGGTGAGAGGGAGGTGTAGTATCTTGTGGGGTCCTGTCTATACAGACGGATGGAGAAAGGGCGTCGTACATGACTTTGTAAGTTTATTTTTCCAGCGAGTCATTGTACAACGTGGGGACAAGAGGTGCGTGCGTGTGTGTCTATGTGTGTCCTGTGTCTGACTGATTACCTGGCTGGTGTTGCCGTTGTGTCGGCGAGGACGTCAGGTCAGCGTTCAGGTCACCCTCTAATCCTGGTCCCAATAGGGTGGGTGGCTCTAAAGCCGGATGCAGTGTGTGTGTTCTGTTAGCGCCGTCTAATACAGTGGTAAGCAAGGTGGGATTAACGGAGGACGCATGAAGGCTCTTTGTGACACCTCGACTCCGCTCAACCTCCTCACCCGCTGTACCTGCAATAACTCTCTGAATTTCTGCATTCAACAAATAAGTAGCGTGTTAGCTACTAAATGATGGCGGCCGCCGTCACGGCTCCAGATAGCATCCACCAGTCCTGTCAGCGTAACGGTTTCTGGGGAAGAATATATTTAATGTATATGAGACTGTGGCCGTGCTCGATAATAGTTGTTTTCTCAGGCTATTATGATACCCGAAAACAGTGTGTCTTTTAGAGTTGCACCGTCCTTTTCACAGTGCTCTCCAACGCAGAAGTGCTATAATGCAAATTTCTTCTAGCCGATAACTCTCGTGAGACACCATGTCTGCTTTAGAGGGTGAGCAGGAACTGCGACTATATGTACGGAACCGTGACGAATAGTTGAATACAGGTGTTGAGTTGCCGTGCAACTCGCACCTCGGTACCCTGAGGCGCCGAGGCCGAATATGGAATTTGTCCGCTGACTTTTAGTAACGAGATATATTAAGTGGGGGGGGGGGGGAAAAAAATGCTTCACCTTCTTCAAAGAGTCAATTTTCTCAGAAATATGTTAACTACATTGTTCTTCTTTTGCTGTGTTACAAGCTTCCACGCGTGAGGTTGTTCTGGACTTTGGGAGCTACATAATATCCTAATACAGACCTGTAGCAAGTAGCACGAAATAATCAGTGTACGACAACTCTACAGTCACAACACCGACTGAAGCAATAACAACAAACAAATCGGCGGACAAAGCCCAGAAGCGGCTAGTGTGGTGTAAAGTGGCACCTAGTGCAGGTGCCGACCTGGCAACTACGTTCGTCCGGTTTTGGTGTCTGCTGCTGGGCGCATGTTTTGGACAAATCCGGAACGCATGAGCCGAGTTGTGGGTGCCTTGCCTCGAGTCTTGGATGCCGAGTTTGAGGATACTTCAACCTGTACAAGTGCAGCGGGCTGACGGAACGAACTGCCGTGATTTCAGAGGTGTACCTTAGCCTTCACCTATACCTTCGCTGAAGAAGGACTAATCAACCCTCACCGACTGTGTATAGATTCAAATAGTGTATATTATTGTAGGATCGTAATTTTTGTTATTGGACAAACCACCGATTTCGTAGGCCGAAACTAGTCCTCCTGATAGTTTTGATGTGTTTTGAATTATATCTGGCTCATGCATCTCGTTTTGTCGGACTATCAATGTTTGTTTACATGTGTTCGGGGAGGTGGGCAACCTGCCCCTCCAGGTCCGCCCCGCTAAACATTGCTCTACGCTTCACACTCGCGCATATTATTGGTAATTTGCGTTTTTTCATCTATCATCTGTTACTAAACTCCGAAAGCCCACCTCTGTAACGCTTTATACCTAAAAATCTGATTTAACACTATCACTTAAACTTGTTCTGGCTGAAATAACGTAAATTTTCGTACTGTGACATTAGATGTGCCATATTATTGAAATTTGCGTCGCATGATCATGTGCTTCAAATACTCCAGAATGAAGAGAAGCTCACGATGATGTAGGTAGGGGGGGGGTTAGTCCTTAGACTTTTGAAAAGCCCACTACCAACATAAATACCAATACTATTACTGGGGCAAATTTTCGCAGCAAAGTCTAAACACATATCAGTAAAAGCAACAAAGCGGCACTACTATGCAGCCATTAAATCTAAGCTATATGTCATAGTGAGCATAGCAACATATATTAGTATAAATCAGTTAATTACGATGGGGCAGTCCTGCAATATATTATTACCGATTTTGATTACCTCTGTCAATTCTCATCTTTACATTTTACTAGTATAAATTTTTCATTCATGATTCATTGCACTGTGAATGATCATGTATTTAGGTACATGCTTGTCATCATCATTGTGGCTTTCGCCTACAATCCTTTTTTTTTTTTAATAACTATTTAATAAATATATTAGCGATTTTTTTTTACACGCCCCTCAAAACACGCAATATTTTGTTTTCGTTTCTCAAAGACCTCCATTAGTATATTACGGGGTGGGGCGTCTTATGAGGGAGAGCGGTAGCGGAGTGGTTAGAGTGCTCTTCCGACTGGCGTTCTCGGTAACGTCCGAGTTCGATCCCGCTGGAAGAACCCAAAATTCTTTCTGCATAACCGCTAGTGGCCTAGAAAACAGGCCCACATGCCCTGGACCTGATTCAACTCTGCTACCGTTCGAGCTAGCGGTGAAGCGATAGGACACAAGGAGCTGGGGCTGGTCATGAGCCTCGACAGGGGTCACTATAAGAAACTCTGCCTGCACCACCAACCGGGGGCGAGGACCTAATCAACAACCATCAGGCAACTCCTCGAAGATGAAGGCCCATTCCCAACCTCCAGAGCCTACGCATCCGAGCCCTGGGTCACTCACTTAGCTAGCAGGCTGTCTATAGGGGGCACAAATGTAAAAAAAAAAAAGAAAAAAAAAAAAAATAATATATAAAATAAAAAATAAATGTGGATGTAAAATAATAATAAAATAAAAATAAATGTAAGGTAGCGGTTATATTAATTGCAATTATTCTTTTTTGTCTATACGCACCACGACACACCCTCCTTGGCCGCTCTTCTCTTTCGCATCCAACTCTATTTGATGGCATCTGACCGAGTCAGCGCAAATGTGTGCGACGCTATTCCATTTTTCTTACGGATCCAGGAGACTGACAGCCCTAGCCTAATGACTAGCCTCCAAAACTTAGCTCAATGACAGGCTGCACATTTTTTTTCTTGGGAAAAGGCAATCTAGTCACGGGTCATTTTCGGGAGCCAATCAAGGAAAAATCTCATACATTTGTAATTCGATGTAACGTCGGTTTTGAATCGCGGCTGATGCAGTAGCTATTGAAATGGAGTGCATTAGGATGCTCGTGTATATAGCTCCTGTATCATCGCAATTATACCTAGACAGACATAATAGGCATTGAAAACAGTTTGAAGAACAAGGTGTCATACCAACTAAGAGGAGTGTGGTATAAATTCAGGCAGAGCTATCTGTAACCCAAAATAGCTCGAGACGCGCGTGGTTTTCAACTCAATAAACGATTCTGGTCTGGGGCTCCGCGTACTATGTTTCTGCCGCACTGTTCACTCAGTAGTTAGCTTCACAAGAGGGTCACTCCCACTCGGGCCGTGGCCATTTTGGATTTTGAAAAAAAAAACAGGTTGCGCCTCTAATGCGGATGACACGTCAAACGTCAGAATGCTTATATGGCCATTACTGTGTTACGGTTGGTTGTGCCTGTTTGCATACCCTAAGATCGCAAAATATATTAGTTATTACGTTAAAATATATTGACTGAAGTGGTTTACAGGGTCATCACGCAGAATTGGGAGTTCCCCTAAATTTGGGGGGACTCACAAGTGTCAACAAGCTTATATCGATTATTCTGTGCAACGTTGCTGTGGTGCCTTTGTACAAAAAAAAAAAAATACACTCTAAGACCTGGCTAAATATATGTAGTATTAAGTTAAAAAAATAATGACGCTGAAGTGGTAGTTGATGTGATGTATTTTTTGTTTATTACACCTTTTGGTCGCATTTTGTATTTCAGTACCGATGAGCCGGGGGCCCGTCGAATTCCAATAAATTGTCTGCGGCATATCTCAATACGTACCATATCTCGCCCCACCACACAGCATTTTGTTTTGCTGAAGTCGAAAATGGGTGGGTGGTGATGGTTATATGGTATGAGTGAATGAGTGGGTGGTGATGGGTTAATGGGGTGATGGGAGTAGGGTGGGTCCTTACAAAATTGTAAACCGAAAAGACTTGCAGCTCCGTGCACCGCCCCGGAATTTATTTGAAGTCGTTAGAAAAACTCTCCTGGTGAAATTTTTTTCTTCAATCGGACAAGAACATTTTTTTGACATTTACCCTCTTCCTCAGTTGTCCTTGAAGTTTCACTACACTGAGGGATCAAAAACAACTATCCTTGAATTTTTTGGTGTGCCCATGCATTCGCCAAAATGTTAGGCTATGCACACAACATGGCAGGTTTTATATAGATGGTTACCGGATCTTACACAGTTGAATGGTGTTTCACATGACGCGACAATCCACAATTAATACTCAGTGAACACAAGATAACACATCCCGATAATTTGACCATTTTCGAACATTCACGAAATCTTACGCCTTTCAGCGTCACGCATTGTCATTCACTTTTGTTGTCCCGGGCGTATACCCATTGTCACGCCGAAATGTCACGCGCGGGAAAAAAGTTGTACTTCCACCGCGTGTCTTTAGTAAACTTAAACTATAAGGTATCAGAGTTCAATTATGTTTTTTTTAAGGCTGAAGTACATTTCATATATCATAACAATGTTCAAAAATAATAGGCTTACGCTGAGCGTGAATATAACTTTACAAACGCTCGAGTTTAGAAGTGAAAACAAAAAAAATAATAACCTTAGGGACGGCAAAAAATAATATCCCACAAAAATCAACTATTCATCATAGAAGATTTTTCTACATTCTCATGACTAGCTGAATGAATGGACAACTTGTCTGCAATGAGTTATATCATATAATTGTAGATTACGCTCAAATAAACCATAGCAACGAGTGAAATGATAGCGTAAAGTAGTTTTTTTTTAATAAATATATTGGTATAATATAATATTATACAATATTATATTAATAACTAAAATATATTTTAATATAAATATATTGTAATTTCGCCTCCAAGCGGTCATAAGTGAATTTCACGTCAAGCTGCGGCGCTTTTTTAAAGATTTTTAATTAAATATTTAAAAATATTATTTTTGACTACGCTCAAAGACGTCTATTTCTATCTTTTCTACCTTCAACTACATATTTGTACGGCTGTAGCCGGAACACGTAAATCAAGTGTACTGCAGTGATATTTTGAAACACTACATAGAAGTATAATTTGTTCCATGAACAGCCAATCTGATGTCAGCTTTAGAAGACTGCTAAACTGCAACCTACTCACAGGCTCCTAAGGCCCAGTCGACTTGTGGTGCTCCTAGGTGGCCCGCGCACACCGAGGCTTGATACTCATCGGTCTTCTTTTCTAGGAGTACGCGGGAACTCCGCGGCGATGACCAAGAGTACTAACACTTAAGGAGAAATTGCAGTTGCTCTCTCACACCTGAGTTAGACCTTCGTTGTAAGCTCCGAGATGAGGGCAACTCCGTCGCTCCTGCGTGGTGTTGATGACCGGCTATCCCGCGCTGCAGTCGAAGGCCGGCCGCTTGTCGGCGGAAGTCTTTTCCGCGCTCCACCAGTGTCGCGGAATGCGGGCCTCGAGGAAGCCGTGCTTTCCAGGGCGCAGGCTTCTGAAGGGAACTCTGTACGCGTGTTGGTTGATGCCATGATGTCTTGCAGTTTGGTAGTAGTCCAGAGACGGCTTGGCTGGGCAGAGGCTTTGGGGCGCTTCGCTGGAGATTCATCTTCCCACTCGTGGTGTGAAGTAAGGTGAGGATTTCCTCTCGAGGATTTACACTTCGATTCGGCGTATATCAAACGAGTCCCATGCAGCTTCTTCTTCGAGGGAGGAGATTGAGACGGCCGGCATATGTTTGTGGCAACGGAGCATAATCAAATAGCGACGGTCACATGCTGCCATGCTATGATAGAATGATAGATTGATGCGTGATGACCTCAAAGCGCTGAAGGAAAAAAAAAGAAACATTGTTAGGGGGGCGGTGAGACGAAGTGAGTTTAAATATAACACATTACATACATTTAGGCATTAACAGGGAGGTCGATTATAGGCGAGAATTCGTGTACGAGAGATCCGCTGATACGAGATGTGTAAATTAGTTAGGGTCTATTTTCATGATTATATCGAGATCGAAATCCATGATACGAAATTCAAACTGGGTGAGGTTAAAATTAGTCAGAGCTCAAAATGTCGCGCTCCTTAAACCACTCCCGCTGTCTGGACAAACAGGGGGATTTTGGTTGTATCCGCTCAGTGAGGTCACCCGCCTAGGCAAGGCTCGTGACCTGAAGGGTAAATTAAGCATATGGTGCTAGCCTAGACATTTAGGTGTAATTAGCATAGTGTGCATAGCGGTCGCGCCAACCTTGGACCCGCATCGGCAGTTGTCACCCACTACAAGGCCTGACCTGCATGGGGTAAATTAAGCATATGGTCGGGCGGCCTGACTCTTAGAGGTATCTAGCAGGTATGCAGCCGTGCTCAAAACCTATCGGACCGCTACACTACGCTTCTCTTTTCGTACACGGCGTCCCATACATATACTGAGACGTCTTTTTGACTTGGTTAATGCATGTTTTAATGTTTAAATATTATATGTGGGGGCGTAGTTATGTTATTTTTGTGTGGCTATTTTCTCTTTCAGGCTGCTTCTCGGACAGAGTAGGATAGTTACAGTGTGGGAATATCGACGCTGTGTGTGTGTTGTGTATTGCTTATAGGTTTAGTTTTTAGCTTGAAATAACATTCTTTTTGTTCTGTTTTCCTTGTTTTTTTATTAATGGGGTCCTGGAACGCCTAAAGCCTAATATTTTATTCATTAGTTTAATCGCATTAGTTATGTGTTTCGTTATACCGAGATTTCACGAGGGGGTACGAGTATGCGCAGTGGAGACTATAACTGGCGGCGTGAATGCTTCGGGACGGCTCCCGAAGGGGGGGAGCCTGTACACATTATTAGTCACAAAACAACTACAGATCGACGTATCACTATCAAAAGACGATTGGACTTAGCAGAGGGCATTTCAAAGTTCAGCACAGGCCCGATATCGTCCTCGTTTTTGCTATATGATCTAGCCGCCGCGAGAAACTGACGGCTAAACTTCAGTCGATGAGGGAGGGTAATGTTGGAAATTTGAAAAAACTGCACGAGGAGAGTTTTCAGAACTATCCAACAACTTCCGGGGTTGGTAGCTTAAATAAATGAATTCGAGAATTTAACCCCTCTACGAAGGACGTGTGCACGCCTAAGTGTGGGTGATGGTTGAGTGATGGGTTGTGGGGTGATGTCATGGGTGGGGGAAGTGGGTGGGGCTGATGGGTAATTGGTGAGTGATGGGTTGGCGGGGTGATGGTTAATGGGTGAGGAATAGGGGGGGGTGATGGGTAATGGGTGAGTGAATGGAGTTGGGGTGATGTGGTATATGGGTTGGGGGTGATGGTAATGGGTGAGTATGAATGAGTGTGGGTGGTGATTGGTAAATAGTAGAGTGAAGGGCGGGGGTGATGGTATGGGTGTGGGTGATGGGTACGTGGGGTGAATGGGTGCTGGGTGATGGGAATGGTGAGTGAGCTGGGTGGGGGGTGATGGGTATGGTGAGTGAATTGGTTGGGGGGTGATGGGATATATGGGTGTAGTGATGGTTTGGTGTGTGATGAGAATGGGTGATTGAATTGATTTAATGCTAAATAGGTGATGTGCTGCAGAGCAAGGGGAAATGGTGAAGCGAATGGGTGTGGCGGTAGGTGAGTGATGGGTAGGGGGTGTGATGGTAATGGGTGAGTGAATGGGTGTGTGGTGATGGGATGGCCTAATGGGTGAGTGGAGGAATTCCGTGTCAAATCCGGCTTCCTTCGATTGCCTTTATTATCTTTCATGCTCGTCAGTTCCTCTTCATGACTACTCTTTACTCGTGCCTCCAATTTCTTCCTTACTCCTTATTCTCCTTTTCCTTCTCTCATATCTCCTTCGCTTCCCCTCTCTCGCCACGCCTTCGCATTATCACGCCCATTCATCACCAAAAGAGGAGCGATTCCCCCCTTATCATGGGGGCACGGGCGACGTCAGTGCAGAGGCTCCCTCCGCTAGGATCACTGTCGTGCCATGACTCAAAATGGCGGGGGCGCCAATGTTATATTCGGGCTGAGTGACGACCTCTCGGTGATAGCTCCTCTGCAGTCAGTCTAAAGACACGCATGACCCAACCAGCATCTTCCTACCACTTCCTACGGGAAATCGCTCGCCTTTCCTCACCACCTCAATAGTATAGATGTTTAATGGTGGTTAGGTTAGGTAGTATAGCTTAGTGGTTAGGTAGAAGGTATGGTTTCCATTTAAACTTATAAGGTTAGGTTAGGTATGAGTGATCCTTTTGTGGTTAAGGTTATGGTTAGAGTTTCATTAAGCCTATACAAGTTACGGTTAGGTATACTTTGTGGTCACACGGTATGTTATGTGTTTCATTAAAAAGCGCTATTAGGTTCAGTTAGCTATACTTTGTGTTAAGGTTAAGTTAGGGTTCCATTAAAACCTATAAGTTTAGGTTAGGTTTCGATTTATATAACTATAAGAACTACTGACTATTTTCGCAGGCAAAGTTTTAGGTGCTTTGTTCTGATAGGTAGATATCAATGTTTTTATGGAAACGGTACGGGGGCCTATGAAAATTCGGTGATCTTTCTTTTTTTATAATCTTTTGAAACTATGGTTTTGCACAAAATGATAACTTATCCTTTATTATGAATAAGGCACGCTATTTCTAGGCCAGGAAATAAATAGTCAGTCTTCTTCTCTTCAGTGCTTTCCAGGTGGGGAGCTAATAGCCGCGTTTTCATCTCGTAGTGTCAATCAGCCTATTTTTCGGCGGCTGGCTCCTTCCGCTCAGGGCTTGTTTATGATTAGGCCCTAACTGTCTCTGCTCTTTTTACCCTAATGCCTTTCTAAATAAATACGTTAAAACTCCCCTTCAATGATTCTTCTATTGGTGTCGCTGTACCCATAACTGCAAACACCTAATTAAGAAATTCCAATTATCCGGCATCTATGCTCCCCTCTGCCTAGCTCTAAATCTCCAGAGGAGCTCGATGCCACCGCGCGCCTACACACCTCTCCCAGTGGGGGTCCACTATTGCTATAAGGCCGCTCTCTTTAGAGAAAATCATACTTGGAGCACATTAATACGCCAGGTGAATCTAGGGCATTTTCTATCTAGTCACGGCATAACTTATTTGACATATCTTGCTATCCTTCGTTTGCCCATCTATATTAGGGGTGCGCAATAGGCGCATAGGGGTGAATTTTTCAAGTCAAATAATATTTTTTCAGCATGCACGTACTTTGTGTGTATTTCTGGCTCTATGTAGTCTGTAGAACTGTCGTGTGCAGAAGTTTCTAGGCTGAATCGGTTGATATTTAGAGGTGGCGGATCCGATCTTTGAAGCATTTCCTCGTTTTCGCCCTCAGGTCATGACGCACGAGAAAGCACAACTGAAGTTTGGCTTCTGGCGTCATGAGTTTCTCTAACTATGTCACAGGAGCTTATAACT
The DNA here is from genome assembly GCA_016584305.1 of Chionoecetes opilio. NCBI lineage: Eukaryota > Metazoa > Arthropoda > Malacostraca > Decapoda > Majidae > Chionoecetes > Chionoecetes opilio. The sequence continues at coordinate 9,456 of JACEEZ010007008.1, read as the reverse complement.
TAGCGCAGCTGTGGAAGTGTACGTTTTACAACGATTTTTTTCTACGCATCACAATTAAGAAGGAGAAGACAAGCGGTGCAGGCCAGAGTGCAGCTGAGGCTTCCAAAGTAGGTCCTTCGACCTTCTGGACAGGCCGAGTTGCTTAGGAGTCGCCACCATCGCAGGAACTAATGCGTGAGGAGGATAGATTACTGGACTTTTTCAGACGAGTGTGCGAAGATCCTGAGGGGCAAAAGTACAATGAAATAACTGCTGGAGGTCTGAACGCGCTGGCCGAAAACAGAAGACCTTTCCAAAAATAGTCTCCCAGACCCTTTGACATTGCCGCCTACTCTGACGTCCATCACTCACGATGACGGCTATTCCTGAAGACTAAGGAATATCCTTCTGCCGCAGGAGGGAGATGTGAGTGCGGGGTTGCGATGGCTGGTCTGGACAAGAAGTTTCTGAAAGAATCGGTTTTGCCGACGACGGTGAAAGTGCTCTTCATCATCGTAGCCGTCATGACAGACGCCAAAAGGAGAAGCGTATGGTAGGGAGCTGGAGTCGTCATTGTCTGAGTCACAATTCCAGCCAACGCTGCCAAACACAGATTGATCGACTTCTTCTTGGGCCGAGGCGCGCGGGTCGCTTGCTCCCACCAAGACGGAGGGGGGAGGACAAAGCTACTGGGCTAACGAAGTCCTCGCTTAAGTCGAGCCCTTATGCTCGGGGTGCGGAGCCCTTGACAGTACTTGGGGGGGGGTCAGTAGCCGCGCAAAGGCCCTTCGCATTGTGGCTAGCTATCGCGCAAGTAGGGCTTGAGGCCACGATCCACAAGAGGTTTTTTTTTTTTTTTTTTGGGGGCTGATCCCGGTCCATTTGCGACAGCTAAGAGCGATAGTACAGGTCCACTTTGCGAAGGACATCAAAGAGACTTTCAGTCTGCTCTTACCCCTCTTTACCGTTCAATTGGACGGAAGATGATCCTTCCTCAGGACGATGCACTCGCGCGCGAAAGACTCGTGCCATCCTCGTGCACAGAGATAGGAGTGGAGAAGGCTCCTAGGAGTCCGCTGATGAACTGCACCAGCACGGAAGCTGGTGATGCCGCCGCTACTAGGCTGTTTTCGAGGCTGCATAGAAGACTGGGGGGTCTGCTAGGAACTGAGTCTTGGCATGTGCTTCGACACAACCAGTGCTGCCAACCACGGGAGCCATCATGGTGCATGGCACGTCATCTTGCACACAGAAGATCGGCGGCGACGCCGTCCATCGTTTGCAGCTTGTGGCTGGCTGCTGTCATGCACGTCCACGAACTTGTCGCTTGAGAAGGATTCTTTTCTAACGATGTTTGAGGTCAGCTTGCTGTTGCTAGAGATCAGCCTATCTTCTCTTCGCTTCAAGGACTACGTGGTCTTTACATCAAACGGGCAGGTCGGCAATGATACCTCTGCACCACTCACGAAGATCTGGCCGGAGACTCTGGTCTCCAAGAGGGTAGCGACTCATTATCAAGTTTTGATAAAAAAGAAAAAAAACAGTTCTCTTCAGGACAAAGCAGCCCCCGCGTGACGACTATAAGAGAACTCGCTGAGCTTAGCATCCTTTTCCTCGGGCGGCGCTCTTCCGAAGACCTCGATCCGTAGCCCCTAGGGAGGCGCTTCGATCGAGCGGCGTTGGATGGCGGCGTATCATTTTACGCTCTGAGTATGAATCTTTTGTCGGGGAGCAGCGACTGGAGTCGTCACAGCCTCGAGAAATGATCAGCGGCCATGCGCAAGGGTCGGTTCTTTCCTCATCGTTCGCAACCGAAGATTTCTAGCCGTTTCCCCACCTGCGATTAGTTCAGAATCTGACGCGTTCGCAATCCTACGCTCCTCAGCCGACGATCTTTCTTGGGATTCGCTGAGGACATTCCTTTCAGTACCACGACGTAGAAGTATCTCGACGGTCCCTGGCTTCACCATTCTGAGCTCGCCTTATTTCTGGTACTTGAGCGAATGTGATCTCATTGGCCTGTCACTTTTCGAACCTCAGGGCGTCTCCATCTGTCTCCGACAAACAAGCAATTGTACAGGGGCCATTCTCTACGATGGAAGGAGCCGACGACGCCGCCAAGGCGAATAAACCGTCCCATGTCATGCACAAGTTCCTGCGGCAACACTTCACCTCTCACTTCGGCCTATCGAAAAATTCCGGCGTCCGGCTCTTCGAGAGCTCTTGATATCAAGTACCCAAGACTTCCTGTCCGCCAACCCTCTGTTATGGCTATACAAGGAGAGAATCGTACGTCGTAGGGCGGCTGCCGCCGTAATCGAGGGACTTTGCTTCGTTCAACGAGCACAGCGCCGAGCGCAGGGCTGTCGAAGTGGGAGTGGCACTTCATACCAGTCCTTCAACTCCAGGGGCTAATTACCAAAAAGACGAGAAAACGTAACAGCGCCATGTTCCTCCTCCAAGTTGTGGATGCCCTCACCATCTAACGCCCGGGAGGCCTATCAAGCCGCGGGACATCCGAAGGCTTCCGCTTCCCGGCGCAACGCGGCCACAATGAGTGAAGGGTCGGCTGCCCCCATAGATGACTCACCCTTGCAGGCCACCGAGGGGGCTAATACTCTACCTAGAGTAGGGGTAGCTTGCAACAGCCCTGGTCTGGGGTTATAGGGATGTCCGCTTGTCCGCTTTGCAGGGAGTGAGATGACATCCCCTCCTTAATATAGGCGGCAGAGCTGCACTAAGGGATAAATATCAAAAGTTGTAGATCCGTCTACGTCCCTAAATATGCACCGTATTGAGTCATAATCTTTTGCTACAGATGGTGTTCTTGCATAGATGCAGCCATTTAGACACAAAGTAGTGATTAGAAAAAATTCAAATCTTTTGATTTTTATTGGCACGCACGTTAATCTGATATGTTCTATCTATTGACCCTCCCAAAGATTTAGTCCTTGGCTTTATAATGATTAAACTAGCTCCCCAAGCTAGCCATCATAAAAGTACCGTCACACTTTGAGGTGTAGTGCTTCGCCGCTTGTAGCCGAATTCAGAAAGAACTCTTACCCTCCATACCTCTGTCTCTCACATCTGCGCCTGCCCTGGCTCTGAAACTTGGTTTCATTGATCACCTTTCGCTTTAACTCCCCCGTCACTAGACTGGTGTTATCTTCTTAGCTGTGAAAGAGCACTTTCCTCTGTAACCCGACATTTCCTCTCCCTACCGTCTGCTTGATCTATTCCCATTTACTACTCTGCTGCCCTGGCGCACTCATTAAACTTTTTCGAGCCACTCTGTTTTCATCCTATCCATTTTTTCTAAGCGCTGATTTTGTAATTAGGTCACTGACTTTCCTGTTCTCGCTCCGGGCAAAGGTACTGTGTCCACCCCTGGGCCATTTCTCCTGATCGCCTCGCACTCTGACAGATACCTTGGTATTTGCTCTGAGTGCATAGTGGCTACGCTTCTACACGCTGTTCTGTACTACCCTCTACTTGTCATAGCTCTCCTACTCATCCACCTCATACACTCTGGCCTCCACTGACTAATGAGGCTTCGGTACTGCCATGCCTTTCCACTAACCCTCTCTAGCCTCATACCTGTTGCCGCTCATCTTGCTACACTTAGCCAAGCTTCCTCACCCAGCATGATTTGCTTTTCTCAGTTATTATCCTGTTGCGTCCTATCTACCCTGCCTCATCTACCGTGATACATAGGTATTTTATATGGACTGCAGGTGCGCCCTATCCTCCAGGTCTCGCCGCTTTTTTTATTTTGATAACGATTCGCTTTTCCGCAAACTCCTACCCTCATCTGCTGCCTCTCCATTTGATAACGCAGGACGGGGGGCTGACTTTTCTCACTGTTAAAATTTCATCGGACTCGGCAAATATCGCCTGCCCATACTGTTGGCGACTATATGTAAGCATTTCCTGAAGTTCTGGGGCAGCTGTCGCTGCACTCATAGACAACTACTGTCGTCAGCATATTATTGAAAGCTGGCTCAACTTTCCATGCCCCAACCTCTTATCCATAGCTCGCGAATTTCTCCACCTAATTGCTGCATTCTCTGTATATAAGCAAAAGTTATAGCGTGATTAACACGCACGCGCTGTCCTAACTCCCTCTGTCCGACTCTCCCCTACGATCTGTCTCTATGTCCGCGTAAGCCTGTACGACTGCCCGTGTGTCTCTCATACATACTTATTTATTATGCTGACTATTCTGTCTAGGTCTAATACCCACTTTTTTAATCTCGCTAGACAGTAGTCTAGCAAAGCAAACGGCCCTTATTGTACCCTAGTCATAACCTTTTCATAAATGTCAAGGGAATGGCAAGGTATGTCTTCCCACGACATATCTATATCATTTTCTCATGTATCACTGAACTGACTACGAACATGTTGTCCTCACCTCTCCTATCCTTGACGAAACCATTCTGTTCGCTCCCCCATTACTCTTAGTTCTCCTCACACGATT
>JACEEZ010007008.1:0-2500 GCA_016584305.1 Chionoecetes opilio | reverse complement strand
TCTGACTTCCTCTTCCGACTCGTGCATGCAAAAAAAAAACCCTTCACGAAAAGAAAATAGGGCCCAAGGCGACCTTTGTTTTTATGAACTGAAAACTCTCCCCAAGCACCCACTCTAATGTGATAAGAAATTCAGGGTTTTTTTGCTGAGTCATACGCGTTTGCTGGACCCGGGTTTTTCTGCGAAAAATGGAAAAACCCCTAAACTCGGGGTTCCGTGAACTGGTTTTTGAAAGTCGAAAATGGAAGAGCCTAAAAGCCTCTTCCTTTTTCCCCCAATTTGCATAAACCCAGCTTTCAGTTCGGGGTTTGGGGGGCCCAGCAAACATACACGTAAACCAACTTTTTGAAAGGTAGCGTTTGGAAAACGTTGGGAAAATTGTAATAATACGTAAATCATACGTTCCTCTTGAATTGTCAGTTTTTTAGGTTTTTTTGGGTTACGTCGTAGATACGTTTTATCTAATTAAGGGACGTTTTGAATACGTTTTTCTTCACTAATATTTCGTAGGGTTTTATTTTTAATTTATTTATAACTCATGATTAACTGATTTTAAAGGGGATTCAAAACTTATAACTAATAAATACGTGGATATGGGGTGGTTCAAAAAATGAAATTTTTGGAAATCTCTTCGGCACTATGAATTATTTGGGAATGGCAAAAAAACAAAAGCACAAAATTTTTCTGTAAAATCTTTAAGATTTAGGGGTCGAAGGGTAGTTGATTTTTTCGAGAAAATAAAATTTTTTATTTTCAAGTTTATTTTATTCCATAAACTAAAATGCCACAAAAAGAAAAACTATTTGCTCAAAGTGGGGGGTAACAAAACATTTGGAACATTTTCAGAACGCAGTGATCAAGGAAAAATTTTTTATTTTGAACATCGGGGAACAGGGATGGGAAATGGACTTTTTCCGGACTCTTTTAAAAACTAAAACTTCAAATGACTGAAAAACGATTGAAACGTTTTGATTTTCTTCTGTAAGTTGTTGGGTTTTCGGGTTCACCGTCTTGGCGCTCGACAGCTTCAGGAAGCTTTCGATCGCTTCGTCCTTGGTGAGGATCGGAAAAAAAATCAGTGATAAAATTTGATGGCCTTCCGCAGGGGTCATTTGGCCTGCCAGATTTGGGGCGTTCTCCTTGCCCTGGTTGACCCCTCGTTTTTTCCCTTCCATGAGCAAGGAGATTGGGAAAGAGGGATCCAACTTCAGTTTCCCTGAAGGAGAAAAAACTTTGGTGACAAGTCATCAAAGGACGAAGAAGGTCTTGGGGGGCTGTGTCCATGCTTCTTTCGAGGGCCTTGGAGGGGCCGCTTCTCCACCATCTTGGTCTTTCGTCGTGACTTTTTGCGAACAAGGCAAGGCCACAAGGGGCCCCTTTCCCAATAAACCAAAAGTGCCCCTTTAAGGTCTTCACCCGGGGCCCCCGAGATCTTTTAGTTTAGGGCCTGTATTGTGGAGATCAGGAAGAGAGTAGATCGTTGAAAGGGGGTTGCGGCCAAAAGGGGCCTCGAACCAGGACGGGCGTAGATTTGGATGATGAACACACTCCACTCCGGGGCTACGCAGTTCCCTCGGGTGAGTTCGAAAAATCGTTTTTGAAATCGTCATCTTGGCGTGTAATCGCCTTCGCCCTCCATCTCGGTAGGGGGGGAGTCCTGGTTTGCGGAAGGGGTGGGAACCTCCCCCCTTAAGGGCCTTTGCGGTTTTTAGTTCCGTAAATCTTTATAATCGTTCTTGTGTTGCGGCCGCCTTGGCAAGACCCCAAGGGTCGTCCTTTCCTTTTCATGGTCAGCCAATGTGGGGGCGGATGATCGTACATTGGTTTTATGAGATGGGCCACTTTTTTTTGGAACCGTTTTAATAGTTGGGAACGCTGGGCCGGAGTAGCGTCGCCAAGGGGGCCTTTAAAGGCCCGAGGCCAGGATGAGCTCCATAACGTGGGGGCGGCACGCCAAATTTTAAAAAGCGGACGACCTAATTCTGTTCGAGGGGGTGCAACGCCGCAAGGACGCCCCTGTTTGAAGCGGTGGTGTGAAACAGAACCTCCAACTCGTCTTCGAAATTCCAGTTCTAAAAGGTCTCCTCGACTTTTCTGCCATTGTTCTCCGGTACCGGATGGAAGGGAGGGATAGCCCGGGGCTTTTTCCCTTCAAGGGAGGACTGGTGACAAAAACCATGGCCAAGCGATCACATGACCTTTACTTTCGATCCCGGGGAAAATTCCCGTCCAAAGGGAAGGGTGAGAAAACCCTCGTGTCCTGTCTTGGTTTTTTATAACACTGGGGAACATTTGAAAGAAAAAATTGTTGAGTTTTGATTTTTTTATTATTTAACAAAAGTGGCATGCTGATTCCAAATCTGAGTCAGTTTTTTTTTAGCACGTAAGTTTTTCCCACAGCTTTCCCTCCAGATAAGCAAATTCCCTTGTGAGCTGAGTAAAAAATTGCCCGCTGATTAAACGATTTTGGAAAACCGCAATAAAAACGGGGGAGGGGGGG
>JACEEZ010007007.1:12500-51116 GCA_016584305.1 Chionoecetes opilio | reverse complement strand
TTTTTTTTTCCAAAGACGGATATTGGATGGAAAAGGGGTTTATGGTAATCGCCCATGTCCGGATGAGTGTCCGTTTGGTCAGGGCCCGCTTTGGTTAGGGTCCGTTTTGGTTAGGGCCCGCTTTGGTCGTGTCCGTTTTGGTCATGTCGTTTTGGGTTTAGGGTCCGTTTTGGTCAGTGTCCGTTTGGTAGGTCCGTTTTGGTCAGTGTCCGCTTTGGCGGCCCGCTTTGGTAGGGCCGTTTGGGTCATGCCCGTTTTCAGTGCCCGTTTTGGTTTGGGGTCCGCTTGGTCAGGTCCGCTTTGGTCCAGTTTCCGTTTTGGTCAGTGTCCGCTTTGGTCAGTGTCCGGGTTTTGTTGGTCCATTGATTCATTACCCCTTTGTAGAAATTATCCCCCAAAACCCTCTCATAACCCCCCAAACATAAACCCCCCACTCGTAGAGTGGTGGTTGTTTCCCCCCCCCCCCTTAGTAGGGAGTTATTGTCCGCTCATTGGGGGAGGCATAAGGGTGTTATAAATTAAATGGCAATGGGTATAATTAAAGGAAATTTTAATTATATGATAAGTACTGAGGATAATTAAATTAAATTCCCCTAATATTAAGCATTGCACCAAAAATTTTGAAAGGGGCTATCAGGGCTGCCGTTTAAAATTTTGCACCAATCGTGGGGGGTTCACCTGCTTGCTCCCAAAGGTGACACGTGGAATTTGTTTTTCCCGCTGCTCGCTGAGCCGACGGAGAACCCGTACACTCCCCCCTCTATCAGTTAACATTTTTTAAAATATACGGCTGTCTATAAGTACAAGTACAAGTACTATTCCAGACCTATGAGTTAACACTCTTTTGATTAAGAAGAGATTTTTGTACATACGTTAATGTTGACATATAAGTGATAAAACAATAGGAGGTTTTAAAATACAACATGATAACATCCCCCGCGTAAAATAACGCGTCTATAACCCGGAATATTTTTTTTTCGACACCAACCACAAAAAAACCTCCACCTTCGTCTTTTCACGGGGGGGCCCTGTCACCGCTCCCACTCGGATCACAAGGACAGGCAGTTGATAAAAACCCTACGTAGTTAAACCTACTATCCCGTAAGACCCTATTTGTGATTAGCTAGGGTATTGTGTGGGAAATGGAATAGAACAGGGGTTTTTTGATTAGGAAAGACTACATAAAATCCTATTTTGTGATACAAATTTCCACTTTGTCCCCCCGAGTGAGGAATATTGATTTTCATGTGATTAAAGGGGGGTCTTTTAAGTGAGCGGTATGAGCCTCCCACAATTGGGGTTTATGGGGCGGGAGGGGGGTGCTTGCGGCGTCAGATAAAGTAAAACCCCCGTTCAATACCATACGCAGGTAGTAGATAAATCAGAGATTTGGTAGTAAAGTTATTTGTAGAGTTAGGTGGGGGTTGAAATTATTGGCCCTTGCTCCGCGTCTTGTTAGACCGAGTAGGCATCCACCATTTAGATAAAAAAATTATTTATAAAATAATTTTTTTATTGACGTAATTTTGGATTTAATTTTTCATTTATGAAGTTTTTAAACAATCAGGGAAAAAGTTGTATGCATTCATTATCAGCTTAATTGCTGCTCACACGAATATATAGTGAGGACGCAATAAGTTAATTAACCCAATTTAGATAATTAATTTGAAGACAGGTCTACCTTTTTAAATGAGCAATGGAATAAAATGGGGGGGTTTACCCCTATATGAAGTTCAATTAAGACAAGGGGATAAAGAAATGATTCACCAATGTGTTTTCAATCATGAACAGAATTCAAAGATATCTTGATCAAGAAATTTGAATAGAGGGATTATGGAGTGTGCTCATATTTCATCAACATCTAAATTTTCTTTAACCCAAAGTTTGCAAGGATTAAGCAAACTTCTCAGCCCCCAGAAAACCCACTTAGCCCTATCAAATAATAAATACAACCCCTAACCCAGAGAGATTTTAGTGAAGTACGAATAAAAAAGTGTGTCTTGTGGGAGGGGGACATCCACCCTCCAATGTAAATTTATTCAAAAAGTTACACGGAGTTAAAAGGTTAATGCGCCTGGTAATTGTCAAAACCTGTCTCCTGGAAAAGTTTAAATGATGCCCTATAAGCAAAAGAATTGTAGGAATTGAAAAACAATCTGTCATAACACGTTGGGGGCCAAAGTGATAATAACTCAGCCCCTCAGTATTTAAAAAATGGCAGTCATAATAAGAGTAGAGAGCTTTTCCTACCGCCGAGTTAAAGGGTTTTGTGCCTAAGGGTCATTCAGTAAATGTGGGGACAAGTTTGCAGGGTGCACAACGATCCTTATAAGCAGGGAGAGGTTGAATTATTAAAAACTACCCATAATAAATAAAAATTTTACCCCATATCGGGTTTTCTGCCAATAATGAGGCCCAAACCTTTTGACATGGTTCAACCCCAGTCCATTTGGGAAAGATATAAAGGTAGGGTACTGCTGTATTAATAATTTGGTTTTATTTCAACTGTTAATGGAAAAAAAGGGGACAGCTGAAAATGGAGGGTAATGGTGTTAAAAACTATTTAGAATACCTTCGAAGACGTTGATGGCCCCTTTCCAATTTAATAATAGGAGCTGTTTTTTTTCGGGCGTTACTAAGGAAGGTCTCAAAATAATAAGTCTCTATGTTCCCCAGCGGGGTGGTAAGGTAAAAATGGGCCCCCCCACCCCCACATACTCACCATCCCGAACAAGAGAAGAGTTTCCCTAGTATGAAAAACCCCTATTAATTAAAAAATTAGAACCACTTTCTTCCCCACCCCAAATTTATGATTTTTAGGGGGAAAGGGGTTTTCAGTTCATAATGAATATATTCCACTTTTGAAAACCTAATAAATAATAATGGTCCGAGGAAATAAAAACCTAAAATTTTGAATAAGATTAAGTTTAAAGGCCTCCCTGGCGAAAGAGGTAATTGATCCTAAAAAGGTTTTTCGACCAGCCAGAATATCGTGATTAAAAAAGGGAACCTAAAATTGACCCCAGATCCTGTGAAGACATAAAAAGGGTTTCCTTTTATGAGCAAAAAAATTAAGCTACTAAATAGTCTTCCAACCATTAAAAGGGTAGCCTTGACCCCTTTGAATTTAGGGACAAACAATACAAAGCAGGTATTTCCTGGGGAAAATATAGCTTTTGGCCTCAGCCCCCCCCCATGGGAAAACAAATTGACCAAATTAAAAGGTTGTCCTAGATCATGAGGGCAAAATAGGGCGAGCGAAATTTTCAAGTTGATCTTCCAAATACCACCTGATCCCATCTAATTCCCAAACGCCATCATTTACTAAAATTGTTGGTGGAAGAATTCTAGGAATCATTACAGGGCGGAATGGTACAATTTTAGCCGATATAGGTGTCAATTTGGATAAATCGGCAGACAGGCAGTATATATTCCCTAAAATCTCTCTTTAAATTTTTAATAGATCTGGTGTAGACGTCTCCTTCTAGGCCCCCCCTGAACTTCCGTGAAATGAGCTCTAAAACCTTTTGAGGCAATGGTGAGACTATAGGGGGGATCCATAACATCAGGAGAAATTTCCCCCCCCGATCAAGTATTGTCAGAAAATTCACTGCTACCTCTACAGAGTGTTAATTTTTTAAAAATACTAAAGACCAAAGGCCGAAACACTAATCAAATTTTCCCGGCGCTATGTGGCCTGGGGTGATGTCACCTGCAGCGGAAACTTCAGTTTTTCCCGGCTCCCGTGTGGAAATTATCAAAAAAACACCCTTCAAATGGTAAAGTGGGGGTTTGTTTCCCCCCCCTTTTATGAGGGAGTTTTTGCCGCTCATCATAAGGGGATGCTTAGGGGTTAAATATTATAAATGGTAATGGGTATAAAAGGAAATTTTAAGTAAATGATAAGTACGGGGATAATATAAATTAACTTTCCCCCGTGGTTTTAAGCTTTTGCACCTTAAATTTTGAAACGGTATCGGGGCCCCGTTCAAAAAAAATTTTTTTTTTCCCCCCCCAAAACAATCGTGGGGTCCACCGCTTGTACCGAAAGGTGACACGGGAATTGTTTTGGCCGCTGCTCGCGGGGCGACGGAGAACATCCCCTCCAACTCTATCGATTTTAACATTTTATTAAAATTACGTGTTTGTCTATAAGTAAAAGTACAAGACTTTTTCCGGGACCCTATCGAGTTAACACTTTTCCTGTTTAATGAAGAGATTTTTGACTACGTTAATGTTTAATATAAGGAAAAAACAATGGAAGTTTTAAAAAACAACACGATAAAATCCGCCCGTCCCGATAACTGCGTCATTAACCCTAAAAGTTTTCTGCACCAACCAAAATAACCCCTCCCCTTCATTTTCAGGGGGCGGCCCTGATCACGCGCTCCCACTTCGGATAAAAGGGGACAGGAAAGTTTTAACAACCCTCGTAATTCAACCCTACTACCCACCGATAAGTATCCTAGTTTTTTTATTAGTAGGGTATTGTGTGGGAATGAGATAAAAACATGGGTTTTTGATTAGGTAAGACTCACATTAAATAAATATTTTGTGATAAAAAATTTCCACACCTTTTGGGTTCATATGACTTGGGGGGAATAGCTTGGGATCATTTTACCCCATTACCCAACGCTTTATTACTAATTTACCTACACCCGGGGGAGAAACAATAGTAGGCCTAACACACCGAGGGCACGGGGCGGGTGGATGGGGCTTATTTTGGGGAGATCAGGGAAAAAACCGCAGGCAGGGGGGAGGGGGGCTCGGGGCATCTTTGGTGATGTCAGAAATACACCCGCAGGGCACGGGGCAGGGTGGCTCGGGCACTTTGGTGAGACAGAATTTCAAAAACCCCAGGGCACGGGCAGGGGGCTCGGGGCCTTGGGATGATCAGAAAAACACAAGCGGGGGAAAGGGGCGGGTGGGTCGGGGCATCTTTGGTGATGACAGAAATCCCACACAGGGCACGGGGGAGGGTGGTCGGGGGGACTTGGGATGATCAAAATACACACCGAGGGCAGGGGAAAAGGGGGCTCGGGGATCTTTGGTTTATGATCAGAAATAAAAACCGGCAGGGCAAGGGGAGGGTGGGTCGGGGATCTTTTGGGGATGTAGAAAAAACACACCCCAGGGCACGGGGGCAGGGTGGCGGGGCATCTTTGGTGATGATAGAAATACACACCACAGGGCACGGGGCAGGGTACGGGATCTTTGGGATGATCAGAAAACACACCGCGGGGGGACGGGGGAGGGGGGCTCGGGGCACTTTTGGGGATGATCAGAAATACACACCACAGGGGACGAGGCAGGGTGGCCGGGGGATCTTTGGTGATGATCAGAAATAAACACAGGCCGGGGGCAGGGTGGCCGGGGGATCTTTTTGATGATCAGAGATATATACGCAGGGCCGGGGCGGGGGGTCGGGGGATCTTTTGGGAACATTCTCGCCTGATATGAACGAGAAAAAAAAAAAATATCATGAACCGAAAAAAACACAGACACGAACGTGTGGTTGCCTTTTATAGGAGACTATTTAGCAAAGCCGCCCGAGGGTTGGGGGTTATCAAAAATTGGTGTTGGTGATTCTTGGCTTGTTATATGCCCAGTCGCAGGAAATCCATAACCATTCCCCTTTTCTAATTAATAAAATAATACAGAAGGGGGGGGTTTTATTTATTTTAAAGTTGGGAAGCGCATTTTTGGGCTTGCCCGGGACGGAGCAGCAGGAACGGAGATGTTATAGACAGGGGAAAAAGGCAGTGCTGGCTGGATTAAAAGGGGTTTTAGGCCCCTGCAGCAAGGGAGATTTGAGGCACTTTGAGGACCCTGATAAGCGCAGGACGGAGTGGTTTCAGCTGGCGGGAACCCCCAGACGAGGCGGCCCCGGATCGCTTTTTTTCCCGTCGGGAAATCTTGAACGCTCCGCTCAAGGGTCGTTTGCGGTGTTTGTGATTAAAACTTTAAATTAAAAATTTTGAAAGGGTTTTTTTGGGGATCAGCATATAGTAGTGGCGTCTGTCGCCAGCTCAAAAAGCTTACGAGAGTCAGCAGCACAAAACCCCTAAGTATTCCCCCATTGTCGCACGGACCCAATTTCAAAGGAACCTTAAAAAGAATCGTCGCCATTTACAACTTTATTTGTTTCGCTTATCATTATCATTTTCCCAATTTCTATATCTAGAATATCTTTATCATCCCTTATTAAAACATGGGCGGACTTTAGCAGAGTGTTTTGGGGTAAGTTACCCCGGGAAAAAAATTATAGGGGGACCAGGTTAAACGGGGTAAGTTTTTTTTTTTTTAGAGGAGGGTATGTTTCCAGATTTTGCCCCTATCAACAGATATCGTAGCTACACACTTATAAATGTCTGGTAAGTTGTAAATATGTCCCCTTTTAACACATGGAATAATAATCGGTAAAATTTAAAGAACAACTGCATAGCGGACAATTATAGTTGACCTTTTTATAATGTGCATACAAAGTTTCACGCATACACGATCGAGAGCTCTTTTTATATGTTACAAATTAGGCCTCATTAGTAAGTCAGCGCAGTTGAATTGATTTTTTTCTTTCTGTACACAAATTTGTTTGGCTACGTAAGACGTCAGGTATGTAAGGGGGAGAAAAGAACAGATGTTGGGGTACCAGTTTATAAGCAACAACTGGCGGCAAAGCACGATACCACTGACAGGTGGGAGCTTCTTGGGGCGTGGGGACACTGCCCTCCGGGTCGACAATAGGCCCTAAAAAGAATATTAAGTCCCCCTTCCAAAAGTCCCTAAATTTTTTTAGATAGGCAACTTTCGGACAACTGGGGGCTGCGACCATATTTGATGATGTTTTAATCAAATAAAGGCAATCTAAGTGTTTTATGTTGAAAATCAGGTTTTCATAATAAAACCAATGTTTGATATGCCATGTCCCATACCATGAACATTAGCAGAAAAAATAGTATTCGAAAGTATGATTACTCGTATGGTCCGACAGTCTTTAAGGAACTGTTTTCGTATAAAGTATGGGTAATATATATAAACCATTGATGCTGAAAAAGTATAGATGTATCACAAGGGTAGATGATTCTTTTTCTATAAAAAAAACAGATTAACCCATGGAAAATTGCCCCAAAAATTTAAACATAAAAACGGCCCCGGGTGCCCCCAATACGATTTTTTAACAGTATACTGTAAAATGAGGACGTTCCTGACGAAAACTAGTCGCTTTTGTTTAATAGGTAACAATATAAATGCCTGGGCAGCAAGGCCACGCCCCCATACCCCCCTGTATGGCTACACTTTAACTTCTCGCCTGAGGATTTATTTTTTTTAAAAACCCTCGCACACTGTCGAAAATTTCCGTCCTGCTGGCAACAAAAAAGAATTTGGGAACCGGCGTTTATTTTGCTTTCCTTTTAAAAAAACCCCCAAAATTTAAAGCTTATTGACTAAAAGAAACAAAAGTTTAAACCAAATCGAGAATTGTATGTACGAGTTGTTTAATGGAGAAAAAAAATTATATTTTACGATTATAGTTCATGTTATATGCATTGACACCAAAGTACATTTGTTTAAAAGAAAATTGAATAAAACTTTTGATCTGAAAAAAGCTTTATTAAAAAAAAAAAACATGTACAATTTTTTTTTTTTTAATACCTTTTTGTCCGGAAAACGTATATTTTATGAGATTTTACGGCTCTAACGAGATCATAAAACTGAGGTAGGGGCCCCCCTCTAAAATAAGAAATAAAAAACTTTAAAAAGCTAAAGAGGCCGCGGACCTACACGAGGTGTTCAATTATTAAACACTACCCATCCCCTTTTATCCCCCTTTAAATTTTTCAGAAAACTTTTAAAGGTCTGTCTAAAGTAAAGCCGTCTAAAACTGAAAACAATATACTCATGATTTTATTTAAAACGTATATAAGCACCGAATGTTTTTTTTGTCTGTTTGTTGTTGTATGTCTGTCCGTACATTAAGGTTCGGCCCAACCCGTCCCAAAATTTCAGATCAATTTATTTTTTAAGGGGCTTTTTAGTGAGGACACCGAGGAGGGCACGGGGCAGGGTGGCTCGGGGGATCTTTGGCAAACATCTCAGCTTTATGAACGAAAAACAAACAAAACATGATCTCGAAAATAACACAACACGGAATGAATAATTGTGGCTCCCTTTTAAAGGAGATATTTTGCAAAGCCCGCCCGTGGTGTCTTCTTTGGGTTTGTCAAACCGGTTTCGCAGCAAATCCTTAACCATATCCCCATGTTTAAAACATTATTTTTAAGATGGCGATCCGGGTTTTATCTTTTTTTTGAAAGCGAGAAGAGCATTAGTGTCTCGCCGGTAGGGAGCGCAGGAACAAAGAACTAAGCAGCTACAAGAGGCCCTGAGACCCAGTACAGGGTAGTTTTGTAACTTAACACTACCCCACATCCAACTACAGGAACATGTATAGACACGGGAAGGAGCTGTTGTGATGGGGTTTAAGGGGTGCTTGAAAAACCCCGCCGAAAAGGGAAGTTCGAGGGATTTTAAGATCCCGAAAGGGCAGGAAAACGAGCTGGTGGCCTTCGGTATCGCTTCTTTCCCGTCGGCAAATTGTTGAACTCCCGCTTCAAGGGCGTTTGTGTGGGGTTTGTGAATTTCACCTTAAATATGTTTTGCTGGAATTTTTGTATCATCACAGATGTTAGGTAGTTGTCGGAGTCAAGTACTCTACGAGACAGTCGACAGCGCACAAAAGCAAGTGTTTTCCCCCTTTTCGCATTGGGAACCCAACCTTCAAGGAACCTTTAAAGAAAACGTCGCAAAATACAATATCTCTTTTTACGTTATCATTATCATTTCATCATTACATAATCTATGAAATCTTTATATTCCCGGGGGTCGCCGCGAGGGGAGCGATGGGTGGCCGGGGCTGACTTTCTTCGCCTTTTGAAAAAATTCTGTTGATAACCATGGCGACAGAAGGGGAGGGGGGGGGGTGCGGCCATGGCCCCCCCCTTTTTTAAAAAATTTTAATAATAAATAATTATTTATTAAAGAAAATGTTTACATTTTTTTTATAAGTAAATAACTTTGTTTCCTTTCAGATATTATTTTTTTTCTTAATTGTAGTTTTAAGTAAACTTAGTTTTTAAAGGGGAGATCTTTGCATTCAAATTACATAAATGACCAAGATTAAAAACAATGTTTGCTCACGTAATATAAAATTAGTCTTTTCAGATTATTTAAATCCCCAAGATTTATGGTGTACTTATATGCTAATCTTGAGAAACTGAAGGACTTGACATGTGCTCATGAGTATGCGGTGGCAGTCTCAAATCGGTTTTACATACCTTGGTAGCGCAGTCCATAATGACGGCGGGTCACGTCAAGAAATCTTACGGCGGATTGGCATAGCCCACGGTGTTATGGACTCGCTCAGCGGGAGTATTTGGCGTTGTCGGTACCTGTGCAGGGGGACAAAGATCCGGATCTTCAAGTCGCTTGTGATCCCTGTCTTACTCTATGGTTGTGAGACATGGACACTAAATAGTTACTTGAAGAGACGAATCAATGCCTTTGGTAATAAGTGTCTTCGCAGAATCATGGGGTATCGCTGGGATGATTACGTGTCAAATCAGCGATTGCACCGCGAGACTGAATCGAGGCCTATTACCTGCATAGTCCGTCAGCGCCAACTTCGGCTATATGGGCATGTGGCACGTTACCCTGAAACCGATCCTTCCCATCGGGTTGTATCTGTAAGAGGCAATCTGGCGTGAAGGAGGCCAAGGGGGCGCCCACAAAGCTCGTGGCTGGGGCAAGTTGAGTTTCTTGTCCAGAGCTTATTGGTATGGGAAAGGAGCCTGCATGGGAACTCGCGCGTTGGTGACCCCGGGAGTGGGCTCGATTAGGGTGGGCGAGGCGACGCGCCCCCGGCTATGCCTCTAATGATTGATTGATTGATATATGCTAGAAACAAAGTTCTAAAATGTAGAATGTATGTATATGTATGTACTATCAAATCAATTACAGGAACTACCACGTGTAGGCCTCGCGGCCTCTTGTAGCTTCCTTATTTTCCTATGTTCTTATGTTCTTAGTATATATACAAATTTTATAGAAGTTGCCTAACCCGAATCCCCAAGCTGTGATCCATGGGATCGCTGTGTTTGCAAAATCATGGGCGCAGGGAGGACAATAAATATATATATATATATATATATATATATACACACACTAATCGCCAAAAATATTGTTCGCGACGTCATAAACACAGCGCTTCCATACGAGAATTCAGAAAATGTACTCTATGGCAGCCTAGTGACTCCAAGAGAGATATCCTACATATTACAGCTTGTTTAAAGCACGGGCAGTCCATCAAGACCATTGAGGAATGCTCAGATGCCACTTGTCAGTATATATCAGTTATAGTCAGTATTGTCAGTTATAGACGAAGCATTTTAACAAGTATCGCCTTCCTTCCCGCGAATAATTTGAACAGACGCGCATTGGTATAACTCTCATTATCTCCATAATGGGTGGCAAGAAAGATGTAAAAAAGGAGCATGTTAAAGTTTGGAACTCTAACACGGCAGGGGCCAGTGGAAGAAATATCAAAAGGGTTTTGGAGTTACGAGGGGAAAAAATGGCATAAATGGGGAGAGTTTTGTGAAGGGGGGGGGTGGCGACAGCCGTGACACCGAACATAAGAAGGGCCAGGGCGAGGTGTAAAAAAATCAGCAAGCACCCCAAATGCTTGAAAGTCAAGTGGTGCCCCTCCCCAAAAAAAGAGCAAGAAAAATATTTCGATATGATTTACATCCTCGCTGGGCCATTCTTTTGTTTGGAGTTACAATAACTTTTTAATTTTTCCCCCTTGTTAGGTCTTTCTTGCCCTCCGGGAGAAAAATTTAAATTTAATTTAAAGAATTAAAATAACCCTCAGACAGGTGACTTTGGGTGTTTTTTAAATTAGAAGAGAGAGAAAAAAAAGAAATAAAAAAAAGAGAGAGAGAGAGAGAGAGAGAGAGAGAGAGAGAGAGAGAGAGGGGGAGAGGGGGGGAGAGAGAGAGAGGAGGAGGGGGAGAGAAGAGAGAGAGAGAGAGAGAGAGAGAGAGAGAGAAGGGAGGAAAGGAAAGGGGAAAGGAAAAGGGAAGGTAAATTTATAAATACAGGTCGCTCCTCCCACTCTCTCTTAATCGTTTTTGCATTAACACTAATGTGTGAAAAAGAGGAACCTTCACCTGACCGTCTGCCGCCACAACACACGTATAGAGGGGCTAATAGCGGCGGTCTACCGGGAATTTGCACATAGCGTGCGGTTCCCGGACATTTTAACTATATCGTGCGGCCTTACATATTTTATCGACTTACCCTACACTCTTACATTCAGGCTGAATTTTCTATTGTATATTATTGTTATTTACATAGGTTTTATAGAAAAAACAAAATTTTAGAAATAGTTTATAAGCACAGGCGATATTCCCCCCCCCTTCACTTATTTTTTTGCAAAAACACTCCCACATCATGGTAAGGCTCTGTTTTTGTGGTGTGTCCAGAAGATTGCTTTCACGTAAAAGGAACGCTGTTCTTTTGTCCCGATAACATTTGTATAATTCTTTCAACAGTATTGTAAAGGAGGAGTGTTGGATGAGTTCTCGGCTTTTAATTTTTGGAGGATACTGAGACTTTATTCGTTGATTCCTATTTTACAACGTTCAGTGGGGCCCCGGTACTGGGGAGGGAAGGTCAGGTAGGTGTGGACTTGTTTGAATGCATTTTTTAAAAGGGTAGTCAGGTCAGGAGGGGGAGGCCCGGGGTCTTTGTAGACCGTACGTTAGGGGAGCGTGCTGCAGGCCCCGAGTAGACCGCACGCTATAGTAGCACCCTTTTAGCTTTAAAAATTATAGACATATAGACACTATGGTGAACGGTAATAATGGCACAGGTAATAATGGCAAAGGTAAAAAAGGCACAAGTGAAAAAATAGGAAAAAAAGGACAACAAAAAAAAAAGATTCATAGGTAAAAAGGACAAAAAAAAAAAACGGCGAATTTGCAAACCTTTACCCCATACATCCCTGGCTTGACGAGAAAAAAAGTATTTAAAGACGTCTCTACGTTTAAGAGTCCAATATTTTATAAAAATAACCTATTAAAACATAAGGCCTAACAACCTAAGAAAAAAAAGAATTATTTCCTATGCTTAAAAAAAAAAACAAAAGGGCCCTGTATGGGTGACGAGAGATTACCAATACCCCCGCGGCAATTTAAATTACATTGAGATGATTCACGAGTGTGAGAATGAACAACACGCAATGAACGAAACGCCACACGAAGCAGCTTGTTCGACTCTTTTCAAAACAACTGCCACACACCACTAGCTCATTGTTTATTTGAAGTAGTAATTGTTTATGCTGTGTGTAGTAAAAATTATGAACCTTTTGTAAAACAATGCCACACAACCACTAGGTCTATTGTTTATATCACGTAAATTGTTTATAGATGCGCACGCCATAACTATTAAGAATAAATTCTGAACAAAATAAATGCCAGACAAACACGCATTGTTCATTAGGAAGTTAATTGACACACGCTCCCTCCGCACCACAACATCGATTTGTAGCAGTCACGTAGACCTAACACTACCATCGATCTCAGTTGGCCGCCACTACCACGAACCCACTCATGGAAGAAAAGTGATCATAATGAAGCAATAAAGGAAAAGAGAAGAATTTGCTTCCAAGGATTACATGTATTACAAAACAGATTATAAGATCACCACTCACTATCAGATGGAGAATGTGTTAATAGAACATCTTTTGGTAAATGGCACCCAACCTATAATGACCTACCAAGCGCAATTGTATAAACCTTATTCCTGTACAGAAACATGGCCAAACCACGCTCCTGATTATGCTTGCTATTCCTCAGCTGCAAAAATGCGTGAGTCATCGCCAAACATTGAGAGAAAAGAAGCCAGGAAACCACCGTTAAGACGGATTAAACCTAGCACAGATATTTTTACAAGCAAAACCTGGATGAATATAATAGAGCTGAAAGCAAGAACATCCGTGTACATTCCAATAGAAGGCGTGAGAAGGACATCATAAAGAGAACTACTTGACGTAACCAAAGAATCAAAACTAACTAATACCACAGCTCGTCTAGTACCAGAAAAAAACTGGATGATCTGAAACTGGAAAAAAAACACGATTTTTAAGTTGAGTATATAGATATCATTTCAATAAACTTGTTGTAGTTTGGTGCCATTTTTTCCTGATTTTTCTCACTTGTGAGCCAGTTTTTACCTGTGCCATTTTTACCATGCTGACCATTACCTGTGCCATTTTACCTAAAATTCAGAACACTGATACACTATTAAACACGCTATATAATAATACTAAATTACACTATAACACACTATATACCATAAGTATCATCATATCCAACCACCAAAACAATATAATTAGTATCAATACATTAACACCACTATGCTACCGTCACCACATATTACAAAATTACTCAACAAACGTTCATCACAACTCTATATCATCAACATCATTATAACCCACCCCAATAAACATAACATGTCCAAATGTGTTGTGTGTGAGGTGTGTGGTTGTTATTCATTAGTTGTATTTTTACAGGCCAGAGCAAGAGCTCGTTCAGGCCCCGTCTCCATATCAACATTATGTTCCATTCAATCATAGTGGTTATGAGGCCGAAGCACCACCACGGGAACTAGGGGGGTCACAAACACCGGCTGACACCCAGGGAACCCTTCACTGCTTGGGTGGACAGGCGGCTGAGGTTTTTAAGTTAAGAGACGATGAGAGATGAGAGAAGACGTAGAGCAAGGGGGGGAGAGGGAGAAGGGGAGGGGAGAGATTTACTATCAGGAAGATGGATGAGAGAGATTGAGAGAGGAGATAGGGAGGATGATAGAGAGAGAGACGAGATAGCATGAAGAAGTCCCGATCTGGATACTCGGGCCGAGAGAGGAGCGAGAAGAGGATGAGAGAGAGAGCGAGAGATGTTCAGTACTTGCACTAAATCGCTCAAACAAACTATGTTTCTCTTATCAAATAATATTGAATATTTCAAGAGCAACAAAATATTATAAATGCAATACAGACGCCTTTGTTGTATACTATATAATATGTGTGCGTGTGTGTGTGTCTCTGTGTTGAGTTGTGTGTGTGTGGTTCAGTGTGTGTAAGTGTAAGTGTATGTGTGTAAGCTCTTGTTCAAATTCAATTCTTTATTATCATCAAATGCAAATAACTAAGGAAGCTTTATTTAATCGTCGTGTGCGTGTGTGCTCAGTGGTCTAACAGTGTGTGTGTGTGTGTGGGTGTGTGTGTGTGTGGATTGTGTGTTGCTGTGTTGTGTTGTGACTGTGTGGTTGTGTGTGTGTGTCGTGTGTGATCGTGTTGTGTTTTGTATGTGTGTATGGTGTGTGCCTATGTGTGTGAGTTTGTCGAATGTGAGTTTGTGGTGTGTGTGTCTGTGTTTTTTGTGTGTCTAGTGTGTGTCCCCTATCTGTGTGGTGTGTGTGTGTTGTGTGGTTGTGTCTTGTGTGTGTGTTGTATTACAAGAGTACAAGTTACAAGGGTTTTAAAATTCGAAAAATTTTAGATTTTTTTAAACTGATATTTCATCGTACAAAAAGCTGATGTGCGAGATGACGAGCGAAGAATGTCTATGCGAGTATGTTTTTTGGCAGCTACCTACCTCATGGTTACACACCACACACACACACAACACACACACGCACACACACTGCACACACACACACCACACACACACACACACACACACACACACACCACCAACACACACACACACACACACACACACACAACACCACACACACAACACACCCCAAACACTACACACACACACACACACAATTACAAATAGTGGACCTGTGAATTAAGGAAAACATTTTCGAAAAACTTAAATCTTTAAAAACATTCTGAATCGAAATCATGAAGTACTTATAACATTATTAAATAAATTTGTTGTAGTAGTAGTAGTAGTATAGTAGTAGTAGTCAGTGAGTCTAGTAGTACAGTCCAGTAGATAGTAGTAGTTGTAGCAGTAGGATAAATAGTAGCTCCATTACTTCCAAATAGTTACACCATTACATACATATTACTACTACTACTACTACTACTACTACTACTACTACTACACACTACTACTTACTACTACTACTAATACTACTACTATTACTAACTATACCTGACACTACTACTACTACTACCTAACTATACTATCTACTACTACGACTACTCTAATACTACTAATACTATAGTTACTAATTTTCTCACCTATAGTTACTCACTATACTTCTACTACTACCTTACCTACTACTCACTGCTACTTACTACTACTAGTTATACTACTTACTAATCATTACTACTACATTACATACTATACTATACTACGATACTTACTTTGCTACTACTACTATATACTACTTACTACAACTACTATCAACTTACCTATTACTACTACTATTACACTACTACTACTACTGTTTACTAACGGACTACCTACTAATATACTACGGCTCAATACTATCAAACTGACTACTAACTACTATACGTTACAAAACTACTACGTGCTTACTACTATACTATAAATACCTATACTACCAATACTAATACTTACTTAATATCTTGGCTCTCTGGGATCATAGTCTTTTCCGTCACCATAAGTAGAGGGAAAAATCAATATTTCAAATCTATATAAAACTATTATACGTATGTACTAACTTTTCTAAGCTCGTTATCTTATAATTGACGATTCTTTATTTTTTTTAAGAGTATTTTTCCACATTTATTTAATCAAAAATTAAAAATTTAAATACTTAAGGGAAAACTTTAGTCTATTTTTTTTTAACGAAGCGAAAATTTCCCATTCTTTTCAAAAGGGTTTCATTCTTAAAATGATGCCAATGTTTACCTGATAATGTGGAATTTGATAAAAACAAATTTAAAATTTAAGAAGAAGCGTAGTGTTTCCCTTCCCCTGGCATAAAATATATGCAGAAAGCAAAAGGGGGAAAACATTTCTTGCTTTGTTTTAAAAAAATGAGTATATTTAATTATTTATAAAAATAATTTTCTATTTAACAAGTTTGAATGTAACTATTAAAACTAAAAAAAAACGTTGCTTGAAAAAGAAATAGGGAGAAACTGGTTCACAAAAGGG
Source organism: Chionoecetes opilio (assembly GCA_016584305.1). Classification (NCBI taxonomy): domain Eukaryota; kingdom Metazoa; phylum Arthropoda; class Malacostraca; order Decapoda; family Majidae; genus Chionoecetes; species Chionoecetes opilio. The sequence goes on along the minus strand of JACEEZ010007007.1, from coordinate 34,908 downwards.
TTGGTAAATGTTTGGGAAAATGGATCAGTAGACAGGTGGTTAATAAAAGTCAATGGGAGTTTAAAACGGAGTCTGGACGTGTTATGGATGGGGATCAAGGTGGAGTGGATAGTGTTAAAAACAGGAATACCAGTGTAGGTCTGCGGCGTTTGTAGCCTCCTTATTTTTTTTAGGTTCTATTGTGTTTTAAAACCCCCTTTGAGGCCCAGAACAAATTGCCATTGAAATTTGGGTGATTTGACGATTTTTGTAAATTTAAAAGCTTTTTATTTCGTTATTTTATGCAATATGTTATATAAATATCTGTATCCTTGCCACTAATAGTTTTTTTATTCATTTATTGTCGTAATTTCATGGTAAACATTTTTTCTTTATAGCAAAGGAAAATTTGGCGTGAAGGGGTTTAACGTATTGTTTTTCCTTTGGTTAAGCACATTGGATTCCTTAAGGCGATAAATTTAAAGGTTCCAAAAAATTTTAAATTATATAATAGGAGCAAATTGGTATTAAAAAAAATTTAACCCCCTAAAAAAAAACATTGGTCCCTTTAAACCTTGGGGCCCAGAACGTAATTTTTTATTGTAAATGATACCATTAGACGATTTTTTAGTGAATGTAAGTAATATTTTTAGCTATGCCCTGTTTAGTATCCTTGCCCAAACTTTTTTGGTATTTAATTCCTTTTCGTATTGAAATGTCAACAGACTTTTAGTAAGGGAAAAAATTTTGGGCTTAAAGGGGTTAAAAGGATTGAAATAACTTTTTTAAAATCTTTTTAAATTGATTTTAACCCCTTCACGCCCAGGTCTTTGCTTTGCTTTTTAAAAATTTTTTATTGTTAGCCATAACATTACAAAAATAACTGAATATCCCAAATCCCAAGGGAAAAAGAATTTTAAAAACGGGTTTAATCTATAAAAAATTGGATATATTCACTAAAAATCGTCTAATGGTCCCCAAATTACAATGGAAATACGTTTGGGCCTAAAAAGGTTTAAAACAATTTTAAATTTTTTTGAGGAAATCAGAGTGTTATAATTTATATGGAATGGTTCAAGGATCTTATACATAAACGATACGGTGTAAGACAAGGGGGGAATTTTTTGTCCCCATTTTTTTTTAAATTATATATTATATTTTTCCGGGGGACATATCCAACCTTGACGTAGGAAGTAAATATGGATCATTTAAATGAAATTATAGCGTTATGTGATGACAATTTTTTACTTGGCGACTCCCCCATTATAATTTTTGAAACATTATTAGATGTATTTGAAAGTAAAATTAAAAATTTTAAAAAACTAAAGATAAATCATTCAAAATCTAAAATTAATGTAGGGTTTCATGATGTAAATAAAAAGAAATGTAAGATAAAGGAATATAAGCAATAAAATCGTGGAAAATTACAAGTTTTTTTAGGACATTATTTTAAATTCAATTTTTGGAAAAAATAGATGTAGAGGAAAGGCTTTAAAGTTCTTACAGTAAATTAACACTGTTTTGCGTACGTTTAAAGGAATAAAATCACAAAATTACTTTTTCTATTCAAGTCAAAAAGAATTCCTATCTATGGTCTTAAAATGTGGAATTTATTAAGTTAAATTTTCGAGTTAAATTATTTAAAACAACTTGCGATAATTTGCAAATGCATTTAAAGAAAATTTTTAGGAGTCCTTTATAACCATAATCAAAATTAATTGTCAAAGAGTATAACATGTTTTTTAAAACAAAAACAGAGGAGGAGGAGGAGGGGGGGGAGGAGGAGGAGAGGAGGAGGAGGGGAGGGAGGAGGAGGAGGAGGAGGGGGAAAAATTACATAGGTTTCCCTAGGAATAACAGACCCCAGGAAAACCTAGGTCCTAGCAGGGTATCTGCTGAATACTACTACAAAACTATAAACTACTTGTAAAAAAAAAAACCCCGTCAGGGTGGAAGGTTGGTAGGACGCGGCTTGAAATGTGAAAGGGGGTCCCGGCCATTAATCAGGGGTTCGGCCCGCCTAGTTCATGCTGACGTTGGCGGCGTTTGTATAGTCAAAACCTTTGTAGTTGGTACTTGCAAAGTGTCTAGATGGGATGAAAAAACTTATTTTGTAAAAAACATTTGGGAAAAAATGTACCATGTCCCTCAAGGGGATAGGAAAATAAAAAGTTTCGTAGTGCAGAATGTAAATTATGAAAAATAAACTACAACTACCATCCCAAAAAACTACAACTATCGATACGGGAGACTAGAAAAGAATTGCATATCAATACCAATTTATTTACAGTGCGCGTCAAGTCTGTTTTTTGAAGGGAGTTTTTGTCGGGCTCCGACAAAATTTGCTGGAACTTGTTCATCGTTCAACGACTCTAACATTGAAATATTTTTACGGAGATGGGGGTATGTAACGTTGCCCCGTTTTTATTTAACATTTTTTCTTTTTTGCATTGAGTTAAAAGCTCGAATAGGTTCTCTTGTTTAAGAATAAAAAAACCTTTTGGGATCTTAAAAGGTTCTATCAAGTCCCCAACGGAAATATTTAAAGTTTCCGATTCTCTCTTAAAAAGATGAATTTCGCAGAGAGGAATTTGTTGGTTGTCTCTTTGTACTGTTTTCCAATTTGGCTTGTTTCTTTTAACGAAAAGGGCGACCGAATTGAACGGAAATTTCCAAGTGCGGCCTACCAAAAGGATGTGTATAATTGTGTCATTACTTCGGAGTTTTAGTTAAAAAAGTTACGTTTAATAAAGCCCAACACATATTTGCCTTTTTACTGGCAGTAGGCAATGCGGACGGGTTTTTCAGTCTTACTGATGATACACAAAATCCTTTTCCTGCTGTATTCAGTTAACGTTTTTATTTTGCATTTGATAGTTATTTTTGAGGTATCGTTGCCATATGCTTTATTTTACATATATCGGTATTGAATTTAATAGCCATTTATTTTTCCAATTGATAGTTTGTCGAATCACTTTGTAGAGTTCGCATTTTCTTAGTATATGTTTTACCCCAAATTTGATTTTCTCTGCAAATTTCGTTTTTTTAGATACAAGCCCCGCGTCCAGATCTTTGATATATATCAGAAAAATATGGGAAAACCCAAAGACGGCCCTGAGGCCCCCCACTAGTACATCAACCAACAACCCCCGCCATTTATTACTACCCTTGTTTACGATTTTGAAAGCCAATCGCCAATCCATAAACTAATTGCCTCCAACCATGTGCCCTTATTTTGGTACAGTGCTTATGGGGAACGTATCGAAGGCTTTCTGAAAATCAAGGTATATTACACCCGAGGGAATTTAGGCCCATTTTGAAAATAAATGCTTTAAAAAAAAATCCAGTATTTTTGTTAAGCAGGACTTTTATTTCGAAACCCAATGTGGGAGTTTAGATGAGTTATTTTCATCAAAAAAGACATATTTTTCCCGCAATATTTTAAAATAGTTAACAATCACGGACGTTACAAATGGGCGATTTTTACTTGCGAGGCTCTTACCCCTTCTTGAAACGGTGAACTTTGCTAATTTCCACATACTGGGAAAAAATTTTTTGTCCCTTAGCGTTTTTGTTAAAAATAATCTTTAATGGGAGCGAAAGTTGACGGGAAACATTCGCGAAGTAGTCGCGGCGAGATTTCGTCCACCCCCATGGATTTTGCTGGGTAAATTTTCAGCAAATACTTTGATATTTCGTCTACTTTATCTCCCCTATTACCAGCTATCCCTTTCGAGTCCCCGATACTGTTTACTGGTTTGGTAATGGAGTTTCGTTTCTTTTAATAAATCCCGCAAAAGTTTTAAATTTAGTACGAACGCCTACTCTTATTATATTTCCAAAGAATTTTTTTATTTTTCGGGCCCCCCAATACTTGTTTTAAAAAAGTTTTTTTTACTTCGAAGATTGAAAAAAACCTTTTTGGGGTTTTTTGTTTTGGATTCTTTGCAATTTTTTTTCATACCACACTTTTTTAAAAATTTAAATTTGTCCTTTGAAGCGACGTTTTTAGTCATTGTATTCTCTAGAATCGCATTGCATTTATCGTTTGAAAAATTTATAGCTCGGCGCTTTTTTGTCAATAGTTTGGATTTCTTATTCTCCCAAATGGGTCTGTTTTTGTTTTTCAAAAAGTTTTTTACCATGGGAACAATTTTTCCCAACCGATTGGAGTTATTTTTGAATACAACATGTTTTCAGCGTTTTCTTACCTTTTGTAGGTCAATCATTTAAAATTCGCTTATACCCGGATTTCGTTAAATCGCTTTGTTATAATTTAGGACTATAACCCTTTTCGTGATGTCTCACAATTTTTGCCCCTCTATTCCCGGACCTGGCCAAATTTTACCTATATCGCAGTAATCAATCAGATCAAGTCAGTAGTGAAAAAAATAAATTAGGATACTATTTCCCTTTTAGGCTCACGGACCAATATTAAAATAACTTCGTTACCATATAAAACAATGCATACCTTCTCTTCAGCAGAAAAATTTTTTCCCAGTTTATACGAGGGAGGTTAAAAACCCACAAATAAAAATTTTTCGTTTTTATTGTTGACAATGACTTTATTTGTCATACAGGGGGCAAACGACTTTTTAGCATGATTTTTGGGGGACGATATATTATCGCAATAGTTAGCAATTACCGATTAGCTTAATCTTGCGTAACTGAGTCATAAAAGATCTTTGTTTTCTTTATCGATTTCGATTGCTTCAATTTTCTTTAATGTAAAGAATGACAAAACCCCACCGCTTTATGCGGCAAAAATTTGGAAGTTTTATAGCCCCCGGAAAAGGCTATTAGCTAATAAATGTTTATCTTTTGTGTTGACCCGTCTCCCGTGATATGACGATATCGGGTTTCGGCAACAACGATGCTAAATTCGTTACGCTTTAAAATAATGCTTCTGGGTTTTTGAGAGTAATTTAAATTCCTTGATAGTTTTGGAACCCTTTGGTGAGGGTTTACCGGAGGGGTCTACGGCCACTTTTTCAGGGCCGCTTAAGTTCTTTGATTAGTAAATTGCTGAAACGGGACGGCCCAGCGTTGCTGTGGGGAAAAAAGGGGTTAAGGTGATGCTGCTCCCCCCGTTCCGCTCGTCCCCTTTTTTTATCGTAAAAAAAACTTTTTTTATTTAGCAGACGTCCTAACGTGCATGGCCGACGGGGCTGAGGTGGAGCCCCCCCCAAACGGATGGAATCCTCAAACCCGGGTGGGATCCTCGTAGAAAATTTTCCCCGAAGGGTTTTTCGAAGTCTACATTTCCCGGCACAAAGGACCTCAGGGTTATTTGGTGAGCCTTATGTAAAAAAACGCGGCCCCACCTGTCGGGGGAAGAAAAAAATTGAAATCAATTTATCAATTTTTTGAAAATTTTTTGTTATAAGGGGGCCCTTGCAAAATTTTCCCCCCCCCCCCCCCCCCCCCCCCCCCCCCCCCCCCCCCCCCCCCCCCCCCCCCCGGGGGGGGGGGGGGGGGGGGGGGGGGGGGGGGGGGGGGGGGGGGGGGGGGGGGGGGGGGGGGGGGGGGGGGGGGGGGGGGGGGGGGGGGGGGGGGGGGGGGGGGGGGGGGGGGGGGGGGGGGGGGGGGGGGGGGGGGGGGGGGGGGGGGGGGGGGGGGGGGGGGGGGGGGGGGGGGGGGGGGGGGGGGGGGGGGGGGGCCAAAAAAAATTTTTTCCCCCCGGGGGGGGGGGGGGTAAAACCTTGTTTTTCCAACCCTATCTTTTTTTCGGGATTTTTTTTTTCCCCGGGGGGGGGCCCCTTAAAAAAAATTTGGGGAAACAGTTTTTCCCCGGGGGGGGTTTTGGTTTCCGCAATGGATTTGGGAATTAGAGGGGTTTTTTTTTTTTTTTTTTTTTTTTTTTTTTTTTTGTTTTTTTTTTTTTTTTTTTTTTCCCCCCCCCCCCCGGAAAAAGGGGAAGGAGGGGAGGAGGAGGGGGGGGGAAGGAGGAGAGGTGGGGGGAGGTGGAGGGGTTGGATGAAAAAAAAGGGGATGTGGATCGGTAGGGCCCGGGAGATTTAAGGGGGTGGAGGATCTTAATATGGGAGTGTGGGGGTAGATCTGGGGGAGGGGGGGCTGAGGGGGAAAGGGGGGGGGTAGAGGACGAGGTGTTACTCGAGGGGGGAAAAAAAAGGGAAGAGGAGGGCGAAGAGGAGGGGGGGGTGATGGCAGGGGGGGGTGGGTTGGGGGGAGGAATGTGGCAACACCCTTTCCGAGACTGTCATAACTCCCGGAGGTGTCAGGGGATTTCTTCTTAAGCAGTACAGGGGAGGGTTTTCTGTTTTAAAAAAAACACAAATCAAAGGTGGGGATTATAAAAATTTGGGGGAATTCCCCATCCCCCAAAAAAATTGTAGGATAAAAATTCTGAAAAAAAAATAAGACGGGGGTTTTTAAAAAGGTATTATAATAAAATTCGAAAACTTTTTTTAGACAGGTTTTTTTCCTTTCTTTTTTTTTGGGGCGTGTGCTCTCTTCTCTCTACTCTCTCTCTTTCCTCCCCTCTCTCTCTCTCTCTCTTTTCCCCTCTCTCTCCTCTCTTCTCCTCTTCTCTCCTCCCCCTCCCCCCTTTCCCCCTCCTCTCCTCCTACCCCCCACTCTCTTCTCTCTTTTCTCTCTCTCCCCCTCCCCTTCTCTCCCCCCTTTTTTTCCTCTCCCCGTCTTCCTCCTCCTTCTTCTCTTCTCTCTCTCTTCTCTCTCTCTCTTCTCTCTCCTCTTCCTCTTCTCTTCCCTTCCTCTCCCCCTTTCCTCTCTCTCTCTTCTTCTCTTTCCTCTCTCTCTCTCTCTCCTCTCTCTCTCTCTCTCTCTTCTCTCTCTCCCCACCACCGAGTCTCGCCCCTGGGGTTTAGTTTTAGGGCTGGGACAGAAAGGTCCAGAATAATTAACTGAGCGGTCATGGGGGCAAATTCCTGGGGAATATTTCGAGGGAGTGGCCGCTTAGGTGTCTTGCCCGTGTCTTTTAGGAAAAAAAAATACAAGGATTTTGTCAAATTAAAAACAAGGCGCGTATTAATAAAAACACAATAGAAGTATTAAAAGACGTTAAAGTTTAAATTTTAAAGCACAAGGAACTTTTTAGTTTTCTAACATTTTTCATTGTGGGGTATGTGGTGTTTGTAAAAAAAAGCTATTACAGGGGTTTAAAACTTATTAAAACAACTTAGGTGCAAAAACTAGGAGGGGTGATGAAAAATGGAGAAAAACGGCTCTGAAAGGGGGGAAAGCTTGGATGGGGCGGAGCGAGAAGGGGAACCCCAAAAATTTTCCCCGGGGGAATGTTGGTTCAGACGGGAATAGGGGGAGGAAGGGGGGGGGAGGAGGGGAGGGGAGGAGGAGGAGGAGGAGGAGGAGGAGGAGCGAAAGTGGAGGAGGTTGGAAGGAGGAATAGGAGGAGGGGGGAAAAGGAGGAGGAGGTAGAGTAGGAGAGGTGGAGGAGGTGGAGGGGTAAGGATGAGATAGAGGGTATGTGGATACGGTTGGCCGGGTAGATTTAGGGAGGTGGCAGTATCTTAAGTATATGGGTGTGTGGGGGAGAATCTGGGCGAGGAGGATAGGAGGAAGGGGGTAGTGTAGGAGGTGTTACTCGAATCTGAAGAAAGGGAAGAGGAAAGGCGAAGAGGAGGGCGAGCTGATGGCAGGTGTGGTAGGGTTGTGGAGGAAGTGATGGCGAACATCCTTCTGTAGACTGTCATAGAACCTTCACGAAACTGTCATGTGACTCTTCTTAAGATCATTGTAACAGTGCGAGGATTTCTGCACAGTGCTTTGTTTGACAAGACACAAAGTCTACAGGGCTGTGGATGATATGAAAATATTGTGGGGAACTTTCCACTGCAACCCAGACACTTGCGTGATGGAAGGCATGCTGAAAAATAGAAATTATGGCGCTGCGGGGATTTAAATAGATGTACGGCAACTCGAATTAACAAAACTGAAACTTTTAAGACAAAGTGAGGTATTGCTCTTAGGTTATATCTGTTGGAACCTGGCGCGCTCTCTCTCTTCTCTCTCGTCTCGTCCGTCTCTCTCTCGTCTCATCTCTCTCTCTTCTCTCTCTCGTCCTCCTCTCCCCTCTCTCTCGTCTCCTCTCCTCTCTCTTTCATCCCTCTCTCTCCTCCTCTCTTCTCTCTCTCTCTCCTCATCTCTCTTCTTCGGGTCTCTCGTCTCTCATCTCTCTCTCTCCTCGCCTCTCGCTCTCTAAGAGGAGGAGGAGGAGGAGGAGGAGGATAGATAAGTTAATATTATCCAGAACACTACACAGAGAGGTCCTTTTTCCCTCTGACTCTATTCCTCTCCTCTCTCTCTCTCTCTTCTCCATTTTAGTTGCTCACAAAGGGACATAACATTTACTTACAGCAATATGCAAATTATATATACAATTTCTTTTTTTTATGGCATTTAATCTTTAATATGCATGACTGGGGACCGTTGAATTTACAGAATGCGATGTTAATAGCGGGCACACATACAACAAACACACACACACACACACACCCACACACACACACACACCACAGCCCCACACACACACACACACACACACACACACACACACACACCACACACACACACACACACACACACCCCCACACACACACACACACACACACCACATCTTCGTAACCCGCTGCAACAGACCGCCTCAACGTTTGGCAATACAGACCGCGAGTATTTCTTGAATCTTCCCGGCGTGGAGGTAAGGCGTTTTAGTAGTAAGCAGTAGTAGAAGTAGCAGTATAATAATAGTTTTAGTATTGAGTAATTAACTATTGTAGTAGTATAGTTAGTAGTAGTATAATAGTAGTGAGTAGGGTAAGGAGGTGCTATTCGCGCGCAGTTGCACTCTCTCATGTAAACACACCTCCCCTTATTCTTTGTTCCCTCTGGTCTCCTTAACTCTCCCGCGACTGACGCCGCTCTCTTCTCCGTATCTTGCTATCTCCTCCTCCTCTCATCTCCCCCACGGATTAGGATTTACTCTTCTTTTTCTCCTCTTATAGCCCTCTTTTTTTTTCCTCCTTTCTTCAACCTTTTTTTTGTCTCTCCTCTCACATTGCTTTCGCTCCAGGCCTTGGTTGTTTGTGGGTTTCATGAAGTGAAAACACACACACACACACACACACACACACAACCACACACACACACACACACACACACACACACACACACGCACACACACACAAAACACACACACATCCCTAAGCTATAATTATTTCTACCTCCCTTTCTCTCATTTCTCCAACTTCTTTCTTCTCTCCATTTTTCCTCATTTTCCCTTCCTCATCCTTTATAGTCGATAGTTGTACATCGCCTTCCCTTCTCTCCAGAAGCTCCCTCCCTCCCTCCATACCACGGGGCGAATAGGAAACGAGGCGTCGGCGGGTTTTAGTATCTCCGGCATACAAAATGGAATTAACGAAGAATATCTATCTCGATTAAGAATGCGCCAAGGCGGCACCAGAGAGGAGAGAGAGAGAAGAGAGAGAGAGGAGAGAGAGAGAGAGATAGAGAAGAGAGAGAGAGATAGAGAGAGATAGAGAGAGAGAGAGAGAAGAGTAGAGAAAGAGAGAAGAGAGAGAGAGAGAGAGAGAAGAATATGACACGAATAACCTGTCTCTCTCTCATCTCTCACTTTCCCCACATCACACCATCCTTTTCCTCTTATCTTCTATCTCCTTCCATGTCACACCCTCCCTCACTCGCTCCCTCCTTCCATGTCACCCTCCCTCCCCTCTCTCCCTCCTTCCATGTCCACCCTCCCTCCCTCTCTCCATCTTTCCCTCAGTAAAACCCAACGCTCCCTAAATCCAACATTAACGCCCCTCACCGCCTATCACCCCCGTTCCGCCTCTCGAAGGGAGCCGTTTACGTGTCCCCCGCACCGCCTATGGGTTACCGCAGTTATAGGCTTCTTCTTTCCTGTACGTCTTTCCACGCTTGTGTATGTAGTGCTGCGCGTAGGGATCTGGATGGGTGGAGCAAAATAGAGTGGTGGATTGTTGATGTGGTGGGGGCGAAGGTTATTAGAGATATGTTGGGGATTGGACACATACACGAGAGAGAGTAGAGAGAGGAGATAGAGATAGAGGGAGAGAGAGAGAGAGAGAGAGAGTGAGATAGAGAGAGAGAGAGAGAGAAGAGAGAGGAGAGAGAGAGAGAGAGGAGTGAGATAGAGAGATAAGAGAGAGGAGAGGAGAGAGAGAGAGAAAGAGAGAGAGGAGAGAGAGAGAGAGAGAGAGAGAGAGAGAGAGGAGAGAGAGAGAAATTTTGCTTTGAAAGTCTTTATACCACCCTACTATTACTACTACTACTAACTAACACTATCTTTACTTCTGCTACTACTACTACTATCTCTACTACTCTACTACTATGGCAACACTCCTTCGCAATGTATATTCCATCACACCACCACCACCACCAACCACCACCCACCACCACACCACCACCTCCCTCTTTCACCTAATCATTCCACATATATTTTCCACCCAGGCACCTTGATACCAATTTAAAAAAAGAGATTGATGATAATGTTGACTTTTTTGCCAAATGGACTTTAGATCTTTACCATAGTAGGGGCCTGAATTTGAACCAGAGAGAGGAGAGAGAGAGAGAGAGATAGAGAAGAGAGAGAGAGAGAGAGAGAGAAGAGAGAGAGAGAGAGAGAGAGAGAGAGAAGAGGAAGAGGAGAGAGAAGTAGAGAGAGAGAGAGAGAGAGAGAGAGAGAGAGAGAGAGAGAGATGTATTTCTTCGATGTCAAATTATTATATTAAATCCTCCAACAGGTGCGTTCGTGGTAAATGATGGTATTAGCTAACTATAATGGCAATGCGAGATGTTGTCATGGCACGTGGGATGAGGGAGGGAGGTACAAGGTGCTAGATAATGTATAGTGGACAAGGAGGGTGTTAGAGTGGGTGAAGAAGTTACAGGCAACGAGAAAGGAAAAGGAGCTCTCTCTCTCTCTCTCTCGTTCTGCTCTCTCTCCTCTTCTCTCTCTCTCTCATCCCTCTTCCTCTCCATCCTCTCTCTCTTTCCCTCCTCTCTCCTCTCTCTCTCTCTCTCTCTCTCCTCTCCTCTCTCTCTCTTTACAAAAAACATCATTAATTACAGAGTAAGTTACTATTTACATTACATAAATACTTGTACCATTTACCGCTAAAGGAAGCATATAGTGTTCCCTATCTAAAAGCCGACTCGTGTTAATTTTGATTTAATTTTAATTTTGATCTCCTTGCATTCACCTCGGGCAGCCACGCGTCACAAGTGCTTTGAACTCTGCACAGTTGTACCCGTCATGGGGTGGCTGCGAGGCAAGGAAAGCATTCCACCAGCCAACTGTAGACACAGACGATACTGAGCTGGTGGTAGCCAAGTACGGACATCGGGGCTGTAATAGCTCTGGGGGGCTAGAGCAAACGGCCCTTGTAGTACCTGAGCCCGCCGTAGGGGCCTGCCGGAGTGTGTGCAGGTGGGGAGGCACCCGCTGCTGATGCACCTTGTACATCACGGTGAGGCCCGCTATACGTCTCGCGGTGGCTGAATGCTGTGAAGTCGTGTTCCTGCCCGGCACCGCTGTCCCCTGATGATCTCATCGCGCGACCCGGCTTTAACCTTGTCAAGAGGGCCAGTTGCTTGTTGGCGCGCGCCCCACCCGAGGCAAGCGTATTCCATAGAGGCGTCGACCTGCGCCTTGTAGAGACTTCCCCCCCTTGCTGTCCAGGATGCCATGACATCCTCCTCAGGGAGGCCAGCTTCCCGAAACTCTCGGCGAGTCGCTCAATGTGGGCTTTGAAGTCAGCCTGCAAGTCCGTAGGTGACCCCCAGCACCTCACCTCGTCCTGGCTGGGGCACCAGCGTCTTCCGCATCGCAGATAATGACGCAGGGCTAATACGCTCGAACCTGGAGACGTGGAGTCAGGCTGTGTTTTTTATGCGAGATCGAATTTACTTGCCCACTTGTTGCCCCAGGCCACGATGCGGCTCAGTCGTCGTGTTCCATCTGGGCAGGGCATTGCAGTCTCCTCCCATGGGCCGAGCTCTGGTCAGGGTGAGAATCATCGGCATAGGCCCTTGACTGGGGATTAAATTCAGGAGATCATTAATATAAACTATTCCAGATCAGGGGGCCGACGGCAGCTTCCCTGGGGGACACCTGCTCTGATGGGCTGCAACTCAGACTCTGCCCATTAACTACCACCTTTAGTTGCCTCGCTCTCAGGTAGTCGCTGAAGAAGTTAAGGAGCGCCCGTCCACACCTGGCAGCGCGTAAGCTTTGTGATGAGGGCTGCGTGCCACACCCTGTCGAAAGCCCCCTCATGTCGAAGCCACGACAGCAGTGGGTCTTAACCCTGGTCCAGGGCTTCACTCCATTCGCGTGGATAACAGAGATGCCAGGTCTGCAGCTGACGCTGCCCGCCTGAATCCAAACTGATTAGTGTTTTAGTCAGGTGGTGCCTCTCACGGTGCTCAGTGACTCTCGAAGCACAATAGTTTCCAGAACCTTACTGAGCACCGCAGCAGGACAGATCGGACGGTAGTTTTTGGCTCAGTCTTTGCATTTTTCTTAAAAAAATGTACCTGGGACCACACTACCCAATCTTCCATGCTTGTGCCACCTGGCTGGTTCGTAGGCAGTGGTTGAAAAGTGTGGCAAGTGGACGCGCCAGCTCCTCGGCACCTGGCGGAGGGGACGGGGACTGACGTTATCCGGCCCCACTGCTTTCTGGCACGTCCCAGTATTTAACAGCACGCTTTCAACTTCAGCCGCACTCGTCACCACTCTCACTAGTTTATTACTGAGCTATTTCTGGCAGTGTGGGAGGCGTTTTCCCAGTGTCAGAGACGCACATCTTTTCTGTGAGTGCATGGCCCGGAGATTCGCCTTATCACGGGCAGTCTGAGCACGCTGCCGTCCCCGCGGACGAGGGGAGGACAGTGTTTCCCCGCGACTTACCCTGTGCTCCCTTGACAAGGCTCACCAACGCTTAGACCCGACCTGACCGCTTCAGTTGACCCTTAGGTTCACTTTCACTGTCAGAGCCCACTCCTGGGTATCCTCTCATTCGCTTTGCCGCCTCTCTGTGCGTGTGTCTGTTCCGGCCGTTGGGTGCCTCTTGAAGGCAAGCTCAGGCGCGGTATTTGGCGTCAGAGGCTGCGCGGTTCACTCATGGTCCAAACCCAGGCTGATCAAGATGCCTTGTTTTTGTGGCACGGAGTTCGCACCCAGCGAACCTGTTTGGGGCATGGAGCAGCTCGGTGAGCGCCCCACCTGCTGGTCGAATTTCGCCGTGCAAGCAAACGTCCTCCCAGTCCCGTCCTACACATGGTGGACCTTCATAGCCTCTCCATTTGGCAGCCTCCCCCCTTCCAGAGCGTGCGGGAATGTATCTCCTCACGTGGTCTCTTGAAGGTGGATCTTGTAAGGACAGCCACGTGGTCTGAGGTGCCAACAAAGTCAAAGAGGGAAAAACACTTAGACATGTGGGGGGGAAGATCCGTCACCACAGGGTCCAAGGTACGACCCAGAGCTGTGGTGTGGGGAACGACCCGAATTGTGCAGATCGTACACAAACTAACAAGCGTGTTGAAGGCGTTCACGCACTACATTCCGTAGGTTAGGTCACCAATGATGATTAGATTATCGCACTGGTTAGCGGTCATCATATGTCAATGTTCACTGTCGAGAAGTCAGTAAGCACTGTGCCCTGCGAGGGGGGACGATAACAGCCCAACGCATGCAAACCTTTCCATTACTATCTATTATCTTTTAGTGCTATAAATCAAGGTCCCTGGGCACGGCCGGAGGGCTCACCATCTGTACGTTGAGGAGTTCCTTGTAACAGAAGGCCACACCCAAGCCTTGAGTTGAGGGCGATCCTTCCTTAACCATACCGAATATCCCTGCACGCGGGCATAAGACTCAGGCAACTCTATCATCCAGGAAGGTTTCGCACACAACACTATGTCGGCCCGGTTCTTAATAATACCTGTGAGTGAGCTCACCAACATTGGTGTGGAAACCCTCTCAGATTAGCACCCGAGACAAAAAAATAATTCTCACCTCAACTGTTGTCGGGTTTGTAGCTCATGCCGAGGTGCTGCGGCGCGGCTCCATAGTGTAGGGCGTGGGCAGGTAAGGTGAAGGGCCAGGTGGATAGGGGACTGGGGCCCGTGTGGGGCCGTCAGTACAGGCCGCGGCTGAAAAATTCTCTTGTAGAGAGGCAGTCTGCTGAAGTTGCCAAGTGACGCTTCTCAGGGCGATTAGAGTCTCCTGGCAACTTCTGTCCTCACCCGCTGCCCAGTTCCTCTGTCCTCATGATCAGCAATTTGATTCTGCAGTTTTTGGGAGGAGTGAAAATGGCCCTTAGGCAATATTCACAAGTATTCTTGTGGGCACTGGTCTCGAGTGTGGCCTGAGGCGTTTTGCACTGAGGACACCTGGAGCTGTTGCTGCCTGGGTTGGGCTGTGGCTCCGTGGCTGAGTCCCGCCTCCTGGCGTGACTGCTGTCTTTGCCTGGCCGCGCTTCTCCCCCAGATGGCGCTTTTTCTTCTTGCTCTGGTCTCCTCCTTTCTCTCTGGCTGTTTGGGCTGGTCTGTCTGTTTCTCCTGGGTGGCCTGCTGAGGGCAGTGTTCCCTTCTAGTCTCACTCTCCGCAGTGGGACGATTAGCACAGCTTTCACCAGTGACAGCGTTTGCCCCCGCTCCTCAGCAGTTGCTTTTCTGGCACCCCTGAAGTGGGTAGGGTTTATGGAGGCGGAGGAGGGGATTAATAATTAAACTCTCGGCAGTTGTGTTGCCACCTCCTCCGGGGTGGAGGGAGGGATCCGGGCAAACAACCTCACCGTCAATTCTGTCAGGTCTGGCTTTTACACGCTCTGACCTCGTGCTGCTTTTCCTCGCTGGCGTGGGTGGCCAGTAGAGTTGTCTACGATGAACAGGCGCCTCCACCAGCACCCGCCGCTTGTCTGCGAGGTCCTCTGTAACAGACCTGTATTTGTTCAGGTTGCTCTTTGTAGAGGTCAGTCCCGTCGGAATTTATGACAATCTGCACCCACTCCTGCCCCCTTCCGTAGGTCTTTGAGGTCGTCCTCGGGTTCCTCCTCGGCATGATCCGTGGGGTGGAGGGGTCAGGTGTTCCTGTGAGTTCCCGGGTGAGAGAGGTGTGACAGGTCGTTGATGCCCTTAACAGGGCTCGTAATCTGCCCTGTGTTGTCCGCATCTATACTGTACCGCCTCGCCCAGACTCCGACGTGGCAGACGTTTGGTACAAAAGCCTTCCTTGGTGCACGCTTACGATCTGTTGAGTCTCTGTCGGGCCACAGACAGCACACCAAGAAACAGGTCTGTACAGCTGATGCCGCTGGGTCTCCAATAACGAACTCACACCATTCAAGACACCATGTCCTGCTGCTGTTGGCCAGGAGATGTGGCGGCTCTGGGAGGTGATGAGGTAGGGAAGGACGGGTGGGAAACAGTTCAAGGTTCACGCGTGCTGGGTTTTAGGCTTGTCCACTCAGGTCACGGCCTCACACACGCGAAGCTACAAAAAACGTGGGCCCCCCTTCTCACTCACAACACCAGCAATAATTTTGAAGATTACGGGCACAGGTTCGCAACTTCTGTCTCACACTATGTCTGAAATGCGTTACTTAACCTTGCGCTAATGCGGTGGTGTAGACCTAGATGTCTGTATACGATGTGAGGTGGCCAGGAAAACTCTCTCGTCTCTCTCGCTCCAAAAAACTCATCTCTTCTCTCGCTCTCTCTCTCCTCTCTCTCTCATCTCGTCTCTCCTTCTCTCTCTCTCTCTTCTCTCTCTCTCTCTCTCTCTCTCTCCTCTCGCCGCTCTCTCGCTCCTCTTCTCTCTCTCCTCTCTCTCTCTCTCATCTTCTCTCCTCTCCGTCCTCTCTCCCTCTCAATCTCTCCTCGCTCCCCCCTCCTCTCTCTTCCTCTCTCTCCCTCTCTCTCTCTCCTCTTCCTCTCTCTCTCTCTCGTCTCGCTCTCTCTCTCTCCCTCTCTCTCCTCTCTCCTCTCCCTCTCATCCTCCTCTCATCTTCTCCTCTCTTTCTCTCTCTCTCTCTCTCTCTCTCGTCGCTCTCCTCTTTGTAAAACCCAACTCTTCTTTCAAACTTCCATTGATTAACACGTTTGAAGTATATATTTTTTTTGGCCTCGTATTTATTTTAGGCATTCAAACCACCTTTAGTGGCGCGCAACCCTCTGCCTCGGCGCATAATCCCAATGAATAGCCCCTAATGCAAAAAATAGCTCCAAATACCGCCTACCCATCCGCCGCCCTGTTTCACCTTCCTCTCTCTAACCCGCCATCCGCCTCAAGAGTCTTGGGCTATTTTTTTTTACAGAGTTCAAACGAATGACAGAAAAGAGAAAAAAATAGCCATAGTTATATTGAGTAACAGTACGAGAATTCACATAAAAGTAATAGTTGGTGATTTCTTTTTTTGTTGTCGTTTTTTTTTTTCGTTTTTTTTTCTGTTCTTTTCGTAGGTACATGCTGGCTTACCATTCACGCAGGAGGCAGCCCGGCAGCCTCGCCCTGGGCTTCGGGATTTTTTATTCTTCGTTCTTTTTATGCTGCACTTACTATTTTCTTGTTTTTGTGCTCTTTTTTTTTCAAGGGTGTTCCGGTGCTGGCAACCTGTTTATTTTGACTTTTTTTAAAGGGAGTAGAGGGGGGTGATAAAGAGTGTGTGGTGTGTGTGTGTGGTCTGTGTGTGTTTGTTGTTTGAGTGGTGTGTGTGTTATTCCCCCATGTCTTGTCCACGCGAGCTGGCTCGCTAAAAAAAAAAAAAAAAAAAAAAAAAAACAAAACTAAAACGATCACAGTTTTCACAACCGTCTCGGTGCGAGCATTTGGGCTCATTTTACCGATCTTTGGGCACTGCTGGGACCTCACACCCACACAGACCCATTCCCCGTTGCTCAATGGTGGAACGTAACCGTCTGAATTTGTCAGGAAAAATCCCGGGAGCGCGAGGATTTCGAACCACCTACCCACAGAAATGAGCCCGTCATGTGTTAAACCTGACCATCGCGTGGGTGAGAGAGTGTGTGGTGTGAGTGAGTGAGTGTGTGTGTGTAAGTGAGTGTGTGTGGTGTAAGTGAGTGAGTGTGTGTGAGTGAGTGAGTGTGTGAGTGAGTGTGTTAGTAGAGTGAGTGTTAGTAAGTGAGTGTGTAGTAAGTGAGTAGGGTGAGTGTGTGTGTGTAAGTGAGTGAGTTGTGTGAGTGAGTGAGTGTGGTTAGTAGAGTATTGGAGTGAGTGAGTGAGTGGAGTGAGTGAGTGAGTGAGTGAGTGAAGTGGTGCGTGCGTCGTGCGTGCGTGCGTGCGTGCGTGCGTGCGTGCGTGGCGTGCGTGCGTGCGTGCGTGCGTGGCGTGGCGTGCGTTGCGTGCGTGCGTGGCGTGCGTGCGTGTCTTGCGTGGCGTGCGTGCGTGCGTGCGTGCGTGCTGCGTGCGTGCGTGGGCGTGCGTGCGTGCGTGCGTGCGTGCGTGCGTGCGTGCGTGCGTGCGTGCGTGCGTGCGTGCGTGCGTGCGTGGCGTGCGAGCGAGTTAATGTGTGAGTAATGTGTGAGTTAATGTGTGAGTTAATGTGTGAGTTAATGTGTGAGTTAATGTGTGAGTAATGTGTGAGAATGTGTGAGTTAATGTGTGAGTTAATGTGTGAGTTAATGTGTGTGTAGGTGAGTGAGTATGTGACTTAGTTAATGAGTGAGTTCGGGAATGTTTGAGTAATGTTAAAGTAAAATAATACGTCAAGAAATTTAATAATCAGGTGAAAAAAAATAAGAAAATCCCTGCAAAAAAGTAAAACACAAATGATAACATAAAAATGAAATAATATAATAAAGAATTTCAAATAGCAGCCATTATTTTCAGATTTAGTCATAAAGAGAGAATGATAACGGTGATAATGATAATAGATACAGATGGCGAACTCTTGACATTAGTATATTAAACGGGGTCGTTTGGCCTTTATGAACGTTTAGACATGCTGTGAAAAACCCATCGTTGTTTTATGGGATGGGGGGGAAGGTAGAGGTGGAGAGGGGGGGAGTAAGTGTATGTGTTGTGTGTGTGTGTGTGTGTGTGTGTGTGTGGTGGTGTGGTCAGAGGTGGTATTCCGCAAAACATTTCCGCAAACCGAAACTTCCCCGCCAATTGCGGAAGTCAAAATTTTGTTTGCGGATCTGCGGAAGTGTAAATGTTGGGATTTTTTTGCGGAAGCACTTACGAAAAATTGTCTGCAAAATTCCAACATGATTCTCAACTTGTTTCCCGGGCCGGGCTACGCGCCCGTTAGAAACGTGCTGCCACCAGTAACTCTTCCTCTTTGAAAAAGGGGATTTTTTGATGGCCACAGCAATCCTGTACTTGGGATGAGATGCTGTGAAGTGGGGGGGAGGTGTACCCACTTTTTTTCCTATTAATAAAGGAGTGAGACAAGGGGCGCCCCTTGCCCTCACTTTCAACACTTGTAGGACGGGTAATGGGCAAAGTTGTAGACAAGGTTTGGGGATCACCCCTCGGCAACACAAGATCAATGATCTATTTTTTGCATGAGCAAAAACTTTGATGAGTCGGGAGGTCCTGGCTCTCGAGGGCTGCACGAGGAGGAAAAGCCTTTGGGACTTGAGGTTTCCGGGCTTAAGCCAAGGGACCAAGTGTTTGGAGTTATATATGAAAACGTACAGTCTTTTATGGTGAGCGAGGATATGAGATTTGGAAATTTTACAACCTTGGTAGCGCAGTCCATAATGACGGGGGTAGTCAAGAAGTCTTACGGCGGTTTGGCTAGCCCCGGTGTTAGGACTGTCTTTTCAGGAGTATTTGGCGTTGTCGGTACCTGTGAGGAGGAGAAGCTCCGGATCTTCAAGTCGCTTGTGATCCTGTTTTACTCTAGGGTTTGTGAGCATGGACAAAAATAGGGGACTTGAAGGGGGACAATCGATTTTGGAAATAAAGTCTTCGCGGGAATAGGGGTATCGTTGGGATGAGTACGGTCAAATCAGCAATTGCCCGTGAGACGAATCGGGGCCCTTTTACGTGCTAGTTCGTAGCGCAACTTCGGCTTAGGGCATGTGGCAGTCCCCTGAAAACGATGTTTCCCCCATGGGGTTGTCTTGTAAGAAAAAAACCCGGCTGGGGGGGCCCAAGAGAGCACCCACAAGGTTGTGGGGGGAAAATTTTGAGTTTCCTTTTTTCGAGATTTGCTTGGATGGGAAGGGAGCTGCATGGGGACTCGCGCCTAAAGTACAGGCTTTTAAAATTGGAAGTCCCCGGGAAGTCAAAAAAAATATTAATCCAAGCTTAAGTAAAAGCACACCTACAAGTTTCCCCCAAGCCTGATAAAAAAAAAAGGTAGCGAATCCAACCCGCAGAGCGCAAAGCAAGGGGGGCAGAAGGCATCACAAAGAGCGTCCCCCGTCATACGCGGGGGCCGCCAGATTCTCCTTAAGTAGGGTCACACTGTACCCACATCATGCTCACCTCTCCCTTGAGGAGAAAAATCTTCCACTTTGCTGAAAAAGGGTCCATGCCCCGAAATCGTGATAAGCAAAATGCCAGTACGGCGAAGTCATACACCGATCTCTAAAGAGAAAAGACACTTTTAAGACAGATACAAATATTTTGAAAAAGAAATAAAGTTGAATTAGCCATCATTTTTAAAAATATATTATATACATATATATTTATTTATATAATATTTTAATATAAAATAAAATTTTAATATATATATATAATATATATATATATAATATATATATAATATAATAATAATATATATAAAAATATTTTTTTACATTTTGGCTATAACGCCTGTAGGCAGTGGTCCCCCGGGGCTGGGGAGGGTGGGCTCTAGTCCGGCAGCCATAAGTACTTTTTTCTTAAAACCCTTTGTTTTGGGGTCTTAAGTTTTTTTTCAGTGGTTTTTGTTTGCCAACACACCAGTTTGAAAAAAAATTTTGGCTCGCTGTCACCCTTGGGCAATTTGAGATAATTAGATAAAACAAAAGGGCCGCCAAAATTATATCAAAAAACATAAAATACCATACTTCCCTTGAAAATTCAACAGAGGGTAAACCCAATACAGAATTCCAGGATTTTGATCCAAAAAACTATTTTGGTTTTTTCAAACTAAAATAGCCCCCCGTTTTCAAAAGGGTGCCCAAAAAATAAGAAATGAAGGTTACAAATATAATATTGAGTTGTATGTTTCGTACCTTTTTTAAATTTTACTAGTAGATTTTACTGTACATTTACTCATAAAATTTATCTGAAGGTGAGGGTTTATAGTTTTTGATAGAAACTTTTGAAAATAGAGATCCCTGAGCATGTTATTACACAGATATGTATAGGTGATTGACCCTACCTTTTTGTTCTCGTAACCCCACACCCATTTGGGGGTGGCATTTTTTTTTCTTTTTATTGTTTATCAAAAGGAGTAAATTTCCCTTTGCCACCAGGGACACTGGTGATCACTGCTGGAAACCCATCAGGGGTTCAGTGCAGCAAAGATGTAATTAGTGTCCCAAAGTTATCAAAATTGCCCTGTAAGTTAGAAACCGTCCCAAATAGACGGGGTTCCCATCGGGGAGAGCCGACCCAAGAATGAAGGGGCTTAATTCAGTGGATGGGTACAGATCGCCGGGATTTAAATGGCACTGGAGAACGATCGGGCTAGGGTTTTGTTTGACAAAACTGTGTGAACCTAGTTGACCCCATACATGAAAGTGCATACTTTTAAAGGGGAAAAAAGGAAAAACCCCCGGGCCTTTTTAACAGGCCCAATGTTAAGTTTTAGTTTTGGACTAGTGTAAGTTATTGCTACAGTTTACAATCTCAATGAGTGTACATGCATATGAAACAAAGCCAGTAGGAGAAAAATTTTTTTTTTCTTGGAAGTGTTAAATGGACAGTTCGAAGAAGAAAGAAGTTCTTGATAAATGCTAAAGTAAGAGGATAGAAAAATTATAAGAAGCAGAAAAATAACAAAGATGAAATCAATCAAAAATGCAGTTGAATATGAAATGACAGGTTTGGGTTTTTTGAAGGCCATAGCTCATGGGAATAAATACTTGCACCCAAAAAAGGGTTTCAAAGGGCCCCTAAAAGGGCCAAAAGGAAAGATGAAGAAAAAGAGATACTGCCCCTAGAAAACGAAAAAGCGTTCTAAAAACGAGTTTATTTCTTGAGCACTGTATATTTTGTGGAGAAGATTGCCAAGTAAGAAGGGACCCCAAGCATCCATCAAGATGGAAACCAGCATATCTCTGCAGCAATTTAAAGCCAGAAAAGAAAAGCCCCTTAAAAGACAGAAATTTTGCAAAAGTGTAAAACGGAATGATGATAGGCAGCACAATTTCGGATTAGGGTGATTTGGAAGTCAGTGTTTTGCACGCAGCTGATGCACGTACCAGTTGCATGTCGTCCCAACTTTAGTCAAAAGATAACCTCTGCTGGGGTAAAGGAAGCCGGGCAGAAAGCCGATTTGGGAAAAGGGTTTTGCAGGTTGTTATCAGTATTTTAAAAGGAAGACATGCACATTTTTGGAAATCATTGATCTGTTCAATTTGTAATAGAAAAGAAGGAAGCTCTATCCCGTAGACAGCTAATACAGAAACTATCGCGCACTTGGGAAAGCCCTTGTATTTCTGTTTCCCCCTGGATTGCCTCAATTTTAGCCTTTGGGAGTAAGGCGCAGTTTTCTACGATCATTCCAGATGCAAAAGATGATGACATGGTTGCATTACAAGGTGGAAAAAGATATGTAAAAAAGTCAAGAAATTACATTTGTAAAAGAGCTAAAATCCCAAAGTGAACATGAAATTGCCTCAGAATATGTAAGGTACATTTCGGGATCTCCTTCCTCGTTTGTCCCCTAAATTAGAAAAAAGCTTACCTCCTTTTTTGTAGGTAAATTATCACATCAGTAGTAAAAAAACAATCCAACCCTTTGCAGATTAGCCCGGCTGTTTTTCAGAGATCAAAGAAGTATCAAGACAAGGAATGATTTTTGGAGTAACATGCCCCTAGACGAGTTGCTCGGTTCAAAAATTCTGAGCTGTGGTGGGGAAAAAAATACCAAATTTAAAAGAAATTTTAAAGGGTAGAAGAGGTCTTGTAAAAATTGTAGCAGACAATTTTGATGCAAAAATTTCATCTCGAATGGTAAATTATCAACCCATTTTTGGCGTCCTCAGACTCAATTATGTTAATGCACAGCAAAAAGAGCAGAGTATTTAACGCCCGCAAAAGGAAGAGATGCCACCAGAAATGATTATGAACTTGAAATTGTTAGGGATAATGATCCCCAAAAAAACCAAATTTACCCGCTGAATTTGGAAAAGAGAAAAATACCTTCTCTAAGCCTTTTCAATAAAGTGGGTTTTACGCGAAAAAGCCAAAAAAGAC
>JACEEZ010007007.1:0-7500 GCA_016584305.1 Chionoecetes opilio | reverse complement strand
ACAATACATATTCATATGCATATACATATACATATGCATATACATATATATATATATATATACATATACATATGCGTATGCATTTTGCATATACATATACATATATATAATATATATATATTTTATATATATATATAAAATATATATATATGTATATATATATATACAATACATATACATATACATATGATTTTACATAAAATTTTATATATATATATACATAAAACATATGCATATGCATATGCATATACAAAATAATTATATATATATATATATAATAAATATAAGCGAAAGTGTGTCTGTCTGTCTGTTGTCTGTCTGTCTGTCTGTCTGTGTGTGTGTGTGGTATAGGTTCCGCCCCCGTGGCGCAATCACCTCTATGGCACATTTTGGAACCGGGTTGCCCAGGGGAAGGTCATAGCCCACGTATGAGATGTTTCGATAACTTTTTTTTTTTTTTTTTTTTTTAGCAGCCTATTAGCGATAATTGTGAAAAAAAAAAAGGGGGGTAGCGAGAATTGAGGAAACCTTGATGTAGGGTGATGGGTAATGGGTGAGTGAATGGGTGGGGTGATGGGTAATGGGTGGGGGGTTTGATGGGTGAGTGAATGGGTGGGGGTTTGATGGGTTGGGGGTGATGGGTGATGGGTGAGGGAATAGGTGGCGGGTGATGGGTAAGGGTAAATATAAGCGAAAGTGTGTCTGTCTGTCTGTTTTGTCTGTGTGTGTGTGTGGTTTTGTGTCTGGTATAGGTTCCGCCCCCCGTGGGCAATCACCTCATATGGCACATTTTTGGAACCGGGTTGACAGGGGAAGGTTTTAAGCCCAATTATGAGTGATCCGATCACTTTTTTTTTTTTTTAGCAGCCTATTAGCGATAATTGTGAAAAAAAAGTGGGTTGCGAGAATTGAGGAAACCTTGATGTAGGGTGATGGGTATTGGGTGAGTGAATGGGTGGGGTGATGGGTAATGGGTGTGGGGGATGGGTGAGTGAATGGGTGGGGGTGAGGGGTTTGGGGGGTGATGGGTGATGGGTGAGGGAATAGATGGGGGGTGATGGGTCGAAAGTGTGTCTGTCTGTCTGTCGTTTGTGTGTTGTGTGTGTGTGTGGTGTGTGGTGTGGGGTGTGTGTGTGTGTGTGTGTGGTGTTGTGTGTGTGTGTGTGTGTGTGTCTGGTATAGGTTCCGCCCCCCGTGGCGCAATCACCTCATATGGCACATTTTTGGAACCGGGTTGACCAGGGGAAGGTTTTAAGCCCAATTATGAGATGATCCGTCACTTTTCTTTTTTTTAGCAGCCTATTAGCGATAATTGTGAAAAAAAAGTGGGTTGCGAGAATTGAGGAAACCTTGATGTAGGGTGATGGGTAATGGGTGAGTGAATGGGTGGGGTGATGGTTGATGGGTGAGTGAATGGGGTGGGGGGTGATGGGTTGGGGGTGATGGGTGAGGGTGAGGGAAATAGGTGAGGGGTGATGGGTAATGGGTGAGTGATGGGTGTGTGGTGATGGGTAATGGGTGAGTGAATGGGTGGGGGGTGATGGGTAAATAGGTGAGTGAATGGGTGGGGGTGATGGGTAATGGGTGAGTGAATGGGGGGGGTAATACATACATTTCTACATCCATGATTTCAGGAAAGTTAGAAGGGGCTATCTGGAGAGGCCGTGTTTGGTGGGCCGAAGGCCCACCAAACAAAGGTGGTGGGCCGAAGGCCCATCCCCAAATTTAGTCCTCCGCAGGAGCTAGCCAAAAAGTCCGCCCGGAGGCGGCTTTGCGGCTAGTAAAATTATATAAGATACCGCCTCCCCTATATATATAGGGGAGGGGGTTTAGCGGAGTGGTGGCGTCTCCGACTGGCGTTCTCGGTGACCCGAATTCGGTCACCGAAGAAAACCAAAAACCTTTCGCCCCGTCGAGTGGCTTAGGAAACACCCACATGCTCTGCTCATCAACTCTACCTTCGATTGCGTGTGCTTTCGGAGGAAAACAGGGGAGTGGGGCATGAGCCTCTGCAGGCATCACTATAAAAATCCTGCCTGCGCCCCCACGGGCGAGGACCAACCATCACAGCCCTCAAGTGAACCTCCAGAGTAGCCCGGCAGCCACCAGGCTCAACCTTTTTTTTAGGGTCTCAAGGTTTTTTTCAGTGGATTTTGGTTTGCCCATATATCCAGTTTGAAAAATATTTTGGGTTTGGCTCGCTGTCAATTTGGGCAATTTGAGATAATTAGCATAAAAAAAAATGGCCGCCAAGGAAATATCAAAATACATAATAACCATAATTCCTTACAAATTGACATAGCGGTCAACCAATACATGGATTCCAGGGTTATTTTGACCCAGAAAAATTCATTTCTGGTATTTTCATTTTCTAAAATGACCACCATTTTCAAAATAGCTGCCTTTTTCTTGTGTATTTTTATACTTAATCATAATCTATATCTAATATCAATCAATGGTAGATATACCGCTCTAGGGTTTTGGTTGAGGGGACTGACCTTGCTCACGACACAGACGGGTATTGTAACCATTGAACTCTGGACAATTATCAAACTTTACTTTATCTGAAAGGGAAAGCAAAATCTGTCTCATTGGCTCTTCGCTGTGAAACCACTTTATGTGCTAGAGACTTAGAGAAGGTATTTTCTCTTTCAAAAAATTCAGCAGGTTTAAATTTGGTTTCTTGGGATCATTATCCCTAACAATTTCAAGTTCATAATCTATTTTGGTGGCATCTCTTCCTTTTGCAGCGTTGAATACTCTGCTCTTGTTGCTGTGCATTAACATCAGATTGAGTCATGAGGACACCCAAAAGAATGGGTTGATAATTTACCATTCTGAGATGAAATGTCTGCATCAAAATTGTCTGCTACAATTTGTACAAGACCATCTTCTACCCTTTGGGAAATTGCTTTTAAATTTTGGTATTTTTTGCCGCCCCTACAGCTGCAGACATTTTGAACCGTAGCAACTCGTCATAGGTACATGTTACTATCTCAAAGTCATTCATTGTCTTGACTACTTCTTTGAATCTCGTTTGAAAAAACAGCCGGGCTAATCTGCAATGGAGTTGGATGTTTATATACTGATGTGATAATGTTACCTATAAAAGGCAGGTAAGCTGTTATCTAATTTAGGTGACAAACGAGGAAGGAGATCCTGAACTGTACTCTTACATATTTTGAGGCAATTTCATGATTCATCTTGGTATTATAGCTACTTTATCAAATGTAATTTCATTGACTTCTTTACATATCTTTTTCCCAACCCTTTTGAATTGCAAAAACCAGTGTCATCATCTTCTGCATCTGGAATGATGCGTAGAACATCTGCTGCCTTACTCTGAAAGGCTAATATTGAGGCAATACCAGGGGAAGACAGAACTACAAGGTCTTTACCAAAGTGGGCAGATAGTTCTGCTATTAGCTGTCTACGGGATAGAGCATTGCCTTCATTTTCTATTTTACAAATGAACAGATCAACTGAGTTCCAAATATGGACATGTCTTCCTTTAAGATACTGATAACAACCTGCAAACCTTATCCAACTCAGGCTTATCTGCCTGTGCTTCCTTTTCCGCAGCAGAGGTTTATCTATTGACATAAAGTTGGTACGACATGCAACATGGTAGCGTGCATCAGCTGCGTGCAAATCACTGACATCTCCACTCACCCTAATCCGAATTGTGCTGCCTAGTCATCATTCCGTTCATCACATTTTGCAAGAGTTTCTGTCTTAAGGGACATTTTCTTTTCTGGCCTGTTAAAATTGTCTGCAGAGATATGCTGGTTTCCATCTTGATGGATGCTTGGGGTCCTTTTTTAACTTGGCAATCTTCTCCACAAAATATACAGTGCTCAAAAAAAATAGAACTTCAGTTGTTCAGAACGTCTTTCTCGTTTTCTAGGGGCCGTATCTGCTTCTTCTTCATCTTCCTTTTTGGGCCTTCAGGGCCCTTTGAACCTTTTGGATGCAAGTATTTTTCACACATGAGCTATGGGGCCTTCAAACTCAGATCCGTGTCATTTTCATATTACAACTGCAGTTTCTGATTGATTTCATCTTTGTATATTTTACTGCTTCTTATAATATTTTTTATCCTCTTAGCTTTAGCATTTATCAAGACTTCTTTCTTCTTCGAATCTGTCCATTTAAACTTCCAAGCAAAATAGAATTCTTCCTCCATACTGGCTTTGTTTCATATGCATGTACACTTCAATTGTAGATTGTAAACTGTAGCAATAACTTACACTAGTTTCAATCTAACACTTAGAACATTGGTCTCTGTTAAAGGCCGAGGGTTTATCCTTTACCACCTTTAAACCCGTATGCACTTTCATGTATGGGATACAACTAGGTTCACACAGTTTATGTACAGTTTCTACTCCCAGCCCGATCGTTCATCCAGTGCCCTTTTAAGTCCCGTGCGATCTGTACACCATCCGGGCTGAATTAAGCCCCTTCATTCTTGGCTCGGGCTCTCCCGCGATGGTACACCCTGTCTATTCAGGTACGGTTATCTAACTTACATGGGGCAATTTAGATAACATTTGGGACACTAAGTTACATCTTTGCTGACACTGAACCCATGATGGGTTTCACAGCAGTGAAGTCACCAGTGTGCCCTGGTAGTGCAAGGACATTCACTCCTTTATGATAACAATAAACAGAAAAATAAAATGCCACACAACAAATGGATGTGAGGATTACGGGGAAACAAACAGGTGAGGATCAATCACCTATACATACTGATGTGAATATAGCATGCTCCCGGCAAACTCTAGTTTTCAAACAGTTTCTATCAAAAACTATAAACCCTGCACCTTCAGATAATTATGGGGTAAATGTACAAGTAAAATCTACAGTAAATTAACAAAGTGTACGAATCATACATACGTCAATATTATGATTTGTAACCTTCAATTTCTTATTTGTTGGGCAGCCATTTTGAAAACGGGGGGTATTTTGAAATTTGAAAAATACCGAAATAGATTTTTTGGATCAAAATGCCCTGGAATTCATGTATTGGTTGACCCTCTGTGTGAATTTTCAAGGGAAGTATGGGATTTTATGTATTTTGATATAATTTGGCGGCCATTTTTTTTTATGCTAATTATCTCAAATTGCCCAAGGCTGACAGCGAGAAAATATATATTTTTCAAACTGGATGTGTTGGCAAACAAAATCCACTGAAAAAAAACTTAAAACCCCAAAACAAGGTTATAAGAAAAATGTATTATGGCTGCCGGACTAGAGCCTACCATCCGAGCCCCCGGGTCAAACCCCTGCCTACAGGCGTTATAGGACAAACATGTAAATATTTTATATAATATATATTATTTATATATATATATATATATATATATATATATATATATATATATATATTTTATATATATATATATATATATTATATATAAAAATTTTATATATATATATATGTATATATATATATATCGTTAAAAGTGATGGCTAATTCAACGTTTATTATCTTTTTCAAGATATTTGATATCTGTCTTAAAAGTGTCTTATTCTCTTTAGAGATCGAGTTTTATGACTTCGCCGTAGCTGGTCATTTTGCTGTATCACGATTTCGGGTCATGGACCCTTTTTCAGCAAAATGGAGAGATGTTTTCTCCTCAGAGGTAGAGGTGAGCATGATGTGGGTACAGTGTGAGCCGCTATTAAGGAGAAGTCTGGCGGCCCCCGCGTATGAGCGGGGGACGCTCTTTGGTGGATGCCTTCTGCTCCTCCTTGCTTTGCGTCTCTGCGGGTTGGATATCGCTACCTTTTTTCTTATCAGGTTGGAGAGCTTGTAGGTGGTGTGCTTGTACGTTAAGCTTGGGATTAATATTTTTTATGACTTCCGGCGACTTCCCAATTTTAAAAGACTGTACATTTAGGCGCGAGTCCTCATGCAGGCTCCCTTCCCATACCAAGCAACTCTCGACAGGAAACATCAAATTGTCCAGCCACAAGCCTTGTGGGTGCTCTCTTGGCCTCCACCACGCCGGTTTGTCTCTTACAGAGACAACCCGATGGGAAGCATCGTTTTCAGGGTAGCGTGCCAATGTCCATAAGCCGAAAATTGGCGCTGACGAACTATGCACGTAATAGGCCTCGATTTAGTCTCACGGTGCAATTGCTGATTTGACACGTACTCTCCCAACGATACCCCATGATTCTGCGAAGACTTTATTACAAAAGCATCATCCCTTCAAGTCGCTATTTAGGCCATCTCACAACCATAGAGTAAACAGGAATCACAAGCGACTTGAAGATCGATTCGTCCTCCTGCACAGGTACCGCAACGCCAATACTCCTGATGACGAGCCATAACACCCTGGGCTATGCCAATTTCCCCGTAAGACTTCTTGACGTGACCCGCCGTCATTTATGGACTGGCCTACCAAGGTATGTAAAACTTTCCAAAATCTAAATTTACCTCGCTGCAGCATGAAAAAGACTGTACTGTTTTATATAGAAAGCCTCCAAACACTTGGGGCCTTGGTCTTAAGCCAGGAAACCTCAAGGTCCCAAAGGCTTTGCCTCCTCGTGCAGCGCCTCGAGAGCCAGGACCTCCAGGGGATCATCAAAGATTATTGCATCATTTGGCAAAAACTAAAATCATTGATCTTGATGTTGCCGAGGGATGATCCACAATCACTTTGATCTACAACTTTGCCCATACCCAGTCCATACAAGTGTTGAAAAGTGATGGGGCAAGGACGCACCCTTGTCTCATCCTTTATTAATAGGAAAGAAGCTGATACACCTCCCCACACTTCACAGCCCCTCTCAGTCCCAGAGTACAGGATTGCTGTGGCCATCAAAAAGTCCGTTTGTTCAAAAGAGGAAGAGTTACTGGTGGGCAAGCAGCGTTCTCTAGACGGTGCGCGTTTGCCGCGCAGGAATCAAATTGAGAATCATGTTGAGAGTTTGCAGACATATTTTCGTAAGTGCTTCCGCAAACACAAATCCGCAAACATTTACACTTCCCCCAGATTTCCCCAAACAAATTCTGACTTCCGCAATTGGCGGAAGTTGCGGTTTTCGGAAATGTTTGCGGAAATACCCACCTCGACACACACACACACACAACACCACACACACACACACACACACACACACACCACACACATACACTTAGCTCCCCCTCTCTCCCCCTACCCTTTCCCCCCCATCCCATAAATCAACGATGGTTATTCACAGCATGTCTATCGTTCATAATGGCAACGACCTTGTTAATTACATAAGTCAAGAGTCGCCATCTGTATATTATCTATCACCGTTATCATCTCTCTTTATGACTAAATCTGAAAATAATGGCTGCTATTTGAAATTCTTTATTTAAAATTTTTTCATTTTATGTTATCATTGTGTATCTTTTTTGCAAGGATTTCTTATTTTTTTTTCACCTGATTATTAAATTTCTTGACGTATATTTTCTTTAACATTACTCAAACATTCCCGAATCCCCATTAAATAATTCAAACATAC
>JACEEZ010007006.1:35139-66954 GCA_016584305.1 Chionoecetes opilio | reverse complement strand
CCTACAACTGTCAGTTTCCCAAAGCTAATTGCATGATACCCGTGGTTTAACCTCACATGTTTCGAGAAGGAGGATATTATATATAAAATTATATATATATTATATATAAAATATATAATATATATATATATTTTATATAAAAATAATTATATATATATTATATATATATATACATTTATATATAATATATATATATATATATATATATATAATTTATATATATACATAATGTTATATATTATATATATAATTTTAAAATATATATATTATATATATTATTTTAATATATATTTTAGGTTTTTCTTTCCTTGAAACAAATTACATACGTTACAAAAAGGGGCCCATAAAGGTTATATATAGGTTGGCCTCAGGAAACAAAAGTGGAGGTCAACCTTCTTTTGAAAAAGGACAGATTGGCCTTTAAGGCCAAACCTGTTAACCCTGCTCGCCCGTGCACCTATATATCCCACACCACCTTCGTCGGCCACCGTAACTTTTGCCGTACAACCGTCGTGCATTGCCGTATAACCACCGTACATTGCCGTAAAAACCGCCGTACATTTCCGTATCACCACCGTACATCGCCGTAGGTCACACCCGTGCGACACGTAATGTACCGTAGGTCTGTGTGCATTGCGGTAACTCAGCCGTAATCAACCGTACAAGAAACGTAACACCAACGTACCACGAGTGAACCGTGGCCAAAAGTACCACGGTACACGCCGATTCAAAGCCGTCCTTTGCCGTGGCTCGAACCGTGAATGTGTGAAAGGGGTTTTAGGCAGGATTTTTTTTCCTTAACTTCACGTACTGGGGCCTGTTGGTTTGACATTCAGCTGTCTTTTTTTATAAACATGTAAAGTCTTTGTGTTACATTTCCTTGGCTGTCCACTCTTCGCTAGTGTGTCGGCGCCCTCTCCGTCAAGACATCACGACAACGTTTTAGTCACCGCTCAACGTCGTCCTTTTTGCAACTCCTGTCTGATTCACGATAGGCTTTTGCACCAAACCCAGCTCTATGCAAGGAACATATGGAGCTATAGTATCCTGGATATATCGCCGAGGAGGCAGGATCCATGAAGCAGTAAACGATTGCACAGATTGAAAATATCCTCGTAACTATGGACGAAAGAACTGAAAACGTGCGTGCACTCTCACTGTCCTCCACGACTGCACTGAAATGGTTTAATTTAACGTACATACCCCATGCGGCCGTTGCTAAGTGTCAGTGTCTTGTTCCCATGTCATCAATTTTCAAATCTCCGCCTGCTCTAGTTGCGCGAAAAAACAATTGAAAGGTATTAATTTGGCGGCCATTTATCATGACAACTTGCTCAGACCACCACAACATTTGGCGGCCACTAACAACGGACGGGTCAATCATAAAAGTTCGGGGGGGTCTTTTGTGTGCGTGGGCCTGTGCAGTCCCGACCACTTTCTATACGGCGAGTCTGTTTAACGATGTAAACGATGCAAAATAACCCATAAACACGGCGGAACTGTGACTTGAGGGAATAAAGTAAGTAAGAAAGGATTATTTTTGTCAATCATAAGTTATCGGTAGTCTGACATATGTCTGGTATAAACGGTATGGTCTGGACCGTGGGCACCATGACGACATCGACCCCTTTCCCACGAGGCGTTGATAGAGTGCATAGTGCGTGCTGCCCAGACTGTGTTTGGTGTTTGCAGGAAGAGATGGAGACAGGTACCAGGTGGAATGAGTTTGTTCGTGAGGCGCAGGCCCGCGCGGCAGTCCTTCCTTGAGTGGAGAGCGGGTGGGGTCCGCGTTGGGGCCACTGGCTGAGAGGATTAGGAGCACTAAGGCCAGATTCAAGCTGCGTCTACGGGTGGTGTAATCACATGAGCACCAGCTTCATGCCCAGCCCCTGGCTGACAAGCTGGCCGCTGGTGACTCCTTTAAATTTTATTGGCGTGGCGTACGCAGCATGAACCCGGGCCTCACACACACGCTTCCCTAACGGGTGGATCACTCTTGGGAGAAGGGCATCGCCTCCATGTGGGGGGGAACTTCAAGGGGCTTCTCAACTGTGTGAGAGACGAGGAGAGGAGGGAAAGCCCTGCTGGTGGGATGCTGGTGTGTCGTTGCAGGGTTTCCGCGGTGACTACGAGGAAAGAGAGGGATATTTCAAAAGCCTCTTCCAGTGAGCTTTGAGTATGGATGGGCTCCCTTTTGGGGCATTTAAGGGATGCGCTCCCCAGCCTGGGTTACATGGCTCTGCTCCTCATCAATGCTTGTCTGCATCGGTACATACCCAGTCAAAGGTCTTGGCAGTGGTTATAGTTGCCTTTACTTAAGAGCAAAAGGAAGAGCCAGGGACCCTGCTAACTCTGGCAATTACAGGCCCATTGCCATAGCGACACCGCCTGTCCAAGGTGCTGGAGAAAATGGTGCTCCATCGTCTTGAGCCTACCTTTATACACTGGACAATCAGTTTTAGGTATAGGAAAGGCCTTGGCACTGAGATGTGTGTGTGGACATTGAAGAATATCATTCATTATAACACTTCTGAAAATTCACCTGTTTACCCGTGTTTCCCGGATGCCAGAAAGGCGTTTTACAGAGTGAATTACTGGAAGCTCTTTCATAAAACTTCTCGTCAGGGGTACAACCCGGGTACATTGTTAATTTATTAATGTACTGGTACACTACCCAGGAATTTACTGTTAAGTGGGGTAATTCCTTTCTCGCTGTCCTTTTAGTACTTGCCAATTTTCGGCAGGGGGGGGGTTTTATCTCCTACCTGTACAATGTGTACACAGATAATCTCGGTGCCCTCCTTCGTGATACAGGTATCGTTGCCACATACATGATAGGTGCTCAACTCACTGAGCTATGTGATGATATGGTACTGCTCGCAACCCACTGCGGATGCGTTGCAGGATCTCATCAATGTGTTGTCAAAGGGGTATGTGGCCAAGCATGACATTGTCTACAAAACCCTAAGCAGAGTGCATGGTAGTATCACCGGCACGCACTCAGGTGAATTACCCCCAAAACAGCATGGCTCAGTGAGTCTGCCCTCACCTTTGTTGACAGATTCGCATACTTAGGCCCTGTTATATCCCAAAGACATGACTGATGGATGATCCATCAAGCAGAACCCCCAAGCTTCTTGTCGTGGAAAAAAAACTCTACAGAGGAAACTATAAAGAAAACGAGAAAACTATAGACGAAACTAACTCTATATACTGCAACTCCTGTGGTCGCGGTTCAAGGTGGCCACTCTGAAACCGCCCTCGGGTATGTCACAATGACACCCTTTAAAGAGGCTTTGGGGGCTGCCAGGTGGTGGCGCCAATCCGGTTTTTCGCTAGGAACGGGGGGAAAAACGGATGGGACTGTCGCACTCCGTGTTCACCAAAGGATAGGTGGAGTCTCTGCAACCCCATCACACCCCCCGTCAGAGACCGGCCTATGTATGGGCCCTATCAAACGGTGGTTGGGTCTGCTTTTTGGCAAAAGGGGGTAGCCAGGTGTCCATTTGTAAAAACCCTATGTATTATGCTTTTTGATACTTGTCTCCAAATAGCCTATATTAGTTTATTTTTTTTGCCCCTATACTTAATTTAACTCCTTGTCAGTTTTTGTTGCTTTTTTTTTTTGGTCTGATCCTCCGGGCGATAAAAACATTATTATTATTAATTATTATTGTTTAAATATTAAATGTCATGATAAGATATGAAGGGTTAGAGCCCTTCGATTTTAAATTTTTCTTATAGCAGGAGGAAATAGTGAATAGGGCCCCGGAGGGGGGAAATTTTAAACGGGACTTTTTTAAGGGTTTTGTATAGTCAAAAAAGGGCCTTGGGCATAATTTCCGGAGGGGTGAAAAATTTCGCCGATGGCTTTTTCGAAACCCAAAGAGGGCCGCCATCCCGCCCCAATCCTTAAAATCTAAACTCTGTAAAATTTTTGTGCTAGAAAATTTAATTTTGGGGCTCAAAACCTAGGTTTTTAGAACAAGGAAATCGAATGATGGGTCATTGTGTGTTTGGGCCCTCTGCGTACCATAAAAATCCAATGGGTAAAAGTTCCCAAAATAACCTTCGTGAATTATATTTTTAAACTGCAAAGAACACAACTAAAAAAAAATCCAAATTAAAATATGTTCAACAAAAAACTTTATTCGCATTAATAACAAATATTATGACAAATGACCATAATTATCCATGTCCCGGGGAGACGGATTTCTTGCCCCGTTTGGTTAGCGTCATAGGGTTTTTACGCTTCTCCCCCCTCGCACAGACAAAACACTGGGGCATCCTACCGTGGAGCAGCTGAAGCTCCCGTTAGGCACTCAGAGGTCTTGCATTTGCAGTAAATGAACTTCATATGTTTGCGGGTGCAGAAGGCCCTCCCGGGGCACTGTTCGTGGAGAGGTGCCCTGGATGCGAGTCCATCGACTTTTTTGGGTCCATTGTCGGTGGGTTTCTGAAAGTGCCGTTTTCCCTGTTGCGATTTGCAGATGACACTGTTGGTTTTCGATGACGCATCTTTGGTTTGGGGGAAGGGAGCAGATTTGACCGATGATCCCCACTCTTCCCTGTTTTGAAACGCCCATTTTTTTCTGCATTCGGTCATGGATTACACGACTCGCGACCTTGCCATTTCGCCATATAACTTCGGGCCTGAGCTTGGCCCGATTCATACACCTTCACAGCCAAATTTTAGATAGGGAGATTTTCCCCTTTTTGGCAATTTGATAACAGTGGCCTTGCCTAGCCATAAAAAGAATTTACAGTATCTGCCCCCGAGATCCCATAAGGCGAAAAGATATTGCTATTCGCTGTGGCTGTTGCAGTGGCCCATTCGATAACGGTCTTTCCCTTCATATGAGGACTAATCTTGGAAAGGGTGCCCCTTAAACTTTTAAATGTGATAAAGGCAAAAGTAGCAAAAAACACGCATGTCCTCGCAACCAAAACCCGGGCAATTGCCGAGAGTGAAGACGAGATGGCATCTGTGTTATATGATATCAGCTTCCTCGTGTGTGGAACAGAGATCATGCCGGTCAATCCTTATCCCCCAACCATTTCCCCTGCGCGTCGGACAAACCCGCAAACGTGAGAGTATACTTCTGTGTTGCATTTGGGGAATAAAAAGAGTTGAGCAGGCCGTCTACGAGCATGGATTCAATTTCATTTGTTTTTTTGGGGGTTTTTGGGAGAAGACTTTTTTGGTGGGGAGGCTGTCCAGAGTCATTTTTGCACACGGCTTTATCCCCTCTCTGCTCCTCGTGAGTTCTTGGGGCTGTTTGGGGAATTTTGTAAACACGAGGGGGACATTTGACTTTTGAAGAGCTTGATGGACAAAAAACAAAAAGCCATCCAATCACGTGGATTTTTCTGACGGAGGTGAGAAACCAGAGGGCGCTGAAAAAATCATAGATAAAATGTCGGGGATGGGGCTTACCTCGATATAGAAACTTGAAATTTCAGTTTCAAGGGCGATTTTTTACTTCGTGATTTTTATTTTACCGTCTGGGTGAACATTGATGGTGGGTTCGGGAACTCAAAGCCAAACCCCCGTCAAAATTGATCTCCGTGAATTTTAAGTAAACCCAAAGACACGTGATAAATCAGTTCCCGATCATAACAGTTTCCTTTCCTGCAAGACAGTTTTTTTTTCAATCCATGGGGACAACTAGTTTTCCCGGGGGATCGTAGAAAGATCCTGGCCAACCATCCTTGAAGTTGTTCTTCCCGCTTTCCAGCTGACGGGTTCATCCGCATTCACATCAGGGTCGCGATTGTCCTGTAACGATGTTATCTGCACCATCCGGTGGAGTATATCCCGTGGGTTAATGCAGACGTCCGTGTTTTGCGAGGGTTTGGGGATCAGCCTTTCTACCCTTTATTTGACCCCCTTTTCCCCCTTGTGATGAGTGGAAAGAGTTGTTCTTTTGTATACCAGAAATGTTGTATAAAATTTTCCATGAGGCAAAAACTGAGGGCCCCTTTACCCTCGGTGGTTGTCAGTCCCTTCCCGTGTCCCCGCTGGCCCATGGGGAAAGGGTATTTTGAGGCCCAAATTTTTTTTTTTATGGGGACCATTTGCAATCACATAATAACCATTCCATTCGATTCCCTTTTCCCCTAAAAAACCCAGGAAAAGAACCCCAAATGAAAACTCTAGCACAAATATTGACCGAGTTACGGCCCTTTTAAAGGGAAAGGGTCGGGGATGGCGGGCCCTCTTGGGTTTACAAAAAACCACCGGACGAAATTTTGCACACCCCCGGAAATTTCCCCTGGGCCTTTTTTTGCCCAAACAACCTAAAAAAAGTCTGTAAAACATTTTACCCTAAAATCAAAAACCCCCTGATATTAGGAAAGTGAGCGTGACGACGTGGGCACTCGAATTCAGTCAATCGTTTCGAAAATTTGTTTTCCTAAATAATATGAAAACCCATTATGGCTAATGCACACGTATCTAAATAATGTTGTTTAGCTATCTTCGCCATATATCCCCTCAAAATTCCAATGAACCCACATCTGATTAATAGGAAATAAAATTTTAAGTAAACCAAACTCGAAGCAATGTGCATGTAGCATTTGGGTTCCCAAAAGTCGAATGGAAATAATAATTTTAGTAAAGATAAAAATAGTAGCTGAAATAGTAATGTTTAGTCAGTCTGCAATACATTTTACTGGATGTTTAAAAAAAGGTAAGGGAAAAAAATTTTTAAATTTATACAGGGGTTTAAGCAAGGTGTATGGGGATTAAAAAGTCGTGTATTTGGTAAGGGAATGAGTATCCACCTACTAATTATTTTTATTTGAATAGCATGGTGTTTGTTTTATTACAATAAATAAGTTTTTTACCCTATCTAAACTTTTCATTACCAAATACAAGGTTAGACTATACAAAACGCCCCCCACTCAGCACGAACTAGGGGGATCGAACGCGACCGAAAAACAAAGGGACGCTGCCATTGCGAAATCAGTTTCCCCAAACCCTTTCCACCCTGAGGACATTTACAATAAACAATACTTATTGTTTAATCGTTGATCCTTTTAATGTTTTTTTTTAGTAAATATTACAAGTAAAAATTTGTGTCATAGTTAAATTGTCATTATAGAAATTAGAAAAGTTTATTGCTATCTAAATAATAAGCAAAGTTTTTTGTTGTGGTGTCTGTGTGTGTGTTGTGTGTGTGGTATAGGTTCCCCCCCCCGTGGCGGAATCCCCAAAACCCCACTTTTTTGGAACCGGGTTGACCGGGGGAAAGTTTTAACCCCCCTTTAGGGAATGATCCATCATTTTTTCTTTTTTTTTTTTTAGGCCTTTGCATAATTGTAAAAAAAAAGTGGGTTGCAAAATTTGGGAAAACCTTGATGTAGGGTGTGGGTAAGGGGTGAGTAAATGGTTGGGTGAGGGGTAAAGGGTGTGGGTGGGGTGATAAATGGGGGGGGGGTGATGGGGAGGGGTGGGGAATAGATGGGGGATGGGTATGGGTGAGTAAATGGGTGTGTGGTGATGGGTAGGGTGAGTGAATGGTGGGGGTGATGGGAAATGGGTGAGTGAATGGCAGGGTGATGGTAATGGTGAGTGAATGGGTTGGGGGTGAGGAAGGTTTGGCGTTAATACATACTTTCTACACCCATGTTCGGGAAAAGTTAGAAGGGGCTTTTGGGAGAGTCGTGTTTTGGTGGCCTGGGGCCCCCCAACACGGGTGGGGGGCGAGGGCCCACCAATACCCCCGCGGGAGCTAGCCAAAAAAAAAAGTCCCCCCGAGGGCGGTTTTGGGGTAGTCAATATTTTGTCACATATTTTTCTCATTTTAAAAAATGTTTGCTAACGTAATGTTCTATATTTTGGGTGTATAACGACAAAAATGATTTTTTTTTTGAGCACTGTTGTATTGTAATTATATTTTTAAATATAGTAAAAATTGTTATGCGACTTATTTTAAAAGTTTGTCGTTCAATACTTTTTTCATGTGGCTACAGACACTTCCAGTTAGTGCATGCGTTTTTTTTCCATAACTGGTTATTTACAAAAAGCATCTAATTTACTAATGTGGTCCACTTTCCACTTTAAAAAGATTTTTGTGCCCTGAATTCCCTATGTGGGGGTTAGATCGGGTTTCTAAAATGGGGGGCGTGAGCCCCCGAGGGGTCGCGAAAATCTTAGAGGGGGCGAGATTTTTAAGTGTACAAAAAGCATAGATAGCACAATATTCATAATTGTATTATTTCTCTTTTTTATATATTTTCGTAACAAAATAAAAGTTATATTTTCCGACCTTTTAAAAAATTATCAATAAAAAGGGACAGTAACATAATCTACACTAAAAAAAAAAAGTTTATCCTGTATTCCTTTTCCTGCCTTCCCCCTTTCCGTCAAGCCCTCACCACCACGCTCACAGTTCCATATACTTGTATCATCCTGCCCACCCTTGCAATCATTACAAACCATCACAATCAAACTTATTTTTGCCAAGCGGCAAGGGCTTGGCACCATTTCACCGAAATCGGGTGTCATATAGGTTTAAAATTTTTCCCCACAAATTCTTCTTCTTTTCTGTGACTACTTTTGGGGGCGCCGGATATATAGGCGAAAGGGAAAAAATTTGGCAAAAAAGGTTTATTTCGCCCTCTAATCATTTATGGGAAACTTTCACTATAAAAAAACAATAAATTTAATGTTGTCTAAGTATTTTTTTATAGAAATTATCGCGTAAAAATTTTTTTAGGCTGTGCACTGGCAGGTCAAACGTTTTGAAAAGTCAAATTCATTTTTACGAAATATTTTTTGGCTTCAAAAGGGAAAAAAAAAGGCTAAGGGGAAAAAAGAAACCTTGAGTTCATGTTTAAATTTTTTATGGCGTGTGTGTGAGGGGAAATATGATCAAAAAGGGGTTTTTAAATTTTCCAAAAAAGGATATTTTACAGGGTGATCTGGCAACGTGTGATTTTGAGTGGGGTTTGGGGTTTGGACTTGGGTGTTAGCCTTGCCTTGGTTTCTCAAGGCTCGATAGTGTTAAGATATAGGATAGTTTATAGTGTTGTCTACGCGTCCTACACAATCCCCCGGCGTCCCAAGAGTCCTACAGTCCAGGATCGAGGGGGAAAGGGATATAGGAACCCGCGGGGTTTCGGTGTAGGAGTTTTGACTTTTTTGTTTTAAAATTTTTTGGGGTGTTTTTTAAGTTTTTTAGGGTGGTGGGGTTGTTTTGGGTTGAAAGGGTGTTCTAGGGTGTGGGGGTGTAAGGTGGGGGAATCTGTGTGTGGGGGTAGTAAGGGTGAATCGGGGTGTCAGGGTGTGTGGGAATAGTTAGGGTGTGTGTATTGTCGGGTGTGTGGGTTGTGATAGGTGGGGGGGTTTGTGGGTGGGGGTGTAAGGATGAAAGGTTTGTAGGGGGATTTTTAAAGGGGTTTTGGGTTGTGGTTGGTTGTATTTTAGGATGCGTTAGGTTGTGTAGGGTGTGTTTGGGGATCCTTGATTTGGGCCCCCAGTTTTAAAAAGGCCGCCATAGTAGAGCATACCCACGACGTAATTGTGGTTTAAGGGTTGGTTAGGTTAGGTTAGGTAACTTTTTGGTTAAAGGGTTTGGTTTGGTTAGGTTAGGTATAACTTTTTGGTTAAAATTTGGCTAGGTTAGGTGGTATACTTTTTGTTAAGGTTAGGGTAGGTAGGTTTGGTATACTTTTTGGGTTTAAAGGGTTGTTAGGTTTGGTATACTTTTTGGTTAAGGGTTGGTTTTTGGTTTTTTATTAAAACCTATAATTATGCATAAAGCATCTTGGATGCATTTAATATAGGCGCCTATTAACTGGCGGCCCCAAAACAACGTTCCCGGGGTTAGGAAAAATGGATTGTGGGGGCTGTATTTTAGGTTGGTATGGTCAGGGGTGTGTAGGGTTTTGGGTAGTGTTTGGGTTTTGTGGGTGGGTGTTAGGAGGGTAACAGGAAAGGGTTTGACGGAAAACGTTTTCGGACCACCGTCGAAATTCCCAAATCATTTATTTTTGGTGATCACGGGGAAGGTGTGTTGCGAAGCCCTACAGGGTTTTTAGTGACAGGTGGGTTTGGTAAACGAGAGAGGTTAAAGTGAGGGGTTTTCCTCCCCGTGTGTGGGGTTCTGCCTAAAGAGCGAACGCGCAGTTTTTCGTACCTATAACGGCCCTCATCCCCCTACCCCCGCGGGGACGGGTACGGGGCCCCGGGGCCCAGGGTCCATAGAAGCTAAATCTCTGGGAACGGACCGAACCTAGGATCAACGCTAAGGGATACCCGTACGTCCTGTGTATTTAGGGAGACACTTCGCGAAAACCGTCAATATATTCCATTTCCGCATTAAACTTGGGGTCATATTTTAGGGGGAATTTACGCGAAAAGGGTAATATTGCGGAATGTATTATCGTCCACCCTATATTTATCAATACTACTCCTATTCTATTGTCACAAAAAATTTTTCATAAAAAAATTATTAGTACAGCTTTTTACTCTTAATTGTTGTATATCTGGGGTATAAGTAAAAAAGGTCGCCCAGGGTTCCCCAACGCTGATTGGTGACAAAAGTAGCTAGGCCTTGATTGGCTGGGGGAAAACCCTGAGGTGACGAGTTGCCCATTGTATTTTAAAAAAATAATTTGCCTCTTTTTTGCGAACGAGCTTTGGGCACCCATTTTAGCCGAATTCATTTTTGGCAAATAAAAAAAAAAAGATTGGGGAATCTGTCATATAGGCTTTTAAATGTTTACTCCAGAATGGGGGCAAGGAGGTACGTAGCAAAAGAAGAAAATTTGGGACAGAAGGGTTTTATTTCGTTCTTAATAATTTATGCATGAACTTTAGGAAAATCAGTTTTACGCGACTAACACGGGGAACAATTTTAAGAAAAAAAATTGTTGAGTTAGTTTTTTAGCTTTTTTTGACTAAAATTGGCATCTGATTCCAAAAACTGTAGTCAGTTTTTTTCTAGCACGACAAGTTTTTTCTCCACAGCTTACCCCCCAAAGCTAAGCAAAATTCCACTTGTGAGCTGTAGTAAAACTTGCCAGCTGATACGATTGACTCATCGAGAGCTATGTGGAAAACTTGTTTGTGCATTTACAATTGCGACAGTGCGGTGAGAGGTGTGTGCAGCTCCCAATAGGTCAGTACTATCAAATCTGCAAACAGAAAGCTAGGATATAGGAATTAGGAGGATTTGTTATGGCTTTTCTCTTAACCTTGTACAACATACCATTGTAATTTTTATTTCTTTTTATGCTTTTTTTTTTGTTTTCAAAGCTTGTAACTTTTCCCAGCTTAGTGTTTTATTTACATGGGTATATATTTCTTTTGTTTCAGATCATGTCTGTCCTGCTACGTCTCGTCGTAAATCCCTAAACAACCTGACTCCTTCTGCTATATGTGGTAGTTTCCCCCTTTCCCAAAAGTCAGAGGGCAAGCATCAGCGTATTTGTCAAACAAGCATATTTCGCATATTTTAAAGTGAAACTCGGTGATCAAACAAGCTAGGGGCCCCTCACAAAGTGTGCAAGCAGTGTGTCGAGAGATTACGGATGGGGACCTAAGGAACACGTGAAAAGTTGGCATTTGGTATCCCATGGTTTGGCGAGAGCAAAAAGATCATTCCACAGACTGTTACTTTTGTTTAGTGAAAACATCAGGATTTAACAAGAAAACTAAAAGTAAAATAGAATATCCTAATCTACGTCAGCTATAAGACCAATGCCTCATTCAGCTGAATTCCAGTCCCAGTTTTCGAACAACTACCTCCTCTAGAAGATCTGAGTGATGTTGAAGAACGCAGTGACAGCAATGATGCAGATTTTGACATTCACGAGGATTCAGTTCTTTAGGGATTTGATCAGCACGAGTTGAATGAGTTAGCACGTGTTTTGGGCCTATCCAAAAAAGCTTCAGAAATACTAGCATCAAGACTGAACGAGAAAACATATTTGAACTAGGAGTGAACAGTATCATACTTTCGACCAGAGAAAGTACATTTCTGCAGTATTTTCGAAGTGCCAGCGGTTTTGTGTTTTGCCATAACATTCCTGGTTTACTGAAGGAATTAGGGCTTTCAATCTACAATCCAAATGAATGGCGATTGTTTATTGATAGCTCAAAGCGGAGCTTGAAGTGTGTCCTTCTACAAAATGGCAATTTGTTTGGCGCAGTCCCTTTTGGGGCATTCGGTCTGTTTCGTGAAGAATATGGAGATGTAAAGAGAGTCATTGAGTTATTGCAATATGACAAACCAATTGGATCATCTGTGTTGCCCTTTAAAAAATGGTGTCTTCCTTTTTGGCAACAACGTGGATACACAAAGTATCCCTGCTTTCTCTGTATGTGGGATAGCAGAGCTCGAGAGAAGCATTGGGTTCAGACAAATTGGGCCTCCGAGATCTGATCTTAAACCTGGAGATCCTAACATTGTACATGAGCCACTTGTTGACAGGAGAAAATAATATTCCCACCTCTGAAACATAAAACTAGGTCTCATGAAACAATTTGTAAAAGCATTGTAAACTGATGGCGACTGTTTGAAGTACATCACTTGGCATTTCCTGGACTGTCAATTGAAAAAATCAAGGCCGGTGGGTTTGATGGTCCACAAATCGACAGCTCATCAAAGATGAACCCTTTCAACGGTATTATGTCAGACCTTTAAAAAAAATGCTTGGCTATCATTCAAAGACGTCGTCAAAAAACTTTCTTGGAAAAAACACGTGCAAGTAATTACACAGAAATTGTTCAGAAACTATTGGAGAGCTACAAAGCGCTTGGTTGCAACATGAGTATTAAAGTACATTTTTTGCATAGCCATCTTGCCAACTTTCCGGAAAAATCTTGGTGCTGCTAGCGACGAGCAAGGTGAACGATTTCACCAAGATTTGAAGGTTATGGAAGAACGTTACCAGGGTAGATGGGATGTGCATATGATGGCTGACTATGTTGGAGCATCAAACGCGATAGTCCCCCAAGTTGAACACTCCAGACAAAGCTACAAACGTAAAATTTTACCTTAACCTGCACACAATTATAGCCTTATCCTTTCTAAAAACATGATAATGTTAAATAAAAATTCTAATCATGCCCTATTTCTTTCATTTTTCATTGTATGTTTAACATTTGCAACTTTTTATAAATAAGCACTGTTACTGTTATGTACAGTATTTTTTCATATTTTTTAAGAAAACGAAAATCCTACAGTTCAAAAACTTGACGTGATAGAGAAAAACTGAGATCAGTTTTGGATTCAGCACCCAAAAATTACTTAATAACAAGTGTCAGACCTAACTCAACAAAAATTTGTTCCCCAGTGTAATCTGTAAATAAAAATACATTAGACATACATTGACTTATTTGTTTCTCAGATAGTGAATAGTTCCTGCATAAATGAGTTAAGAGACGCAATATAACCTTCTGTGCCAAATTTCTTCCTTTGCGCCTGTAGCCTCCTTTCCCCCATTCGTGGAGTAAACATTTTACAAGCCTATATGACAGATTCACCAACCTATTTAGTACCAAAGAATGAATTCGGCATAAATAGGT
The DNA here is from genome assembly GCA_016584305.1 of Chionoecetes opilio. Lineage (NCBI taxonomy): Eukaryota > Metazoa > Arthropoda > Malacostraca > Decapoda > Majidae > Chionoecetes > Chionoecetes opilio. Next base: position 53,414 of record JACEEZ010007006.1, on the reverse strand, counting down.
GTCCAAGCTCGCTTCGCTCGTCTAGATCAACATGTGGCATTTTTTCTTAAGTAATATTATTTTACTGGTTACTTTACTTTTAGTAGACAGACAGTATTTTAAGGTGAGGGTATTTAAAAAGTTGACTTTAGCCTGTGCGAGCTTGGACACGTTCCACATCTTTAGTGTGGACGTCTATTTCCTAGTGTTACTTATTTTGTTGATGCGTGTAAAGCAATATAGGATATAGAATTATAGATTGCACTGATTACGGTATCATTTAAATATTCATAATGTTGTACCGAATATATTATACATAGAATATTATGATACGGAGCAATAAGACTCTAATTATATATGTAGGTATGTATTTACCTAGTTGTGTTTTTTCAGGGGCCCGAGCTACACCTCGTGTGGTCCCGTCTCCGTATTACATTTAATCCAGTCTTTCTTTCAATTTGGTGCACATTATTTGCCGATATCACCTCATTTATATATTAGTCTATTCCAAACTTCTACATTTCTATGAGGGAAGCTGTACTACTTCTTTATGTTGTTCAGGCATCTCCCTTTTGCTCATTTATTTGTATGTCCTCTTGTGTATTGACCTTCTCTTTGTTTCCGAGTCAGTAGTCTCTCATTATCTGTTTCTTCCATCTTAGTTATCAGTTTACAATTTTTTTTTAAGTCTCCTCTTTCTCTTCTCTGCTCAAGTGTTGGTAACTTTATTTTCTTCAACCTTTCCTCGTAAGAAAGTTCTTCTAGTTCTGGTACTATCTTTGTAGCTATTCTCTGTATCCTTTCCAACTTTTTCACATGGGGACCATACAATGGCAGCATATTCCATTTTTGGTCGGATCATTGTAGTAATGATCTTCCTGATCATATTTATGTCCATGTAATGAAATGCCACTATAATATTCTCCAATATCATGTACGCATCTCCAAATATCTTATTTATATATTTTTTCTGGTTGTAGGTTATTTTGTAGTGTGTCACAATCTTTATAGCTTTTTATTTCTCTTAATTGTTTTGCATCATCCGCAAACAAATTAATATAGCTTTTTATATAATCAGTCATGTCATTGACATAAATCATGAACAGTATTGGTGCCAACACTGATCCTTGTGATACCCCACTAAATACCTTTCTTCATTCAGATTTTTCAATCTTTACTACTGTTCTCAAATAACTTTCCGGGAGGGGGTCGCAAACCTTTCGAAATTATTTGGAGGGGTCGCAGGCCAAAAAGTTTGAGAACCACTGGGTTAGATTGCTGGCTGTCACCACATTTCTGCACGAAACCAGTAAATACGAAGCTGGCACTTCCATGGCCACTAAATTGCTTCGCGACTTATAAGGTATATTTACGAGCGTTACGAGCTTCTGGATTAGCGCGGGGATGGGTGGCCTCCTCAAATGACGTCACCGAACCATGGTGCGTAGTCTGCTTGCCGTGAAGAGCGTTTTCGAAGCTCGGGGAATTTGCAGATTTTGATTGCGGGTTATTTAAAAACGGCTGACTGGATGCAAAAAGTGACAACATATTGTTGATATACGCGATAATAGCTATAATTTGATTGCATTAAATCAGGAATGATGAAATGGTCTGGACGATTACTTTAATGGTTTACACCATTATTGATTTATTATCGATTCGAAACGATTCAACTGCATTTGGACCTGCACTACCGTCGTCACTGCTCACTTGCCTAATGAAAACTTAGACATCGAAAGGGTACTGGTATTGGATCATGCTGTCACAGGCTCAAATTAAGTAAACACACTGTAACTTTGCCCTTTACTTAACATTAAATAGCCGTCACCAACATATGTCAATAAAGTACACAGGTCGCTGGATCACAAACAAATAATACGTTGCCACAAGGAAGACAACGTAACGTGGAGGACGTGTGAAGCAGCACCGAACCAGGAGGACGAGTCGTAGAGTTACTAAGCCTCGTAATCCATGCAGGTAGACGAGGCGGCTGGCCAGGGCGTAGGTGAGGTCCGTAGCTCCCTGTAACCCATACAGGTAGACGAGGCGGCTGGCCAGGGCGTAGGTGAGGTCCGTAGCTGCCTGTAACCCATACAGATAGACGAGGCGGCTGGCCAGGGCGTAGGTGAGGTCCGTAGCTCCCTGTAACCCATACAGGTAGACGAGGCGGCTGGCCAGGGCGTAGGTGAAGTCCGTAGCTCCCTGTAACCCATACAGGTAGACGAGGAGGAGGATGACCAGGACGTAGTCAGGTCCGTAGCTCCGTGAGTGCTGTGTGGAGTGTGAGTGCGGTCGCAGGAATCTATCGCTGTCTCGGTCCATCTTCGTTATATACCCGACGGTCCACGTGACTCCTGTGACGTGGCCGTGAAGAAGGTGGTGCCCCCTTGTGGTGGTGATTAATTGAACCGCATTGCTTCAAGGCTTCGGGGCACAACAAAGGCTCTAACCTTCATATCTTATCATACAACATTGAATATTTATGTATTCCGATTACATATGATTGACAAACATAATCCTTTCTTACTTTATTACATCAAGTCACAGTTCCGCCGTGTATATGGGTATGTGCGTCGTTACATCGTTAAACAGACTCGCCGTATAGAAAGGGGTCGGGACTGCACAGGCCCACACACACACGGATCCCCACGAACTTTTATGAGTGACTGTACATACGTGTAGTGTACATACGTACATACATGGAAAAAGAGCACTTCTGACCTCATTCTCAACTCCTCGTTGCAAGTACCAATTTTATCATAAGAAACCGCTCAGAAACGCCAAATGAACCAAAATGTTGACAGTTTCAAAGGTATTTTGGCAACATAGAATACATTTTAATATTATAATGATTTCAACATTTCAATATTATAATGATTGAAAACGATACTATTATATATTTCATATTATTGTGTTTTTTTCATATCATGATATCATACAATAATCAACTGTATACACGTGTCATCTTTGTTTATACATGCACAGCTGACGAGAATGTCCTCCTTGGGCCGCCATCTTTGATTAGCGGCCTCAACGGGCCAACATCTGTTTGTGAAGAAGTAATGGTGTTCATCCTCAGCTCATCATAAACACCATATATGGTGCCTTAGCTCACCATAAACACTACGATGTATAATAACAAGTAATAAGACGTTAAACCCTGTCCAACCTACTGGTGGAGGAGCGGGCGGCCTGCCCCTCCGCCTCCTCTCACAACACCCCGTTATCTGCCTCACCTGTGCTTTCCTGTAGAAGACAGATCAGCTGCCACGCCTGTGATAGCACCAAAGGATATCACCAGGGATCATAGGATTCCTCAAGCGGTCCTCGCTCCCTTACTAAATATTATCATAAGGAGATCTCCTTTCCCTTGGTGTTGACCTCCGCCATCATGATGCTGCTGCTGCTGCTGCCGCGGCCGCACTGCTAGGCGTGGATGAGCCCCTTGCTTGTATTTTCATCTCTCTACTCATATATATGAATAATGGCCATTAAAATGCGATTATATGTCTACATTCACCTAGAAGGATTATATTTCATAGCATATAAAGCAGTAATGAACGAGCCTGGAAACTTAATACCTCTCCTAATACCAGTCCCGAGCAGTCGTGGGCGAGCGTCCCAAATCCAGCATGTAGCACCAGTCACAGTTTACCTCCCAACATAGCTACACGGTCTGGTTGTGTTTGTGATTATTTCTCATTTATTTCACAGCGTGTAGGAGCAAGCCAAATCCAGCAAGGCATGTAGCGCCAGTCACTGTTTACCTCCCATCATAGCTATAGTCTTTCTATTTCGTCGAATCAGTTAAGATGTGGCTGCCTGAGGCGTATGACCCCTAGCTGTGTTGCCACTTCACCACCGCCACCCACAATACTCCTTTTTCACCCGCTCACCCTCCCTCCTTCCCTCTCTCCTCCTCCTCTCCTTCCTCCTAAAGAACCTCTTTGCCTTATTTTCTAAGAAATATTTATTTACGTTGTAAATAATTTCCTTGGCTTGGATGTGGAGAACACGTGAGGGAGATGTAGGGGAGCCTAAATAATTAAGCTTCCATGGTGGATGACCTCGAATGAGTGAATCACCACAGGCCGCAGGTCAGGGCCTGAGCGCTGACCTGCTCACCCTACCTGACAACGTCGCACAAGCAACTCTGCCGCAACTTATAGGGATGTATACAAGCTCATTGTTTTGTCATCAGAAAACGAATAATTCGTAGAATTATATGGTCTTATCATATAATCAAATGTACACAAGGTATTTAAAGCTCATTTAGAAGTAGTTAATAATTAACAATATGAGAGAGAGAGAGGGTAGCGGTGATGATGTGGCATAGCCACTAATCCCGCCAGCCACATCTAAGCTGACTCGATGGAATAGAAAAACTATACAAGTATACACGGTCTGGTTGTGTATGTGATTATTTCTTTTATTTCACAATATTTCCTGTGTATTTCCTATATTTTCACACCCTTGGGAAAATACCCTCTCACTAACGGATAGTCGGCTTTAACGGACCACTTCTCCCCCCTTTTAGTCCGTTAACTCGAGGGTCGATTGTATATATATACAGTAAACCCTCACTATAACGAACCAATTTGTGGAAGGGGGCGTTATATCCGATAGTTCGTTATATCCGCGGGATCCGAACTTTTCGTACATAACAAACTATGTTCGTTATATGAGGTGAAAGTTTGTTATTTCTGACCATTTCCGTGTATAATGAACTTTGTTTGCTACATTAGATGAAAGTGTGTATACTTACGTACATGCAGCCATCACAAATACTATACGCATACAGGGAAATTAAAACAATACGTGGTGAGGCATGGGAGGTAGGCAACGTAGTGAGGCACGGGAGGACGTGAGAGGAAGTGTTTACACTCGGGCCGACAAAGCCAGACTCGATCCGCTAAACACTTACTGTAATGCCAGAATTACATACGGACGCCTTCCGAGTTATTGTCTTACGGGAGGTATTGGAATGCCTTAATAACCATTTAGTTCTTTAGTCTAGATTAAGTGTAGCCTAAGCACAGTGTGTAAGTGAAAAGGTTATTTCTAAAGTTAGCTTCCTTCAAATTCTTCTTTTCTCTCTCCCCTCCGTTCGTTTCTTATTCTCTCTTCCTCCTCCTTCATTCCTATCCTCCCCCCTCCCTCCCCTCCCCGCCAAGCACGCGAAACACCACGAGGTACAGTAAGTGGAATATTAAGTTCGCGAGAGCAAGAATCTTCTCAATTTCACTTCCCTATATTCCCTAACCTCTCTGATAGATTGATCAATACCCTTAGATTCTTAGGATACTTGAAAAAAATAAGAATAGAGACCCTGTCTAGCCATAGACAGGCAGATCATTAAAGTAGGATCGTTAAAATTAATAGCCTTCCAACATTTCGCTCTCAGTCACAAAGACCCACTATCGTGGGAACTCGTTCAAACAGTGGTTGTGGTTTAGGATTAATATACAGCGTTAACCTGTTCTTATCAATAAATTTTCCTCATCAAATTAAGAGATTTTGTTGTACTAACTACCTCAGTAAGTATCCCTCCCCTCTCCATCTAATATGAGTCATTTAACGTTCATACCCCTTTTGTGGACGCCTGTCATGAGTATCCAAACGTCTTTTTTTCCCGCTAAATTTTCCACTCTTCCCGCTATGAACCCACGAGGAATCATTCTCTTCTCGTCTCTCGTCAAGGTAAGATGTACAGTAATTCACCTCTACCCTTCCCCTTGTGATAGGATATATATATATATCCATATATGTGTCGTTGTTGAGTGTTCATTAATCGAATAGGTAGCTTATCAAACAATCGTCACAAGTGTTAACAGATCATTCTCTTCTCGTCTCTCGTCAAGGATTCGGCGTGTGGACTCAGCGATGTGGAGACATAGCCACATGGTTTCTCTCGCAAACATTTCATTACTCCACACTTCCCTCCTTTAGTTTCCATAATTAGTCAGGTGGATATCCTGAGTGTGTTTAGACTATAGACCTAAGAGTATAATCAGAAAAAAGGATGTGTCCACCAGTGACTTTCCCAAGATTTCCCAGAAATATATCGGTGTAACGATGAATAACCTTTATGTGAAATATACCATATGAGGCTAGAATAGCAAAGTTTTTGTTCAACCCCCAGGTGACATACACGTGTTGTGGAAATACTTGTCCACGGTTTCCGAAGAGATTCAGCATTAACTCGGTATATTAATATTATCCACGTATATACCTCAATTTTTATATTCTAACTTTCTGTTCAAGAGTTTAGACCATAGGTCTAACGGCTTGAACTGGTGGCAGCATTTTCTAAATAAAATCACTCATCGCTATTATTTTTAACGCGAAGATATATCCTTCAGTGGAGAATTAACATTATTAATCTAATTCAAACTCACATTACAGTGACTGAAAAACCCTGGCACCTTTCACACTGGTGCCTTTCTCTCTCTAAGCGGTGGAATTTATTTCCTACAAATAACAGCACCGGAATCTCACCTAAAAAAATAACTAAACAAAGTCAAACCTCAGAGAATATGTACAAAGTCTCATTGGTAGGACACAGTCAACTTCCCAATCACTCGATGTCCCAGAAACTGAAATTAGAATTTTCAGAGCTCCGGGAGGAAGGGCAAATTCCTTTTTCTCAAATGATAGACTAAATAGTGTCCTGGAATGGCAACATGATCTGTGCATTTTGTGGCTCGGTAGCAACGATATTGCCGATGGCATAGATCCCGGTTCTCTTGCTGACGCTCTCAAGGAAATTACGCGCACAATAGAGGAGGGATTGTGAGGCTGTAATGTCAATAGTTTAAAAGAACCACGCATTTTTTTGAAAGAGGATCCATCAGACGGATACTATAAAAAGGGACAAAATTTAAAAAAAGAAGAATNCTTTTTCCAGTAATTTGAAAGGCCACTATAATATTCTCCAATATCATGTACGCATCTCCAAATATCTTATTTATATATTTTTTCTGGTTGTAGGTTATTTGTAGTGTGTCACAATCTTTATAGCTTTTTATTTCTCTTAATGTTTTGCATCATCCGCAAACAAATTAATATAGCTTTTTATATAATCAGTCATGTCATTGACATAAATCATGAACAGTATTGGTGCCAACACTGATCCTTGTGATACCCACTAAATACCTTTCTTCATTCAGATTTTTTCAATCTTTACTACTGTTCTCAAATAACTTTCCGGGAGGGGGTCGCAAACCTTTCGAAATTATTTGGAGGGGTCGCAGGCCAAAAAGTTTTGAGAACCACTGGGTTAGATTGCTGGCTGTCACCACATTTCTGCACGAAACCAGTAAATACGAAGCTGGCACTTCCATGGCCACTAAATTGGCTTCGCGACTTATAAGGTATATTTACGAGCGTTACGAGCTTCTGGATTAGCGCGGGGATGGGTGGCCTCCTCAAATGACGTCACCGAACCATGGTGCGTAGTCTTGCTTGCCGTGAAGAGCGTTTTCGAAGCTCGGGGAATTTGCAGATTTTGATTGCGGGTTATTTAAAAACGGCTGACTGGATGCAAAAAGTGACAACATATTGTTGATATACGCGATAATAGCTATAATTTGATTGCATTAAATCAGGAATGATGAAATGGTCTGGACGATTACTTTAATGGTTTACACCATTATTGATTTATTATCGATTCGAAACGATTCAACTGCATTGGACCTGCACTACCGTCGTCACTGCTCACTTGCCTAATGAAAACTTAGACATCGAAAGGGTATGGTATTGGATCATGCTGTCACAGCTCAAATTAAGTAAACACACTGTAACTTTGCCCTTTACTTAACATTAAATAGCCGTCACCAACATATGTCAATAAAGTACACAGGTCGCTGGATCACAAACAAATAATACGTTGCCACAAGGAAGACAACGTAACGTGGAGGACGTGTGAAGCAGCACCGAACCAGGAGGACGAGTCGTAGAGTTACTAAGCCTCGTAATCCATGCAGGTAGACGAGGCGGCTGGCCAGGGCGTAGGTGAGGTCCGTAGCTCCCTGTAACCCATACAGGTAGACGAGGCGGCTGGCCAGGGCGTAGGTGAGGTCCGTAGCTGCCTGTAACCCATACAGATAGACGAGGCGGCTGGCCAGGGCGTAGGTGAGGTCCGTAGCTCCCTGTAACCCATACAGGTAGACGAGGCGGCTGGCCAGGGCGTAGGTGAAGTCCGTAGCTCCCTGTAACCCATACAGGTAGACGAGGAGGAGGATGACCAGGACGTAGTCAGGTCCGTAGCTCCGTGAGTGCTGTGTGGAGTGTGAGTGCGGTCGCAGGAATCTATCGCTGTCTCGGTCCATCTTCGTTATATACCCGACGGTCCACGTGACTCCTGTGACGGGCCGTGAAGAAGGTGGTGCCCCCTTGTGGTGGTGATTAATTGAACCGCATTGCTTCAAGGCTTCGGGGCACAACAAAGGCTCTAACCTTCATATCTTATCATACAACATTGAATATTTATGTATTCCGATTACATATGATTGACAAACATAATCCTTTCTTACTTTATTACATCAAGTCACAGTTCCGCCGTGTATATGGGTATGTGCGTCGTTACATCGTTAAACAGACTCGCCGTATAGAAAGGGGTCGGGACTGCACAGGCCCACACACACGGATCCCCACGAACTTTTATGAGTGACTGTACATACGTGTAGTGTACATACGTAGCATACATGGAAAAAGAGCACTTTCTGACCTCATTCTCAACTCCTCGTTGCAAGTACCAATTTTATCATAAGAAACCGCTCAGAAACGCCAAATGAACCAAAATGTTGACAGTTTCAAAGGTATTTGGCAACATAGAATACATTTTAATATTATAATGATTTCAACATTTCAATATTATAATGATTGAAAACGATACTATTATATATTTCATATTATTGTGTTTTTTTCATATCATGATATCATACAATAATCAACTGTATACACGTGTCATCTTTGTTTTATACATGCACAGCTTGACGAGAATGTCCTCCTTGGGCCGCCATCTTGATTAGCGGCCTCAACGGGCCAACATCTGTTTGTGAGAAGTAATGGTGTTCATCCTCAGTCATCATCATAAACACCATATATGGTGCCTTAGCTCACCATAAACACTACGATGTATAATAACAAGTAATAAGACGTTAAACCCTGTCCAACCTACTGGTGGAGGAGCGGGCGGCCTGCCCCTCCGCCTCCTCTCACAACACCCGGTTATCTGCCTCACCTGTGCTTTCCTGTAGAAGACAGATCAGCTGCCACGCTGTGATAGCACCAAAGGATATCACCAGGGATCATAGGATTCCTCAAGCGGTCCTCGCTCCCTTACTAAATATTATCATAAGGAGATCTCCTTTCCCTTGGTGTTGACCTCCGCCATCATGATGCTGCTGCTGCTGCTGCCGGCGGCGCACTGCTAGGCGTGGATGAGCCCCTTGCTTGTATTTTCATCCTCTAACTCATATATATGAATAATGGCCATTAAAATGCGATTATATGTCTACATTCACTAGAAGGATTATATTTCATAGCATATAAAGGCAGTAATGAACGAGCCTGGAAACTTAATACCTCTCCTAATACCAGTCCCGAGCAGTCGTGGGCGAGCGTCCCAAATCCAGCATGTAGCACCAGTCACAGTTTACCTCCCAACATAGCTACACGGTCTGGTTGTGTTTGTGATTATTTCTCATTATTTTCACAGCGTGTAGGAGCAAGCCAAATCCAGCAAGGCATGTAGCGCCAGTCACTGTTTACCTCCCATCATAGCTATAGTCTTTCTATTTCGTCGAATCAGTTAAGATGTGGCTGCCTGAGGCGTATGACCCCTAGCTGTGTTGCCACTTCACCACCGCCACCCACAATACTCCTTTTTCACCCGCTCACCCTCCCTCCTTCCTCTCTCCTCCTCCTCTCCTTCCTCCTAAAGAACCTCTTTGCCTTATTTTCTAAGAAATATTTATTTACGTTGTAAATAATTTCCTTGGCTTGGATGTGGAGAACACGTGAGGGAGATGTAGGGGAGCCTAAAAATTAAGCTTCCATGGTGGATGACCCTCGAATGAGTGAATCACACAGGCCGCAGGTCAGGGCCTGAGCGCTGACCTGCTCACCCTACCTGACAACGTCGCACAAGCAACTCTGCCGCAACTTATAGGGATGTATACAAGCTCATTGTTTTGTCATCAGAAAACGAATAATTCGTAGAATATATGGTCTTATCATATAATCAAAATGTACACAAGGTATTTAAAGCTCATTTAGAAGTAGTTAATAATTAACAATATGAGAGAGAGAGAGGGTAGCGGTGATGATGTGGCATAGCCACTAATCCCGCCAGCCACATCTAAGCTGACTCGATGGAATAGAAAAAACTATACAAGTATACACGGTCTGGTTGTGTATGTGATTATTTCTTTTATTTCACAATATTTCCTGTGTATTTCCTATATTTTCACACCCTTGGGAAAATACCCTCTCACTAACGGATAGTCGGCTTTAACGGACCACTCTCCCCCCTTTTAGTCCGTTAACTCGAGGGTCGATTGTAATAAAACAGTAAAAACCCTCACTATAACGAACCAATTTGGGGAAAGGGGGGCGTTATATCCATATTTCGTTATATCCGGGGGGATCCGAATTTTCGTACATAACAAACTATGTTCTTTATTGAGGTGAAAAATTTTGTTATTTCTGACCATTTCCGTGAAATGAACTTTTTTTGCTACATTAGATGAAGTGTGTATATTTACGTAAAATGAGCCATCACAAATCTATACCATACAGGGAAATTAAAAAAAATACTGGTGAGGCATGGGGGGTAGGGAAACTAGGAGGCACGGGAGGACGTGAGAGGAATTTTTACACTCGGCCGAAAAAGCCAGACCGATCCCTAAACACTTCGTAATGCCAGAATTCATAGGGGACGCCTTTCCCGATTTATGTTTTAAAGGAGTTTTGGGGATGCCTTAAAAACCCTTTTTTGTTCTTTGTCTAGATTAAGTGTAGCCTAAGCACAGTTTTGTAAGGAAAAAGGTTATTTCAAAAGGTTACTTCCTTTCAAATTCTTTCTTTTCTTCTCCCCTCCGTTCGTTTCTTATTCTCTCTTTCCTCCTCATTCCTATCCCCCCCCCCCCCTCCCCGCCAAGCACAGCGAAACACCACGAGGTACAGTAAGGGAAATTTTAAGTTCGCGAGAGAAAGAATTTTCTCAATTTCCCTCCTATTTCCCCTCCCTCTCTGTAGTTGATCAAACCCTTAGATTTTTAGGATATTTGAAAAAAATAAGAATAAGACCGTCTGGGCCCATGGGACAGGCAACATTAAAGTGGACGTTAAAATTAATAGCCTTTAAAACTTTTCGCTCTCAGTCACAAGACCCACTATCGGGGGAAACTCGTTCAAACAGTGGTTGGGTTTAGGATTAATATACAGCTTTAACCTGTTCTTATCATTAAATTTTCCCTCATCAATTAAGAGATTTTGTTGTACTAAACCATAAGATCCCTCCCCCTCCCATCTAATTGGTCTTTAAGGGTTCATCCCCCTTTTGGGGGACCCCTGTCAGATTCCAAAGTTTTTTTTTCCCGTAAATTTTCCACTCTTCCCGCTATAAACCCCACGAGGAATATTCTCTTCTCGTCTTCGTAAAGGTAAGAGGTACAGTAATTCCCCTCTACCCTTTCCCCCTTGTGATAGGAATTAATATATCCATATATGTGTGTTGTTGGGTTGTTATTAAAACAAATTGGGTGGGGTTATCAAACAATCGTCAAAATTTTAAAGATCTTTTCTTTTCTCGTCTCTCTCAAGGATTGGGCGTGTGGACTCAGCGATGGGGAAAACTAGCCCATGGTTTTCTCTCGAAATTTCATTACTCCCACACTTCCCCCCTTTTAGTTTCAAAATTAGTCGGGGGGGGGATATCCGATGTGTTTAGACTATAGACCTAAGAGTATAATCAGAAAAAAGGATGTGTCCACCGTGACTTTCCAAGATTTCCCAGAAATATATCGGTGTAACGATGAATAATTTTTTATGTGAAATATACCTATGAGGCTAGAATACCAAAGTTTTTGTTCAACCCCAGGTGACATACAGGGTGTTGTGGAAATCTTGTCCAGGTTTCCGAAGAGTTTTCAGCTTTAAAACTGGTATATTATATTACCACGATATACCTCAATTTTTTATTCTAATTTTCTGTTCAAGATTTAAACCCAAAGGTCTAAGGGTTAACTGGTGGCAGCATTTTTCTAAAAAAAACCCCTCATCCTATATTTTTAACGCGAAGATATTCCTTCAGGGAGAATTAAAAATTATTATCTAATTAAAACCCACTTTACAGTGACTGAAAAACCCTGGCCCCTTTTTCACACTGGTGTTTTCTTCTCAAAAAGCGGGGGAATTTTTTTCCTACAAAAAAACACCCCGGAATCTCACCTAAAAAAATAACTAAAAAAAGTCAAACCTCAGAAATATGTACAAAGTTCATTGGTGGGACACAGTCAACTTCCCTCACTCGATGTCCCAAAACGAAATTAAAATTTTCAGAGCTCCGGGGGGAAAGGGAAAATTTCCCTTTTTCTCAAATGATAGACTAAATGTGTCCGGGAAATGGCAACATGATCTTGCTTTTTGTGGCTGGGTAAAAAACCGATATTGCCGATGGCATAGATCCCGGTTTTTGCTGACGCTCTCAAGGAAATTACGCGCACAATAGAGAGGGATTGTGGGCTGTAGTGTGCATATGTTTAATAGAACCACCCCTTTTTTTTTAGAAAGAGGATCCTCAGCACGGATGACTTAAAAGGTACAAATTCAAAAAATAAGAGAAAAAAGAACTCAAGGAAAAACCAAGTCATGCATTTCAATCCCGCACTATACGTAAACATTTGGCATCCGACGGCGTTCATTGGATAAATGAGGGGAAGAAAAATAAAGTAAATACAAGTTTTTAAAAAAAGAAATCGGGGTCATTAGAGATAATAACCCAAAAACGGCGGGAACCCCCCCCTATTAGCCACGGGAAACCCGAGTGTCCTTCTTTTTCCCGACGGAACAGGGGAATCGAGTCCCTACCCGGTCTAAAAGGGGGTGTTTTCCAGCGTCATCATGAGTTGGGAAATCTATATTTCCCGGGTGAAAACAAGGGGAGGAGGAAAGGAAGAAGATGCCGACAAAGTGAGACGGTTAAAAGATTTAGTGGATGAATTTAAAAGCAAGCAAATCAAACCAAAACCCCTTTTCCTCCCCTAAAAAATCCCCCGAAAAAGCGTGAAAAAAGGGACTCACCAGACCCGGATATTCCATTATTGGGTTTCATCAAATACAAGGCCTCCGCAAAAGGCTCGCCTCCAATGTTTTTTGAATTAATAGAACAATTAGCTCGAGCGCCGACAGCATCCAAAATTTCAAAAGGGAAGTGAGCTCAGAACTCTCAAACTTAATTCACAACATCAAACAAACCCTAAATAGAAACTTGGGCAGCATTAGAAAACTTTTCGAACCGAGTTCGCCCCGAAGTGAGTGTTGATAGACCTGGCAGGATTGGAGGCAAAAGGTTACGACTGGGCCCCAATCTCCTCAAGCCTTTACCCCATCGTTTTTTTTCCAACATCGGTGATTGCGACTAAATTCCCAAATGAAAAAATTCCCCCAAACAGATAAGACCATAAAGAGAAAACTGTGGTACGGCCTACAGCCGTGTCCAAGAAAAGAAGGATTCCGGGGTGAAAGGGTATCCCCTTAAAAAATTCATAGACCGTCCGAGCACGAAAAGCCCAAATGCTCGAAGAGAGACACACTCCCAAGGGTTAACATATCCCAGCCATAAAAAGAAGGAAAAATTTCTGGACGAGTAAAAAACCCATAGGGCCCATACACTCCCCAAACCCCGAAACCATCAAAAACGAAATGGAGGGAAATAAGACAACAAAATCCCAGAACTTAAACCCGTTTTCCCAGAGAAAAAAAAAAAAAGGGCCCCCACTTTTGAAACACCCACTCGAAGTACTGGGCCCATTGTCAGACAAAACACATACCCTTTAGGAATTTTGGAGAAAACCTCCCTTAGATCATTGTTTCGATTGTTAATCCGGATCCGGGGGGGAAAATCGTAGTTGTCCTGGGGCCGCCCGGAACGTACGGGGTAACCAACCAAAAAAACCCCAAAGAAAGAAAATATGATAGGGGCGGTGACAATATTTCACCCCCTACCAGGGAATATCAACGGGAAAATGTAAAGCCATATTTGACACGGGAGTGGTTTTTACCTTAATCAAAGAAAGTACCGCAAAAAGAATCGGAGGGGGGAAAAAATTTTTACGAAATCCTCCTTACCTCGGGGGAATCACAGACAACCCTTGAAAATTGGGGATAATTGGGGGGGAAATTGAAATCGGTGATGAACAAAAAGTAAAAAATGGTTCCCGGGTTTTCCCAACTCTTATCTCATCGTGAGTGCTTCTTGTTTGACATACCACAAAGGGGCCACCCTCACATGGGCGGGAAAAATAAGCGATGGGGCTGGGGTGGTTTGCCCTCTGCAGTTAATCATTTCGCCGAAAAAAAAAACAAAATCGGAAAAATACACAGAAAACCCCCGTAGAACTCGCGAGCCCGTCACAGGCTCCTCCCAAAAAGCCTTCTCAAACAGGGAAAAAAAAAAACCCCCTTTCCAAACCACATTTACTTCAACGTAAAAGGATCCCAGGTTTTGACCCACTTATCTATCCTCAGGAAATAGTCATTAAAATAATCCCCCTACTTAGTACAGGACTTCAGAAAGTGCTATTTACTTTCCCTTTTTTTCGAATAAAACCAAAAAGGAAAAGGTTTTTCCAAAAACACTAAACCTCGGTTCATACAAAAGGGAGGGAATCCTCATCTGCAAAAATCTACCCCCTCATGAAATACACAATGACTTACTACCGGGAAAAAAGTAGAGTACAACCAAAAGAACCCGAACCCAAAGGTTAAAGAATTAATTAAAGGGACAAAAAATGGCAACACCTGACGGTTTTGGAACAAAAAGAGTTTAAAAAGAGGGAATTCTAGAAAAGATCCTCTTTTATCTTAGACCCAAATTAATTAGGGGCTCTCACGGGCCCCGGTTACTTAAAGTGCTGATCCCCAATCCAGCGGGACCCACGTACCGCTTCCCGAGAAAGCAAAAAAGCTAATTTTACATATGCTTTAAGACATGGAAGACCGAAATATCAAGAACGGTCCGCGGCCGCAGGTTTCTCCAATTGTCTTGGTAAAAAAAGGATGGTAGTAAAAAAATTGTTTAACTATCGACACATAAATAAACACCTCGCCCCTGACATTACCCACTTCCAAAATTAGAGGAATTGGTTAACAAGCCGCGGGTCAAAAAAATTTGTTACTCTAGACATGGGGCGAGGGTTACTTCCGATATTACTCGATGCGAAACCGTGATCTCCCCACCTTCAGCGATGGTGTCCACCTTATATCTGTTTTGGCGTCTACCGTTCGACTAAACTGCTCGCCCGCATATTTTCCACGAATGGGGCCCCAGTTTAAACCCCCCCTTTTTTTCAGAAGGGAGGGTCAAAACTACCTGGCACTTAATCCTATGGGGTCCAACTTTCCCTCTTTCTTTTGAGCGCCTTACCAAACTTTTCGAACTCCTCACCACGAATGGTGTGAAACTAAAACCCCAATAAATGTACTTTTGGGCTAAAAAAGTCCTTCCTAGGCCATCGAATCTCACAGAAGGAAATAAGCCGGATTGAAAAAAGTGGAGAGTATCCAAAAATTTAAAACTCCCACAACTGTCAAAAGGAAATCCGACGTTTTTAGGAATGTGTGGTTTCTACAGGAAACATTTTTCCTTTTTCGAAAGTTTTCTGCTCCTCTACCAACTTAACTAGAAAACGAGTCACTTTCGCCTGGACGAGTGATGCCAACAAGCGTTCGAACATCTCAAAACATGTCTGATTAACGCACCTGTCTTGGTTAGGGCGCAATACATGGACCTTTCATCCTCACGACGGACGCGAGTAACACCCATGTCGGAGGAGTCCTAAGTCAAATTCAATCTAATGGTACAAACTGCCCAATATGGTATTTTTCCAAGAAATTAAATTCTTGCGAGACCCGTTTACTCTAGCCACCGATAAGGAAGCATTGGCTGTAGTTCTCACCTGTAGGAATTTCCACCACTATCTCTGGGGCTCCACAGTTCACGATAGTCACGGATCACCAACCATCACAAGCATATTCAAGAGAAAAACTAAATCTCCCCGGATGACCAGATGGATCCTAGAAATGCGCGAATACAACTATGTGTTAAATACCTGAAAGGTAAGGATAACTTTGTCGCCGATCATCTGTCACGTCCCGTTAGAGTGATAATCCGTCACCCCGAGGCTACTTGGCTAGGGTTAAATCAACAACAATTCAAACTACGACAACGGGAAGAACCGTGTGGGAAGAATTAGTGGAAATATTTGGAAGGAGGTCGAGTTCCTACGAAACGCTTACCAAAAGCCACCCTAGATCAATTTGCAGTAATAAATGAAAAAACTGTATTATGTCCGGGAGAAACCAGATGGGAAGCCTACACTATAGTCTCATAATTCCTCGTAGTATGACTCTCCAAGCTCTCCAACATGCGCATGAATTATCAGGTCATTTAAGACAAAAGAAAACCATTATAAGGCCGAGGAACTATACTATTGGACAAATTTTAAAAGTAGGTGTGTGTGAGTATGTCAAAAATTGTGTAACTTGTCAAAGATTCAAAGGAAATAGCGGATTACAACAACAATGGAAGGAATTACCCCAGTTGTATAAACCATCAGAGAGAAATAGGGATAGATCTTACTGATATGGTAGCCGGAGCACAAGGTTACCGCTATGTTATGACGGTAGTCGATCATTACAGTAGGTTCGTTAGGTTTTTCCCCCTTAAGGCCAAACACACTACACACATAATAAAGACCATGTGGCAGTACCTGGCCGACTATGGGACACCACGCAACATCGTCCTGGACGATGGAGGAGAATTTACCAGCAAGGATTTCCCAGCAGTTCTGCACACGACCACCAATCAACTCTCTGCTACACGACACCCTACCACCCTCAAGGCAATTCAGTGACTGAGAGGATGCACAGGACTCTTAAATCGGTCCTCTCGACCCTGTGCCAAGGTCACCCTCTTCGCTGGCCCACGTTGCTGCAGCCGTGCCAGATCACCTCATCAAGCGGTGCACACCTCAACAGGACAACAACCATATTTCGCTTTCTTCTCTCGCCATGCCCCCAGACTGGTCGGGACATCCTTGCCCGGCGTTGATGGAGAGGAGGACGACATGGACATGGCACACGCCCTAATCCGGGAGACGCATCAGAAAATGTCTCGTCGTTACAGAGACGTCGCCAACAGAAAGCGGAAAAGCCAAGTTGTGGAGGTGGGAGCACTGGTATGGGTCAGAAAAGAGACCACAATACCAGGCACATGTCGTAAACTAAATGTGAAATGGGATGGGATTTATAGGGTGATAGAAGTACTGCTGGGTGGGAGTGTGTATGTCCTAGAGAACGTATTCACTGGAAAGAAAGTGCAAAGAGCAGCCGAACAAGTGAAACCTTAACCACGGCAGTGAAGAGTGGTTGGTAGAACCCATAGAAAGTGCCTTGCAACCCAATCCGGTGGATGAACAATTAGCCCCTCGCATAAGGAGACCTCCTAGAAGGCTCATCGAGGAGGATTGAATGAAATTTTAGGTTAAGATATGTTAGAATTAAGTGATGGGTCAAGGAGGTGAGTGTGGATCGGACTAGCTGAAAACAGTTTTGACCTAATGGATTTCTCATTTCTAGAGTTCGGTGTTATCTACTTTTCCAGGCTCCGTCTGACTCGGTGGAGAGACTTCTAGGTATTTTAATTCGAGATAGTCCGTACGGCCTTCTCAACTCTACAGTCAGCCCGGCTTGCGATGTAGCGGATATTTCATGACTTGATAAGGCTCTCGTCCTTTTACCATGAGTGTAGCCGGCGTGCGCCTCTGGGACGATCCTAGCAACGAGAATACAGGTATTGAGTCAGGTTGACGACCACGTTATTACCCAGGTAGGAGGTTGATTGGGATATCTATCCTCTCATTGAATATGAGTTGTAATTTTTTGCACCTTCTTTTCGGTATACCCATGAGGTATATACCGACAGATGCCCGTTCCAGAATATGAGAATATCCAGTAAATTCACAATAAAATACGTCCCATTTGCACACATCCTCTTGGCAAAGATTTCG
>JACEEZ010007006.1:0-31551 GCA_016584305.1 Chionoecetes opilio | reverse complement strand
CATAAAAGAGACAAAACTTATTGTGAAAATAAATATAGCTAGGAATACACAAGTATTAAAAATAACACTAATAAAAAGTTTTGAGACATTTTTTGTTTTAATTGTAGGTGTTTAAGAATCTATAGACATTTTTTGTTTTAATTGTAGGTGTTTTGTTTTAATTGTAGGTGTCAAAATTAGTTTGCGGAATTGCGGAATTGCGGAATTGCGATTGCGAAAAGGCCTATCTGAAAAAAATTGCGGAATTGCGATTGCGGACTGGTGCAGGTCGGAATTGCGGAATTGCGATTGCGGAATTGGAGAAAAAAATTGCGATGCCCACCTCTGCTCAACAGTGCCCATATTGTATCAGCTTAAATGGTCTATACAGCTTATAGCCTAATGTTACTCAACAGTGCCTATATTGTATCAGCTTAAATGGTCTATACAGCTTATAGCCCAATCAATATTACTCAACAGTGCCTATATTGTATCAGCTTAAATGGTCTATACAGCTTATAGCCCAATATTCCATAAATTAAAAAAATTCTAAAATCGCCGTCGGAAGCAAAAAACGGTCGGATGGCAAGACTTTATTCTCGAAAAACCCAAAGAATAATAAAATAAAATAAAAAATCCGTAACAATATTCAACGCGATCTTAAAAGTAACGTATTGACGTAACGCATTTCTAGCCTTGTAGTGTTGTGTGTGTTACGTCTGTCTCACACTACGTAGAGAAGTCCTTGCAACACAGAACTCCGTAACGTAACACTCGTAAGTTCGTAACACTGGAGATCAATTCTTTTCTACGCTTTCAAAATAACTTTCACACATCCGTAGCACTTATAAATCTTCGTAACACATTTACCAGTCTTACGTAACACACCGTAACACTTTAACCCCTTGAGGGCCAGTCCGTAATTTCCATTGTAATTTGTGTACCATTAGACGATTTTTAGTGACTATAAGCAATGTTTTATAGTTATGACCTGTTTAGTATCCTTGTCCACTAACTCATGTGGTATATTCAGTGACTTCGTTATTTTATGGCTCACAACAGACAATTTTATATAGCAAAGGAAAGATCTGGGCGTGAAGGGGTGAACACATACTTAATATTACTACATATTGACTCGTACTGACTTAGTGTGGTGACTTAGGGTGACTTACGGCGGGTGACTTAGGGTGACTTACGCTGGGGGGCTAAGGGGGGGCTATTCTGGACAGTGTGTTGATGAGAACGTAACGCGAGAAATACATGTATAGTCTGCGGAACCATGCGTACTGCGAGCTGTGCGCCCTCATGGCTCTCTGGGGGGGGGGTGGAGAGAGAGAGTGTTAAGCGGGGTTCAGACTACACGTATTTCCTACGTGCGTCTTGTCAACGTGACGTCATCGTGACGTCACCGTGACGTCACTTCCTGCTTGTGTGACCTTGAAAGACGTGCGTCCCTGGAGGCAAAGATTCGGAGCTTCCAATTCTTTTGGCGGGCTGCGTGAGCGGTGGTGCCACAATTTATAGAACATTATACGTAACTAAGTTTTGCAATGTCAAAATAATGCTGTTTCCAAGGTCTGATATAAAATATATTTATTATCAGTGATTCTGGAAGACAATATTAGTAATGGAAGACATACATGACGTGAAAATATTGTGCCCCGCTGCTTGAAGATCGGAACAGCGGCACCGCTGCTTGAATGTAAGCTCCACCAATACCACTATCGTAGATAACAGTGAAGTCGCCACCTGCAGTGAAGTCGCCAGGCGCCAAATATTACGAATTATAGCATCACTACTGATTTTTATGTGCCACTGAAGATGTTACACAGTAGTTTATATCATGACTGTATAATCTACCCTGTTTCAGCGTTGTTTTATGCTTTGTATCTGCAAATATAACTGTTGCGCATTTTGCTTCTCACGTTTTTCTTCGCGCGATGACAGACAGTAAACAGTAGCCTTACGGCGGCAGGACACAGACTTGCCAGATCTTTCAAACTTGAATAGAATTTATTTTCACGTTGGCAGAGGAATTTTTATATATCCAAGCATCTTCCGCAGTTAAAATATATGGAGACTTTTTTACTTTACCTCTAATTTCCCTAAATTCCCCAGAGTGGCGACTCAACTGTTGGGTTAAAATACTAGCTGGCGACTTTACTGTAGTAGGTATAGTGAGGTCGCCACTCGGTTTTATTTTTTGTCATTTGTTCATTTATAGCCCTAATATGACACAGATGAAGACACAAAATGACACAGACTTTCCAGATAGACCCTTCTAACTTTCCTGAAATCATGGATGTACAAATGTAAGTATTAACGCCACCACACGTCTGTAAATAACAAAGAAACGTAGAACTGGCGACTTCACTGTTATCTACGGTACCTATATGGTATATTTTCCTGCGTTATTTCTCGTGTTCTCTAGTTCTAACCCTCTCACGTGCCCCTCTAGTAGCTACTATATACCATCCTTCCTACCAGTGGCGTAGCTAGGTATTTATGATTGGGTGGGCACCTGGGAGGGCACAGCTGATTATATGGGTGGGCACTAGATGAGCTGAACAAGCCCATACAGCTGAGGAGTTTGGTGGGGACTGGGGACTTACTTTCACTTACAGTGCCAAGACCCCCCCCCCCCCCCCTTGCATATTTTGCATTCTGACGAATATTAAGAGTTTATCTGATGTCGTATGGACTATGGAAGGTTATTAGATTTTATTCTAGGAGTGTGTGTTGAGTACTGTAGGGTATCATCCAGTTGCTGATGGAGAACGAAATAAAACAGTCATGACAAAAAATGAAATACATATATTACCATTTATACAAAATAGAAATAACATAATTGATACTGAAAATATAAAAAAAATGCAGAAGTTTTAAAGCAGCAGGCAAATAAAATAAAAATTTCCACTGAGAAAGTGAAAATACCTCACTTAAGCAGAATTCTTCTGTTCTTGTGGTTCTCAGCAAACTTATCAACAAATTCTTCTAAATCAAGGCTTTTAACTCGCCTGCTTTCAATTGACAACACAGCAAGATTACCTAATCTCTCATTGCCCATTGTATTTCTCAGTGTAGTTTTGATTAATTTCAGAGCAGAAAAGCTTCCCTCTGCTGAAGCTGATGACACAGGTAATACTACATAAATTTTGGCCAGTCTGTAGAACTCAGGAAATGCCTCTTCATAAGGACCAAGAATTCTCACTAAATCTAACAGTGATTTGGGCTTTTCATTGTCACTTACATCCTTATAGCGTCTTTCTAACATGCGTTTTGCAGAGTGCAGCTCATGGTTAAGATCTTCCTCATTAGCACGAAATGCATGAATAAGTCCAGACATTTTCTCAAAAGATAAGAACTCCTTACTTTGTGGATTCAGTGCCTGTAATGCTTTCATAAGTTCACATGCTTCATTAATGAAGCGCCTTGTCATTTCTGTTAACATATGATCTAGAATAGGATAGAAGAAGTTAATTCGTGTTGAATCCTTAACACTGAAATCAGAGTGTGTGCTCCCTGACTGGTTTCCAATATAATCAGTAACAACAAAATCCTGCAATTTTGTAGACAGTTTCAGTTTCCTTGGTGATCTACACATTCTACACTCTGAAGTATGAAAACCATGAGCTGCTGAGTTTCTCTCAACTTCATCCCACAAAGCATCAAAAGAGGCTTGGTCTGACCGCATTTCTTCAAGGTGGGCTCTTACAGTTTCAATTAATTCTACAGCTTTTACCATGTCAAGATTGGCTGATTGTAGCAAATTTGATGACTGATTTATGCTACCAAGAATATGTGTCATAATGGCTAGCTTCATAGCAAACCCAGCATCTATTTGAACTAAAAGTCCTCTTGCATCAATAGCTCTGTCAGCATTGCAGTCATTTGATAAACCTTCTAGAACACGCAGAACGGCATTCAGTCTCTCTTTCATTACTTTGCAAGTATCATACCTGCAAGCCCATCTGGTATCTGAAAGTCGTTGTAGCTCTCTAGTTTGCTCATTGGAATACATTTCCTTTTGCACATCCAACCATTTTGCATGGACAACTGATCCACTGATGAATACATACAGTTTTTCCAATAATGAGAAGAACTGTGCAGTCAAGAGTACCAACGTACCAATTAAGTACCAACACAAGGAATTATAGAAAATTTGTAAGGGTAACTGGTGTAATTTAGTTATGTTCGTTGCTATTAAAAGTGATCAATAGAAAGTATATGAATTTAACTCACTCAGAGGCATGTTTCTTTCTTCCAAGCAGAGGAAAAATATTTATTGTATTTGAGGTCGAGGGTAAGTCATCAGTAGAAATTATTTATAATACTCCATGCATGCTCCCTCAGTCCTACCTAGTGGAACACAGTTCCCACACCACACGGCAGCCGTGGCCAGTGGGTGGGCACCTGGGCGGGCACCGGCTTCTCGTGGGTGGGCACGTGCCACCCAGGCCCACCCGTAGCTACGCCACTGATTCCTATAGCATCACGCTACGCCACCAACACCCTCTACAGGCCGTGTAATAGGTAGTAATTATTAGTGACTTGAAAAATACCGCCACGACTGCGATATGTGGCAACACCTGTGGACCCCGCTATACAGATTCCACTTGTAACCTTTGCAATAGCCTGTTGTCAGGGGATTGTAGCGCTATATAGGTAGAGCAGGGAGTGAAGGGGGATATAGTGAAGGGAGTAATAGGTGTGTCATGGGGTACAAAAGGGAGGAAGTAAGGAAAGCAAAGCGGTTTTATACTGCAATTTTTCTGATAATAGCGAGCGGGAGTGACCAGTGAGACGAGGTAGCGTCATCGTGACGTCACGGTGACGTCACGATAACAAGACGCACGTAACAAATACGTGAAGTCTGAACCGGGCTTTAGAGTTAGTTATATATAGAGAGAGAGAGAGTGTGTGTGTTGGAGTGAGAGAGAATAAAAGTGTGGGTTAGAGAGGAGAGAGGAGAGAGAGAGAGAGAGAGAGAGAGAGAGAGAGAGAGAGAGAGAGAGAGAGAGAGGAGAGAGAGAGAGAGGGGGGAGGGAGGAAGAGAGAGAGGGTGTTAAGAGTTAGTTACAGAAGAGAGAGAGAGAGAGAGAGAGAGAGAGAGAGAGAGAGAAGAGAGAGAGGAGAGAGATAGTGTGTGGTTGGAGTGAGATAATAAAGTGTATGGGTTAGAGAGAGAGAGAGTGTTAGTTATTTAGAGAGGTAGAGAGTGTTAGTTAGTTAGAGAGAGAAAGTGTTAGTTAGAGAGAGAGAGTGTTAGTTAGTTAGAGAGAGAGAGAGAGTGTTAGTTAGAGAGAGAGAGAGTGTTAGTTAGTTAGAGAGAGAGAGAGTGTTAGTTAGAGAGAGAGAGAGAGAGTGTTAGTTAGGTAGAGAGAGAGTGTTAGTTAGAGAGAGAGAGTGTTAGTTAGGTAGAGAGAGAGAGTGTTAGTTAGTTAGAGAGAGAGAGTGTTAGTTAGGTAGAGAGAGAGAGTGTTAGTTAGTTAGAGAGAGAGAGTGTTAGTTAGAGAGAGAGAGAGTGTTAGTTAGTTAGAGAGAGAGAGAAGAGAGTGTTAGTTAGGTAGAGAGAGTGTTAGTTAGTTAGAGAGAGAGAGAGTGTTAGTTAGAGAGAGAGAGTGTGTTAGTTAGTTAGAGAGAGAGGTGTTAGTTAGAGAGAGAGAGAGTGTTAGTTAGTTAGAGAGAGAGAGAGTGTTAGTTAGAGAGAGAGAGAGAGAGAGAGAGAGATGTTATAGTAGTTAGAGAGAGAGAGTTAGTTAGTTAGAGAGAGAGTGTTAGTGAGGGAGAGAGAGAGAGAGGAGAGAGAGAGAGAGAGAGAGAGAGAGAGAGAGAGAGAGAGGAGAGAGAGAGAGAGAGAGAAGGAGAGAGTTAGTTAGAGAGAGAGTGTTAGTTAGTTAGAGAGAGAGAGTGTGTTAGTTTAGAGAGAGAGAGAGAGAGTGTTAGTTAGGTAGAGAGAGAGTGTTAGTTAGAGAGAGAGAGAGAGTGTTAGTTAGGTAGAGAGAGAGAGTGTTAGTTAGAGAGAGAGAGTGTTAGTTAGAGAGAGAGAGTGTTAGTTAGTTAGAGAGAGAGAGTGTTAGTTAGAGAGAGAGAGAGAGTGTTAGTTAGGTAGAGAGAGAGAGTGTTAGTTAGAGAGAGAGTGTTACTTAGAGAGAATATATTTTAGTCAAATGAGTTTTTAATTATATTTTCATCTGACAATAAAAGTAAAAATTTAGCTTAGGTACTGATCATGACGAATTTATGGGAAGAAAATAATAGAAAGAATTAGGAAGAAGTGAAGGAAGGAAGGAAGGAAGGAAGAAGTGAGGGAAGGAAGAAAGGAAGAAGGGAAGGAAGGAAGAATTGAAGGAAGGAAAGAAGGAAAAAAAAAAAAAAAAAGGAAGGAACTGATGGAAGGAAGGAAAAATGACGTCACAAAAATCACCTCAGTGACCCGGAAGACATCAGGGCAGACATTCAGAGAGAGTTAAAGGGCGCGGTGTTTAGCTTAACTAACTTCCTCTATTTGTACAACCCGGAAGTCGCGGGGATTCTGGTACGAGATATGGGAGTGGCGCTACGGTGTCACTATGGGCTTCGATAGCTGATTGGCTGAGCGAGTACAATTACGTCACAGCCTCGCCAGCGAATCACATAGTATTTCTCAAAAAGTTTCAGCCAATCACAAGGCTTCCACGCTCTCAGCTATGTTTATAAACAAATTTATCATCCACACCAAAATGTTCCACCCTTCTTCCTCCTCCTCCTCTACCTCCTAGCTTCTCCTTCTCCTTCTCCTCCTCCTAACCTTTTCTTATAGCAGTTGGTAGTAGTTGTAGTAGGAGCTACTATAACTAGCTCCTTTACAGGAGCTACCACGTGTAGGCCTCGCGGCCTCTTGTAGCTTCCTCATTTTCTTATGTTCTTATGTAGCAGCAGTAATAAGCCGTGTTTTTATCGTCCCAGCACCGTCTTGGATTACGAAGACCACTCCAATAACACTTGCTGAAATGTGTGTTATACTGCTTTGTGATATTGTTTGCAATGTTTTAGACTGATTATTATTTCGGCCCCTACCAAGCTTGTTGTGTTGTTGTCGCAGAGACCAATCCGTTTTCAATTGCGAGAAAAAACGGTCTTCGTACCAAGACGATGCTTGGACGACAAAAGCACGGCTATAGTAGTAGTAGCAGTAGCAGCAGTAATAGTAGTAGTAGTAGTAGTAGTAGTAGTAGTAGTAGTAGTAGTAGTAGTAGTAGTAGTAGTGATGAAGGAGGAGGAATTAGGTAGAGGAAGAAGGGAAGAATAAAGGGTAAGAGAAAGAAGGATGAGGAGGAAAATACCTTGTCTGTCGCAGAGCCGTGTGGTGAGTCATGGTCAGATGCCATCGTTCGCCACTCGGCTCATCACCTCATAACAAACTCATCACGAGCGGATGGCATTGTAATATGGCCTAATTTCATTTGTATACTTGCCCTGTTCAGTTCTTGAGTCAGAAAACATCATATATACTCAATTCATGAGTATTTTTATGTATATTACGTGCTCTACAACTGCCTAGAGGCAGTTGCTGGTTTTGACAGCTCAACGTCTTTAAATACGTCATCAATGTGCCTGCAGAATGCCAAAAGTTGCCCAGAACAGCTGTTGGAAGTCGCTAGGTCGTGCAGACCGGAAGTAAGCCTCTCTGAATGTAGCCCCAGGGCAGACATTCAGAAAGAGTTAAAGGGCACGGTTGTTTAGCTTAACTAACTTCCTCTATTTGTACAACCCGGAAGTTGCGGGGATTCTGGTACGAGATATGGCAGTGGCGCTACGGTGTCACTATGGGTGATCTTTTCCGCTTGATAATCTCTCTATTCGTAACTGGTCTTCCTGCCATTTGGGGGAAGCAACCACCCCGGGAGGCGGGTCACAAACCCCGGCTAACACCCGATACCCATCACGGCTGGATGGACAAGGGCTTGGGGTTTTATTAAGGAAAAGGGAGCCATTATACCTTCAGTCTGATGCGTGGCGGTTGGTGGCAGCTACCCGCCGGGGTGGTGAGGCGAGGTGGTCTCGGTCAGGGTCTCGGTGAGGTGCCGCCGTTCACCACTAGGCTCATCACCCCATAATAAACTCACCATGAGGGTAGGAGATAGGTTTAAGGCCTAATTTCATTTGTATACTTGCCCTGTTCAGTTCTTGAGTCAGAAAACATCATATATACTCAATTTATGAGTATTTTTATGTATATTGCGTGCTCTACGCCACCCCTACCGTGGTCGCTTTGTTTTGACAGCTTAACGTCTTTAAGTACGTCTGCAGAATGCCAAAAGTTGCCCAGAACAGCTGTTGGAAGTCGCTAGGTCGTGCAGACCGGAAGTAAGCCTCTCTGAATGTAGCCCCAGAGGGGGAGGATGCGTCGCCTTCACTGCTCCCGGTAAGTCCACCTTTCTACCCATTATCCCTTCCTAGATCCATTATTTCTACATCTTTTCAATGTGTTGAGTGTTATACAGTGAAGGTTATGCATGAGCAGTGTATAAGATAGTGAAGAATTGTGATTTAGGAAGAATTTAATAACTTTTTTTTTTTTACATATTTGACGGACATTTAAATTAGTTAGTTAGTTTTTGTTTTGTTTGTTATTGTTCATGGTGGTGATTGTGGTGGTCATCCTCCTCCTTGTTAACTATATGCAATTGCCTCGTTAAATGGTTCAGAATAGCTAAGGAGGCGGAGGAGGAAGAAGAGGAGGAGGAAGAGAAGGAGAAGGAAGAGGAGGAGAAGGAGAAAGAAGAAGGAGGAGGAGGAAGAGGAGGAGAAGTAGGAAGAGGAAGAAGAGGAGAAGGAGGAAGAAGAGGAGGAGGAGGAGTTGATAAGTATGGAGCTATTTCATTTTTAAATATATTCATCTGTTTGCTGTCTTATATATCTATCTATCTATCTATCTATTTAAATACATCTATATCTATCTGTATCTATCTGTTTGTCTGTCTGTCTATCTATCTCTCTAAGTCTGTCTATCTATATATATGTCTGCCTGTATGTATATGTATCTGTCTGTGTATCTGTCTATATCTATAGATCTATCTCGGTCTATCTGTCTATGTATCTGTCTATATCTATAGATCTATCTCGGTCTATCTGTCTGTCTATATCTGTCTATCTATATATATATGTCTGTCTAATTATATCTGTGTCTGTCTGTCTGTCTGTCTGTATATCTGTCTGTGTGTCTGTCTGTCTGTTTGTCTGTCTATCTGTCTGTGTCACTGTTTGTCTGTATCTGCCTGTGTCTGTCTGTCTCTGTCTGTTTGTCTGTCTATCTGTCTGTGTGTCTGTGTCTAATTATGTCTATCTGTCTGTATTTCTATATGTCTGTCTGTCTGTGTGTCTGTCTAATTCTGTCTCTGTCTAATTCTGGCTATCTCTGTCTGTCTGTGTGTCTGTCTAATTCTGTCTGTCTGTCTAATTATGTATATATGTCTGTCTGTCTGTGTGCCTGTCTAATTCTGTGTCTGTCTAATTCTGTGTCTGTCTAATTCTGTCTGTGTCTAATTCTGTCTATCTCTGTCTATATGTCTGTGTCTGTGTGTTTGTCTAATTCTGTCTGTGTCTAATTCTGTCTATCTCTGTCTATATGTCTGTGTCTGTGTGTCTGTCTAATTCTGTGTCTGTCTAATTCTGTCTGTGTCTAATTCTGTCTATCTCTGTCTATATGTCTGTCTGTCTGTGTGTCTGTCTAATTCTGTTTGTCTGTCTAATTCTGTCTATCTCTGTCTATATGTCTGTCTGTCTAATTATGTCTGTCTGTCTATCTCTGTCTATATGTCTGTCTGTCTGTGTGTCTGTCTAATTTTGTGTCTGTCTAATTCTGTCTGTGTCTAATTCTGTCTGTCTAATTCTGTCTATCTCTGTCTATATGTCTGTCTGTCTGTGTGTCTGTCTAATTCTGTGTGTCTGTCTAATTCTGTCTATCTCTGTCTATATGTCTGTCTGTCTTGTCTAATTATGTCTATCTGTCTGTCTGTCTGTCTGTCTATATCTATCTATATGTATATATTTTTCTGTGTGTCTGTCTGTCTGTCTATATGTCTGTCTATCTATCTATCTGTCTGTCTGTCTGTCTATCTGTCTATATATATCTATCTATCTATTATCTATTTATATATCTGTATATGTCTGTCTGTTTGTCATTATGGTCATGAACAGTGGCGTAGCTACGGGGGCCCGGGGGTGGCGCGTACCCCTCCCGTGATAATCCTGTGCCACCCCCCCCCCCTGGCCATGGCTGAGGTATTCTGTACAATGCGTTAATACCCACCACTAATCTGATCCTAGACTATGCCCTGATACCCTTCTATGGGGCATCACAGTGGCCCCGCTTGCCTAGTGCCCCCCCCAGGTACCCCTCATGGATAGATACCCAGCCACGCCACTGCTAACAAACCAATTCAGTCCTTTAACAACCCGTAAATTACGTAGCAAAAAAAAAAAATATCCAACCCACAATCCTCTGCGACGCTGTTAACGAGTTCGAAGCACTAACGAACCCTATCACTATAAACTTTAACAAAACTATACCCACACTATTACTAACTCACATTTACTAACATTTAAGACTTAGATAACGTTACAGGTCAAAAAATATTGGTCAAAGGTCAACAGGTCAGGGCGTGGGAAGGAAATAAGGGAAATGTTTAGTGTTTCGAAGCAGTGTTGAACAGAGTTTAGCTGCTTGCGTATTCCCGGGACGAGCGACAGTCGAGGGCGCGCCAGCGATCAGGCAGGGTGTGTGCAGGGCAGCTGGGAGGAGGAAATAGTGGTGTAGCTACCCCCCCCCCCCCATGAGAATCCTGAGACCCCCCAGTGCCCCCCAGGTGCCCCCCCACTGGCCCTGGCTGCCGTCATCTGCTTGGACCTGCGACTGACGCTATGCCCAATACCCTTCTATGTGGCATCAGAGTGGCCCCTGAGCCCCCCCTTGCCATAGTGCCCCCCCCCCCCAGTGCTTCCCATTGATACCCCTTAGCTACGCCGCTGCTTGCATATACTGCATCTCTCTCTCTCCTCTCTCTCTCTCTCTCTCTCTCTCTCTCTCTCTCTCCTCTCTCTCTCTCTCTCTCTCTCTCTCTCTCTCTCTCTCTCTCTCTCTCTTGTTTTCCTTATTGCTTGTTATGACCAATTTTATTCCCTCCTGTATTATAATGATCATCTATTTTCCTTCTATTTATTTTCTCACGGCCTCTTGTAGCTTCCTTATTTTCTTATGTTCTTATCATCTTATGAGTGTTATGTAGCTTCACCACCACCACCATCACCACCAGTGTGTCGCCATAGCATAACCCTCACCACCACCCTTGTCTTACAGAACCACCATCACCACCACCACTACCAGAACCACCTCCACCTCCACCACCACTACCACATCCACCACCAGTCAACCACCACCACACCACCATCACCACCACCCCACCACCTCCACTACCAGTCAACCATCACCACACCACCACCACCACCACCACCACACCACCTTCACTACCAGTCAACCACCACCACACCACCATCACCACCACTACCACACCACCATCACCACCACAACACCACCACCACCATCATCACCACCGACCACCACCACCACCACACCACCATCACCGCGACCAAACTACCATCACCACCACACCACCACCACCACCACCACCATCGCGACCACACCACCACCATCACCACCACCACCATCACCACCACTACGGTTTGATTTTATAAGTTTTGAATTTTTTTAAAAGTAGTATTGATGACATTTTTCTCCTGGCCTTTATATTGAGGTAGTGTAGGAGTTTTTACACCCTTTATAGCTACCTTCAAACCATTAGTAAACTTTAGGATATTCTAGCTATGTGGTGTCATAGAATGTTATGATGAGATTATGTGATAGCAGATGATGTATGTGACGATAGGGGACTATTAGGACTATATGATTACAGCAGGAAAGTACAGCAATACATGTACTTAAGAACAGACGTCAGAGAGAGATAGACACAGACATTATTCTGCTAGAAGGATGTATATCATTAACCCTTCACGCCCAGATCTTTCCTGGGCAGACATTCAGAGAGAGTTAAAGGGCACGGTGTTTAGCTTAACTAACTTCCTCTATTTGTACAACCCGGAAGTCGCGGGGATTCTGGTACGAGATATGGGAGTGGCGCTACGGTGTCACTATGGGCTTCGATAGCTGATTAGCTGAGCGAGTACAATGACGTCACAGCCTCGCCAGCGAATCACATAGTATTTCTCAAAAAGTTTCAGCCAATCACAAGGCTTCCACGCTCTTAGCTGTGTTTATAAACAAATTTATCATCCACACCAAAATGCTCCACCCTTCTTCCTCCTCCTCCTCCTCCACCTCCTAGCTTCTCCTTCTCCTTCTCCTCCTCTTCCTCCATCCTAACCTTGTCTTATAGCAGTTGGTAGTAGTTGTAGTAGTAGCAGCAGTAATAAGCCGTGTTTTTATCGTCCCAGCACCGTCTTGGATTACGAAGACCACTCCAATAACACTTGCTGAAATGTGTGTTATACTGCTTTGTGATATTGTTTGCAATGTTTTAGACTGATTATTATTTCGGCCCCTACCAAGCTTGTTGTGTTGTTGTCGCAGAAACCAATCCGTTTTCAATTGCAAGAAAAAACGGTCTTCGTACCAAGACGATGCTTGGACGACAAATACACGGCTATAGTAGTAGTAGCAGTAGTAATAGTAGTGGTAGTGGTAGTAGTAGTAGTAGTAGTAGTAGTGGTGATGAAGGAGGAGGAGTTTTCTAATAAGCTCACGCTCAAGCCTGTTTCTCGCGCTCTCATATCCTCTGCCCTTTGAGCCTATCATTTACCGTAAATTCCCTGTACTTTTTCAGGACATATCAGAATTACCCTTCAATACAACAACTGAAACAGTTCTTAATAAAAAATGTAGTTTATCATTTTATTTGTCTGCAGTGGATGAAAATATTGGCAAAAGAATTGAATATTTGAAAACTCAATCTTTAAAAATCGTCTTTTCATGAAAACACGCAAGTTCAAGCAGAATGAGGCTTCAGGAAATATCTACTTGTAGGTAAGCATTCACTGAGTACCTGTTTTATGTGTATATGTCTCTCTTACGACGAACATTTAACCAAGAAGTAATTTAAAGTGCTTGGCAACTCAACGACAGTCCTGTATGCAAGACAGTAGAAATGTTTGTTTACTAAATAGCTCCGCCGCTACGTACCTCGACCTCAATCCCCTTCTCTCTGAATCAATCAATCAACCCTTAATTCCCTCTGAATACCCTATAGTCCTCTGGTTCATCCTATGTCAACAGGTTTATCTGTTAGAGGCAGAAGACTAAATCAGTAAGTGCGAAACAGGGAGTCTTAATTTAAAGACAATGAGTTCGGTAGAGTGAGAATTTACGTTTAGAGAAACATATGGGTTGTTTTCTGGAGGAGAAACAAGGCAATAAGAGGAAATAAAATCGTAATTCGAAATCAGGATATGGGGGTAAATAAGAAAGTGTTTTCGGAGGCAGCATAACTTGAAGCTCAGAACACAAAATAAGGAGACGAGTCTCCGGTATGTGGGAGCGGATGCCGCGAATATTCCAGTAGAGGACAGACAGTGTGAAGAGATCAGCGGGTGATGATAGTTAGGATGACAGCCTCTGGGGTTGAGGGGTTAGGAGTATCAGGGATGTGAGCCGTGAGGTATAAGGGATCGGTGGTGCTAAGTGTGTGATGACAACAGGAAAGTGAGCTATAGCAGATCCTGCCGGCGGGATGGTTTCTGTGGAGATGCTGAACGCCACACTGTGTTTTGGTTATATTTTCGTCGTAAGAGAGACATGTACACATAAAACAGGTACTCAGTGAATGCTTACCTACAAGTAGATATTTCCTGAAGCCTCATTCTGCTTGAACTTGCGTGTTTTCATGAAAAGACGATTTTTAAAGATTGAGTTTTCAAATATTCAATTCTTTTGCCAATATTTTCATCCACTGCAGACAAATAAAATGATAAACTACATTTTTTATTAAGAACTGTTTCAGTTGTTGTATTGAAGGGTAATTCTGATATGTCCCGAAAAAGTACAGGGAATTTACGGTAAATGATAGATCATTCAGGCTCAAAGGGCAGAGGATATGAGATGCGCGAGAGACATCTGGCGGCTTAGCTTTGAAAACTCCCCATTAGGTAGAGGAAGAAAGGAAGAATAAAGGGTAAGAGGAAGGATGAGGAGGAAAAACAGGGCTATAGTAGTAGTAGCAGCAGTAATAGTAGTGGTGGTAGTGGTAGTGGTAGTAGTAGTAGTAGTAGTAGTAGTAGTAGTAGTGGTGATGAAGGAAGAGGAATTAGGTAGAGGAAGAAGGGAAGAATAAAGGGTAAGAGGAAGGATGAGGAGGAAAATACCTTGTCTGTCGCGGAGCCGTGTGGTGAGTCATGGTCAGATGCCGCCGTTCGCCACTCGGCCCATCACCCCATAACAAACTCATCACGAGCGCATGGCATTGTAATATGGCCTAATTTCATTTGTATACTTGCCCTGTTCAGTTCTTGAGTCAGAAAACATCATATGTACTCAATTTATGAGTATTTTTATGTATATTGCGGCTGTACATATTCATGGTTATGATAGTATTAAAATACCTTATTAATTGAGTTCCTTTTGTTGTCTTTGATGTAGTAGTGCTACATCATGGTTTAAGTGTTACTTGACGAGCCAATGAATACTCTTGAGTCTATACCAACATCACCAACCTTTGCTTTGATTTATCTTATTACTCCATCCATAAACAAATTGCATAACCACGGTGACATTACCCATCCTTGTCTCATGATACCTGCATGGTACTGTCGTCTACCGATATTTTTGTCCCTACACAAATCGGGAAAACTCGCCGACAGTAATGGTTAGGTTGGTATCCGGTCATTTCGCCCACACTATGGAGTCTATAGGAGCTAGGAGGTTAGGTTATATTTGTTTAGTGTGACGAGAACCCCCAACCCTCCGCTAGGAGGTTAGGTTAGATTTCTTTAGGTTAGGGTAGGTTAGATTTGGGTAGTTTAGGTTAGATTTGGTTTGGTTAGGTTAGGTTAGGTTAGATATGGTTAGGTTAGGATAGGTTAAATTTGGTTTGGTTAGGTTAGCATATCGGTGGGTCAAGCCCCCTGCTAGGGTAGGTTAATTTGGTTAGGTTAGGTTTATTTGGTTAGGCAATTTTCGTCATTTCGCCCACAAGACATTTCGTCCACATGTAAGTCAATTCGCCCACATATAAGAGTCAATTCGCCCACACGATCCATGTCACGGAGTCATGTAACTATATCTTCCTCTGGCAGAAATGGAATGAACCACTTGGGCGAAATGACGGTAAATTTCTAGTGTTTGCCCCTACTCTCCCACTTCCCCCAAACAAGTTTGGGGACCTGTGGGAGTGCGGGGTTTTCGGGTGGGGAACAAATTATGCGTCGGAAACACGTAATTAAAGAGTTGTGTAAGGGGGGTAAAATTTCCTAGATCTAGGGTAATTTCCTTATATCTAGAGAAAATTGCCTAACCACAATAAACCTAACCTAACCAAAATTAACCTACCCTAGCAGGGGGCTTGACCCACCGATAACCTAACCTAACCAAATCTAACCTAAGCTAACCTAACCTAACCAAATATAACCTATTAGATTTGGTTAGGTTAGGTTAGATTAGGTTTGGTTAGGTTAGGATAGGTTAGATTTGGTTAGGTTAGGTTATCGGTGGGTCAAGCCCCCTGCTAGTGTAGGTTAATTTTGGTTAGGTTAGGTTTATTTTGGTTAGGCAATTTTCTCTAGATATAAGGAAATTACCCTAGATCTAGGGAATTTTACCCCCCTACACAACTCTTTAATTACGTGTTTCCGACGAATAATTTGTTCCCCACCCGAAAACACCGCATTCCCACAGGTCCCCAAACTTGTTTGGGGGAAGTGGGAGAGTATGGGCAAACACTAGAATTTTACCGTCATTTCGCCCAAGGTTACTGGTGGTTCATTCCATTTCTGCCAGAGGAAGATATAGTTACATGACTCCGTGACGTGGATCGTGTGGGCGAATTGAGTTTAGAGTGGGCGAATTGACTTATATGTGGGCGAATTGACTTACATGTGGACGAAATGTCTTGTGGGCGAAATGACGAAATTGCCTAACCAAAATAAACCTAACCTAACCAAAATTAACCTACCCTAGCAGGGGGCTTGACCCACCGATAACCTAACCTAACCAAATCTAACCTAAGCTAACCTAACCAAATTTAACCTATCCTAACCTAACCAAATCTAATCTAACCTAACCTAACCTAACCAAATCTAACCTAAACTACCCAAATCTAACCTACCCTAACCTAACCTAAAGATATCTAACCTAACCTCCTAGCGGGGGGTTGGGGGTTCTCGACACACTAAACAAATATAACCTAACCTCCTAGCTCCTATAGACTCCATAGTGTGGGCGAAATGACTCCATAGTGTGAGCGAAATGACCCGTGGGCGAAAATGAAGACTATGGTATGGCGAAATGACCGGATACCAACCTAACCATTACTGTCGGCGAGCTTTCCCGATTTGTGTAGGGACAAAAATATCGGTAGACGACAGTACCATGCAGGTATCATGAGGCAAGGATGGTAATGTACCGTGGTTATGCAACTTGTTTATGGATGGAGTAATAAGATAAATCAAAGCAAAGGTTGGTGATGTTGGTATAGACTCAAGAGTATTCATTGGCTCGTCAAGTAACACTTAAACCATGATGTAGCACTACTACATCAAAGACAACAAAAGGAACTCAATTAATAAGGTATTTTAATACTATCATAACCATGAATATGTACAGCCTACAGAGAAGATTACGACGATGAAAAAAATTTGAGTTGTTTTGGGCGAAATTGATATTCCAGGTGCTATATTTCCGTGCTCGCTGACAACACTAGAGAAGACCTGAGGTGATGGTTGATGTGCGAAGGCTTCTAGACCAGGAAAACAGTCACAGCAGAGTCTCATTAAGAAGTAAGCAAGTGGTAGGGACACATTACGTACCTACCAGTTGCTTACCTTTTGACGAGGCTCTGTTATGACTCTGTTTTCTTGGTTTAGAAGCCTCTGCACATCAGCCATTACCTCAGGTCTTCTCTATAGTGTTGTCAGCGAGAACAGAGCACAGTAATATAGCACCTGGAATATCAATTTCGCGCAAAATAACTCGAAATTCTTCCATCGCCGTAGTTTTCCCTTCGTAGGTCCACCCGCGGCGACCCCGCCTTATCCCCACAATGCACCGATGTAAACAAACCGTGACGTAGTTATGTCTGGGGCCCATTCCAGCACAAGCCCGGTAATTTTGCTACGTGTCCCGTCCCTGTCTCCCGGCGGGCCAGCACCTGCCTGCAGTAAGTGACAATGAAAAGCCCAAATCACTGTTAGATTTAGTGAGAATTCTTGGTCCATATGAAGAGGCATTTCTTGAGTTCTACAGACTGGCCAAAATTTCTGTAGTATTACCTGTGTCATGAGCTTCAGCATAGAGAAGCTTCTCTACTCTGAAATTAATCAAAACTACACTGAGAAATACAATGGGCAATGAGAGATTAGGTAATCTTGCTGTGTTGTCAATTGAAAGCAGGCGAGTTAAAAGCCTTGATTTAGAAGAATTTGTTGATAAGTTTGCTGAGAACGACAAGAACAGAAGAATTCTGCTTAAGTGAGGTATTCTCACTTTCTCAGTGGAATTTTTTATTTTATTTGCCTGCTGCTTTAAAACTTCTGCATTTTTCTTTATTTTCAGTATCATTTATGTTATTTCTATTTTGTATAAGTGATAATAATATATGTATTTCATTTTTTGCCATGACTGCTTTATTTCGTTCTCCATCAGCAACTGGATGATACCCTACAGTACTCAACACACACTCCTAGAATAAAATATAATAACTTTCCATAGTCCATACGACATCAGATATACTCTTGATATTGGTCAGAATGCAAAATATGCAAGGGGGGGATCTTGGCACTGTAAGTGAAAGTAAGTCCCCAGTCCCCACCAAACTCCCCAGCTGTATGGGCTTGTCCGGCTCATCTAGTGCCCACCCATAGTCAGCTGTGCCCTCCCAGGTGCCCACCCAATCATAAATACCTAGCTACGCCACTGCATACATCTATAAGGAATGTTAGCATCACTACAGCCTTGTATGTGCCACTGAAGACAGGTACATCATATAAACTACTGTGCATGCCTCTTCAGTGACACATACAAGGCTGTAGTGAGGCAAACATTAAATATGGCGCCTGGCAACATTAGTGCAGTGGCTACTATAGTGTTGTGGACGGTAGCAAGAAGGTAATGATGATACGTAAATCACACTGTTTTTGGATATAACCCCCTTCTAACCCCCAGCCATGCCCCCCCCCCCCCCAGGTCCCCCTTCTAATCCCTCCTAACCCCCCCACCAGGTCCCTTCACCCACCCTGTAGTCCAGCCCGTCCTCCACGCCAGGGTCCCGCCACTACACCAGCGCCGCCTTGGACGTCTGCACCGCCACGGGAGACTTGCTGGCGATCACACCCGCCACCTCCGCCGCCTCCAAGCTGACACCCAGGGAAGAACACATTACTAGCTGGCACACACAAACAGACACGTGTATTCATGTAGTTGTATTTTACAGGGCCTGAGCTACACTGGTATGGCGCCGTCTCCATAGCTACATTTTCATTTTGTTTGCTTAGTGTTGACCAAAACCATCACCCCGGGAGGCGGGTGTTAGCCGGTGTTGCATAAAATAAGTAACGCCGTGAAATAAGTCCTGCCTAACCTCACACTCCCGCCGTTCCTTACTTATTTTCTCGATTCGTCTTCTTCTTGTGACCTTTGACGCTTATAGCGTATTTTCGCGACCGCTCTGGCCCGGTCTGGACTGGGCTAGTCCCGGGCGGTCACTGTTTTTGCGAGGCAGTCTAGAACGGTTCAGCCCAGTCCAGTCCGGTCCGACCCACATACCAGGACCACCTTGGACCAGTGTGGGGAGAACTGGCGCATGCGCACTACAGTCAGCGGGGAAGGCGACCAGGAGCTTCTCGTGCTGCTGATAAGACATGAAACACCATGATGGCCGACCATAAGACTAAAGTATCACAGGCGTGGTAGTTGTAAAGTCTTCAGCACAGGTTAAAAGGCGGACGACAAAAAGGATATTGACAAGATGGACGCCTGCCGCCTCCACAGTTCAGTTCAGTACCGCCCACTCGATCCCCCAGCCAATAGGAACGACGAATGGGACGGGGCCAGTCTCGATGTATTTTCGCGACCATCAGTCCACTCTGACCCGGTCCGGACTGGACTGAACCAGGGCGGTGAACGTCACGAAAATGCGCTATTAGTATCGCTTCATAGGTCCTCTTCAAACTTGGTCTCTTTCGTTAACAGGTTTGTCAACTCTTCCCTTGTCTATTTCACCTGGGATACTAAAACATTTTCATTAGTTTTGGTCTGTGTGAGTGAGGGCGTCAGCTGATGGTTGTGTGACAGTATTATACGTCAATCTCTTCTCTCCTGTCTCCTCCAGTACCTCCAGCAACCACAGTACCACACACGTCCTGGTTAATCACTTATAAAAGAGTATTTTTTGGTAAATAAATAAAGAACGGCGGGGGTGCAAGGTAAGGTGCTACTTATTTCACGGCGTTACTATTTTATGCAACAGCGGAAGGGGATAGAAAAGACTACACTACCCTCCCGAGTTTCACACTATGCGAGTTTCGCGATCGTCGAGTTTCGCGCTGAGTCCTAAATTCTTACCATCCCGACTTTCGCGCATTATATCCCCGAGTTTCGCGTTTTTTTTTTTTTTTTTTGTGTGTGTGTGTGTGTGTGCCTACAGCGCCGTTAGGCAGTGACCTCCAGGAGTGGGATGGTAGGCTCTGGAGGTTAATTTGAGGGCTGTGATGGTTGGCCCTTGCCCGTGGTGGCGCAGACAGAATTTCTATAGTGACGCCTTTGATTAGAGGCTCATGCCGCCCCCTGTGTCCTCTGATGCACTCGCAATAGAAGTTAGAGTTAATGGGCAGCGTGTGGGTGTTCTTAGGCCACTCAACAGTGCAGAGAAAGATTTTAAGTGGATTTTACAGCCCTCATCAAGGATCGAACTCGGATCACCGAGAACGCCACTCGGAGACTTCTTCTTCTTCTTGTGACCTTTTCTGCTTAGTATCACTTTGTAGGTCGTCTGTCAAGCTCGTGCTCGAGCTTGACATATATCTTGACGCTAACCACTCTGCTACAGCCTCCCATAAGAGACGTACGGGACACATCTTCCTTCCTTCCTGCTTAGTATAGTATTATAATAGGCTTAGTATAGCTTGTAGTTTTGCTTTGTTTTTTTCCATTTGTTTGTGTTTTTCTCTACAGGAGCAGCCGGTGTCGCATAAGATAAGTAACACCTCGAAATAAGTAGCACCTTACCTTACACCCCCGCCGTTCCTTACTATTTACCACAAAATACTCCTTTATAAGTGATTAACCATGACGTGTGTGGTACTGTGGTTTCTGGAGGTACTGGAGGAGACAGGAGAGAAGAGAGGAAGGCTTTGTGACAGTATTATTGCCGTATAACACTGTCACACAACCATCAGCTGACAAGATATGTGTCAAGCTCACTCACTCAGACCAAAACAGCATCCGCTGGGTGACTCCCAGCTCAAGCTCAATCTCAAGCTCCTCTCCTCCCTCTTCTCTACGTAGTGTTGGCCGAAGCCACCACCCCAGGAGCTGGTCACAAACCCTGTAAACCAGTACCATTACTGTGTGGCACTTGGTTTTAGGTATTTTTGGGGAAACAGGGAGCAAGAGGAAAGCTTGATAGGACAATATGCAGTTAACCTGTCACCACAACCCGATCACTGCAAGGTGTCAACCACTCACCAACACAAACACAGCATCCCTACCCCAGCTCAAAGTCAATCCACTCACCCCCCCCACTTCTCTACGTAGTTGGACACAACCACCACCACAGGAGGCTGTCACAAACCACTAGGCACACACACACACCAACCACACATCACTGCTGGTGGACAGGCTGGCATTTTCAGGACATTTTGGGGGAACAAAGGAGTCTATAAGCTGTAAACATATGATAGGTACACACACCCAATAAACCTCAGGGCCTACCATCCCAACACCGGAGGTCACAGCCTAACGGCGCTGTACACACACACACACACACACACACACACACACACACACACACCACACACACACACACACACACACAACACGCGCGCACACACACACACACACACACACACACACACACACACACACACACACACACACACACACACACACACACACACACAACACACACACACACACACACACACACACACACACACACACACACACACAACACACACACACACACACACACACACACACACACACACACACACACACACACCAAAAAAAAAAAAACTGGACTAAATAAGCATTTTTACAGTGTTTTAATACCCGAGTTTCGTGATCCGCGAGTTTCGCGCTATGCCTCCGGAAGAAAGCAAGCGCGAAACTCGGGAGGGTAGTGTAGTTTACACACACACACCAAGGGGAGAAAATACAAGTCTTAAAGACAGTTAACAGACAAACAGAAACGTGTGTGTGTGAGACCGTGTGTGAGGGTCTGGGAAGCACGCTAGGACACGGAAAAAAGCTGAAAAAGACGAGATGCATGAAGGATACTAACAAATACAGTGTTCCTAACCGGAGTATTGATCCGTGGCATGACCTGCACAAGGATAGAGTCAATGCAGTGTATCTACGAGTATACGGATAAACTTGACCCAGTGAGACAAGGAGACGGGACCCCACCAGTGTAGCTCAGGCCCCCTATAGCACAACTAGGTAAACACACACACACACACACACACACACACACACACACACACACACACACACACACACACACACACACACACACACACACACACACACCTTTCCTTGGAGTCAAAAGGGCGTGAGACAAAGCCACAGTGCAATGCCTCGGCCGAGAACATCTTGCGTAGTGTGAACAGGAGGTCCCTGGCCAGGCTCTGCCCCCCCCCCCTGGCCAGCCGCTGCAGGGTGCCCACGGGGGAGATGCTGAGAAGTGCCATAGAGGTAAGGCGAAAAGAGCGCCTTACCTGTCTTCAGGCGCTTTTGTAACGGCCCGGCTAAGGCACCGACTCAAACCTATGTACAGTCGATATTTCAGGCGCTTTTGCCCTGCCTTAAGGCCCCCATTCACGGTACGATTGGTCGTACGATCTGATCCGACAGACCTGATCCGATGGGTTTCCTACCACCCACTAACGATCCGACCGCACCTCAAGACTAGTTTAGTTGGTGATAAGAAACGGCGGAGGGCGGTTCTCATGATGGCTCTCTGCAACGAGAAATTACTTTTGATGGGTGCTGATACCACAGCTAAGGAGCGTAAACATCGTCCGCACTCGCACCAGATATCATAGAGACAGTTATTTTTTTAATTTCTTTCCGGAACACACAAATTATAATTCTCATATTATTATTTATTTTTTACTGTTTCCACATTAGCCTCACTGTCGCTCACTGTCACGCTCACTGAGTTTATCTACCAATACTTCATAAGTTGCATTTATATTATATTTATCTATTTACTCTTTGCTTTTTATTTCCCACAAACCTTCATAGTTTCTATATAATTGGATGAATTATGTCCAAAAGTGCTTGTTTTCAAAGAAACAATTCATTTTGGTAACCCTCTCGCGACGCTGTCAGTGGCGAAACTGACGGTTGGCCTCACGATCAGCACACGCACGATGCGATCTGGTCTGAACCGGATGATCTGTCGGATCTAAAAACCAAACACTGCTTGGTCGCATCCGACCAGCTGTCAGTCGGTCGGACAGACCAAAATCACCCCACTCACGATCCAATCTGGTTGGATCCAACCAGATCTGTCCGATGGTCGTACGACCAGATCGCACCGTGGATGGGGGCCTTTACACGTGGCCACCGAGATGATAAGGCCTGGTGGATCGCCCGTGACGTCACACCATAAGGATACCACCCGCTCCGCTCCCTGTACAAGTTTACCTACCTAATATAATGTTTATCAGTATAAAAGATATACTGTTATCTTTGGAAATGTTTGTTCTATAATATTATCAAATAAAAAACCGTAAAACACACAAAGAAAGTGCCATTATGAGACTTTCAAGAAATATGCATTAACTTAAACTCTTCGCCATTTAATATTTTGCTCGCAAACATTTTACATGGAGAATGTCAATAGAAGCGGAGATTAATTAGCTTTCCATTGATATATTTCGTTTAGTGATAAATGAATTAGCGACATGCATAAATTAGCGTTAACTAAATATAAAAAATCATGAAATCGGGTAATTTCCTAACTAATATATGTTTATCAGTATAAAATATATACTGTTATCTTTGGAAATGTTTGTTCTATAATATTATCAAATAAAAAACCGTAAAACACACTAAAGAAATGCCATTATGAGACTTTCAAGAAATATGCATGAACTTAAACTTTTCGCCATTTAATATTTTGTGAAAAAACTTTTTACATGGAGAATATCAATAGAAGCGGAATTTAATTAGCTTTCCATTGATATATTTTTTTTCTGATAAACTAATTAGAACCATGCATAAATTAGCGTTAACTAAATAAATAACATCATGAAATCGGGTAATTTACCCGATTTCATGATGTTATTTATTTAGTTAACGCTAATTTATGCATAGTTCTAATTCATTTATCAGAAAAGGAAATATATCAATGGAAAGCTAATTAAATTCCGCTTCTTTTGATATTCCCCATGTAAAAATTTTTTGCACAAAATATTAAATAGCGAAAATTTAAGTACATGCATATTTCTTGAAAGTCTCATAATGGCATTTCTTTGTGTATTTTACGGTTTTTATTTGATAATATTATAGAACAAACATTTCCGAAGATAACAGTATATATTTTTATACTGATAAACATATATTAGGTAGGAAATTACCCGATTTCATATTTTTATATTTAGTTAACGCTAATTTATGCATGCCGCTAATTCATTTATCACTAAACGAAAATATCAATGGAAAGCTAATTAAAACTCCGCTTCTATCGATATTCCCATGTAAAATTTTTGCGAGCAAAATATTAAATGGCGAAGAGTTTAAGTAATGCATTTTTCTTGAAAGTCTCATAAGGGCACTTTCTTGTGTGTTTTACGGTTTTTTATTTGATAAATTATAGAACAAACATTTCCGAAGATAACAGTATATCTTTTATACGGGAAAAACATTATATTAGGTAGGTAAACTTGTACGGGGAGCGGAGCGGGTGGTTTTCCTATGGTGTG
The DNA here is from genome assembly GCA_016584305.1 of Chionoecetes opilio. Taxonomy (NCBI): domain Eukaryota; kingdom Metazoa; phylum Arthropoda; class Malacostraca; order Decapoda; family Majidae; genus Chionoecetes; species Chionoecetes opilio. The sequence goes on along the minus strand of JACEEZ010007006.1, from coordinate 7,158 downwards.
ACGTCACGGGCGATCCACCAGGCCTTGTCTCTCGGTGGTCTCGCTTTACACCTCCAAAGCCTATGGCTGGGCGTGGTCCGAGAATCCTACTACCAATCACGTTGCCTATCTATCTGAGTGCTGCTTAGCCAGCTTCGCCCAATCACAAGGCTTGAACATTCTTTGCTGAAAAAAGGGAAAGTGTGTCTCTCCTCCCTCACCAAGCACTTATGGCAAGGATGCACCGCTCCCCCCCGCCAAAACCCTGTTTCATAAACAATTTTGACGTTCAACGCAGGTTGACCACTTATATATTTCGCATTGAGACGTGCCATACACCATGATAATCTTTAAGGTGTACTGTTTCCGGGACAGTGAGTAAAAATTTTAATGCAAGCAAAATTCCAGGAATAAGGAGAAGATGAATAAAAAAAGGTAAAAAAAAAGTTTATACACGATTTCATTTTGCTCTCTTATCTTATATGAGTATAGTTTACTGCAATTTTTATACATTCATGATATGCACTATGTCTCGTGAAGATGATGGTATGTTCAGCTGTCCTAAATATTATCTGGTAGTATGCTAATCCCGTAAAATAGTACAACCTTTAGTGCGGCGGAGCACCTGCCGCCCGCCGCCCGCCGCCAGCCCCAAACCCAACACACAACACAACATTTCTTATCACCGCATTTAACACCTATAGTCCCGCATTTAGTCTTCCACGATCGATTCATACACACCTTGCAACACTATTATTACGAAAACCCACCAATTGTTACGTTGTAGCAACTGAAACAAGGCTGTATTTGCCTTATAAACAGAAGATGAATGTCTGGCAGAGCCCAACAGCAGCTCACTAAGGCATGGTCAGACCATGCCATAGTTTTCAGCGACTTTAGCGATGCCACTAATAGTACAGGAGCATTAGCTAAAAGGTAGAAATAAATAGTAGAAAGCTGATTTTTTCAGGAGCTCCAAAATATTGTATATATATGCCTTATGCAAAGTTCTGCAAATTCAACCTCGTGGCATTTTATAATTCAAAAGGCCGCCATCACAATACGATAAAATGAAAATTTACTATGATCATCCATCCGATTTCGAGTAAATAAGTTTTTTGTGTGTACATCTATTTTTTAGAGTGTACTGAAACAATGAGCCATAAAAATTTTTTGAGTTGACATAATTAGCATAAATTCAAAAGGTGAAGAAGAAAAAAAAAAAAAAAAAAAATATTTTAATAATACCACAACTATGTTATGTACGTTACATTTATAATAGCCAAACTATGTTATATTGTACAAAACACCAATTAGAAACCACAAATAACCCAACCATATGTTGAAGGAATGTCTAATCAGTGGATCCCCTTTGCCTTGCACATCAAGAAAAATGCGAATTTTTACAATGTACCACTGCAACCAGTGCACATTATGGTACACTCCAATCCGTGCCTTGTAACAACGACATGACTTTCCACACCCTACCTTGCAGCCACAAGATACCATTTTAGTACCTTCTCGGGAGCAACAGGCTATCGGTATAGATTGGAACAAGTATCCCTCTCTGTACTCCCACCCCCACTCATTTGGTGGTAGGGTCATTTTCCCCGCCATTGCTGAACAGCATGATATGTTCTATAGCTAGGAACTTGGCAGCTGCTGAAGTTGGAGGGGTTTCTTCCAACTTGAAACCAGATGAGGATAAGGACGCTCTACGTGTAGATCGGAAGTACATAACATAGCGATTTCTTGTTCAGTGAATTTGGGCCGGACAGCTCCATACAGCTTTAGTAGAAACAACTCTCCTATGCGTGCTAAACTCATCCTGGGCTGCTGTCAGACTGAGAGAAAACACTCAAACAGTCCCAATTGTCATCACTATCGAACAGCTGAAGGGCCCTTTTTTCCCTTGATTGTATATGGAAGACACAGTATCCCCATCCAGTGATTGCATGTACAAAAATCAGGGTTGTTTTATGCTAGAACAAGCTTCCTGGATTTCACGTATAAAGTACACAAAGCAAAGGGTCCGTCCACAGAGCATATGAAGATCATGATTGGGTGGCTTTTGCGACCATCATCACCAGCAAGTCAGTATCAGTTCCCACGACAACGACAGGCGAATTTTGAGTTGGGGCACCATCTATGGAAATTGAGTAATCATGGCACTTGATGCAATCAGCCAGTCAGCATCTGCAACACTCTGTTTGACAATTATACCCACAGCCTCATATTTCTCCTTTAATTTTTGGATTAATCGGTCCTTATTCCTGCCATTACCAATGAAAGCCCTTTTTTTTATGTTGTGGTTTCATTTCCAACTCAAAGACAATGTCAGGAGAAGTGTTCTGTTTGGCTCTTCGCTGCTGTTCCGCCAGTTTTTGTTTAGGAAGCACTGCCATATCCGTCAAACACTACTATACTACCTGGGCCCCTAGTGAACAAGAACATACTGGTCACACACCTGGTTGTATGTGGGATCAGCAGGCCAGGCAAGCTTTGAAGAAGATGTCCTCCATCAAGGACGAAAAAAGTGCATTATCTGGAAGTTCTAGATGGACATTCACTTTCGACTTGGAACACTAGCAAGGACACTCTTAGTGTTCTTCCTCGTGATACCTTTATCGAATAGGGGGGGGCTGTTTGGCAAAACTCGTGAAGCAGATATTCCTCCATCTCAGAACTCTCCGGATCACACATTGACCCCATGAACAATACTGTTCTATTCACCTCCACCTCAACACCTCGCACAGTGGGCTGATTTTTGCACCACTGATGCTGGTCACACGGTCTTTTCGTTTTTAAATTTTTCGTCACCATAGGTTTCGCCAGTCATTACAGAAGCAGCCTGACACCCAAAACAAAGCTTGATCTGCATTTACACACTTGCCAGCAACAACACCGCTTGCTACACAGACCAGAGCATCATGGTCTCAATATGAAAATGGAGAGTGACTTTTAGCCAGTGAGGAAGGTCTCATAGTCTTTAGCATCTCTGGCTGTACTGCTAGCACGCAGAAACTACGTGCTGGTCAGATGTGTGACTGTGGACTGCAGTGAAAAAAATTCCAGGGCATCGTATATGGGGTGCATCTGGGGATAGCATGACCCATTTTTTGAGTGTGCTGTCTGTAATTCCTCGACCACGAGCCATACCTCCGGAAATCTTCAGAACCGCATCAATTCTTGTTCAATAGGGCTGGTCGCTGAAGTTTCCACTCCAGAATTTGTCTGTTCTTCGGATGGTGAAATACCCATGCTCGGTGAAGTCGCAGTACTGGTCTGGAGACATGATATCACTTAGTAATTACACTTTATGCTAATTATTTTAACTCAAAATGAACATGGCATGGGTCCACTGTAATAAGTTGCCAGTTATGCCGATTTTGGTATTTTAACCATTTATCGCAAATTGTTATAACGGCCATCTTCAATTCTGAAAATGCCACCAGGTTGAATTTGCAGAACTTTGCACAGTGGACATGCTTATGGTTTTATGGAGCTCCCCTGAAAAAATCAGCTTTCTACTATTTTTGTCTAGGTTTTCGTTAAATTTTTACTAATGCTCCTGTACTATAAGGCGGCATTCTCGACTGAGCATAGCGGTGGGAGGGCGTTTTGCCTTACCACAGGCGCCCTAGTGGATAGGGCGCCCTAGCTCGCTCTCAGCATCTGGCCCCACGTCCGCAGCCAACCCTGGAGGGGCGAGGGGGGTCAGAAGGGGGACTGGTGACTGGTGAAGTGGTGTTGTATAGACATGCAAAGGGTTAAGGTGGGGGAAAAATGTAATTCAACGAGAGAATATAAAGAAAAATAATACGTCTGCCGCCAACCCTGGGGGGACAAAGGTTCACGCCTGTACATACGCGTGGCCTCAGTGCTCATCTCCTTGGCATTGGGCTGTGGTGGGGGTATGTATGCATGGGGGAGGTACTGTGATAATTTGTGAAGAAAATGTTGTTATATATAGAGATAGACATGGGAAGAGGGTGGAAAAAAGTGTACTGTGATAATTTGTGAAGAAAATATTGCTAACCCTTTGAGGCCCAGAACGTAATTTCCATTGTAATTGGGATACCATTAGACGATTTTTAGTGACTATAAGCAATATTTTATAGCTATGACCTGTTTAGTATCCTTGTCCACTAACTACTGTGGTATATTCAGTGACTTTTCGTAATTTTATGGCTCGACAACATGCACTTTTATATAGCAAAGGAAAGATCTGGGCGTGAAGGGGTTCAGAGTAAAATCACCTGTTACAAGGCATCCCATGAGAGTTGAGAGGCTATTAACAAAAAGACTACTACATACACAAACCATGGAAGTGACTGTAAAAGTACACAGTCAACAGTTATCAACGACCTCACAATGTCCACTGAATAATTAAAAATAAAAATAAATAAATAAAAGTTGGGAGAGTCCTCGAACTCTGAACCCCTTCACGCCCAGAGTTTTCCTTGGCTATATAAAATCATCTGTTGGACCAAAAAATTACAAAAAGTCACGAATCCAAGATTAGTGGAAAAGGATACAAAAACGGGTTTCATACTATAAAACTTTTGTTTATATTCAAAAAAATCATCAAATGGCCCCCAAAATTTTAAACCGGAAATTACTTTTGGGGCCTCAAGGGGTTAAATTTTTCTCATTTAAACCCAGCAGCAAGCAGGAACCCCCCCCCCCCAGCCAGGGAAAGGGGGGGGCACCGTGCAATATATTGGGGTGGGAAAATACCCCCTGTAAACAAAAACCCATACTAATAACTTTTTATTATCCTTCTTAAAGTAATCGTCCAGCCTTTTCATCATTCCTGATTTGATGTAGTTAGAGATACCATTATCGAGTGTATCAACAAATGTTGTCACTTCTTGATCCATCAGCCTTTTTTGAATAACGCAATAAAAATCTGAAAATTTCCCCAAATTTTCGAAAACGCTATGGCAACGGGCAAAAAAAAACGTGCGCCAGGGTTTCGGTGCGTAGAAAAAGGAGGCTCCTCTTCCCGCGCTACGTGTGTGTGTGTGTAGTGTTTTTGTGTGTGTGTGTAGTATTTTTTGTGTGGGTGTGTGTGTGTTTGTGTGTGTGTGGGCGTGTAGTTGTGTTGTTGTGTGTTGTGCTAGTAGTTGTGGTGCGTAGCAGTGGTGTGTGTTGTGTGTGTTGTGTTGTGGTGTGTGGGGGTGTAGTATTTTTTGTGTGTGGGGAGTTTTTTGTGTGTGTGTAGTACTGTTTTGGGTTTTGCAGTGTGTTTGTGTTGGTGTGTAGTTTTTTGGTGTTGGGTATATTTTTGGGTTTGTGTAGTAGTTTTTGTGGTGTTGTAGTAGTGTTTTGTGTGTGGTGTGTGTTGGTGTGTTTGGTGTTTGTATAGGTTTGTGGTTGTGTGTGTGGTGGTGGTGTGTGTGTGTAGTGTGTTTTTTTTGGGTGTGGTGTGTGGTGTGTGTGTGTGAGTAGTTTTTTGTTTTTGGTAGTAGGTTGTTTTTGGTTTTGGTGCGTAGTAGTGTTTTTTTGTGTGTTTGTGTTGTAGTTGTTTGTGTGTGTGTGGTTGTGTGTAGTAATGTTTTTTGGGGGTTTGTTAGTATTTTTTATGTTGCGTGTGTGGTGAGTGTTGTGTGTGTGGTGTGTGTGTGTGTGTGCGTAGTATGTGTGTGTGTGTGTGTGCTGGTGTTGTAGTAGTGCTTGTGTGGTGTAGTATGTTGTGTGTGTTAGTAGTTTTGGTAGAAAGTGTTTGTTGTTGTGGGAGTGTTTTGTGTTGTATTTAGTAGTGCTTGTGTTTTTTGGGGTAGTATTTTTGTTGTGTGTAGTAAATTTTGGTAAGTAGTAGTTTTTTTGGGTGTAGTAGTGTTTGTGTGTGTGTAGAAGTTTGTGGGTAGTAGTTTTGTTGTGTTAAGAAGTGTTTGTGTGGTAGAGTGTTGGAACTCAGCAGGCTCCGCTAACACCGTTTCCACCCTCGTACTCTGGCTCAAACATATAGGGTTGGGCTCCCATCACAATCTGGTTCGTTTTCCTCATATACGCGAGCAGCGTCATTTAGTTCGGTCTCAGATTAAGCATCGTACTCTAGATCTATCAAGCGACAGATCACTGTCTGACACCTAAGTACAATCGCTCATCATAACATTTGCCGACAGTTCTCACAGAGTCAGACGAGTGTTGTTTACATTGGAGCGTCCCTTTGTGACGTCATCAATAACATGCGTAGCCCTGTTGGAGGAAAGATTTTTTTTCGCGCGCTTTTTACAAAAGTCGTGTTTTTACGGAAATAAGGCCTGGAAATCGATTATTTTTGGTGGATTAGGTGTTTGAATGTACATTCAACATAATTAGGCAAAAAAAAAATTGGGTCTGGACGACTACTTTAAGAGAAGAGTAGGTAGTCTCACCATGGCATGGCTATCATAAGATCTTCACCTCTTAAAAATTTTGTCAAATTTTCTAATGAGTAGAGTCGACTATATCATTATATCATTACATACATACACACATACACACATTACACCCACCACCCACCCACCCACCCATACTTCTTTAATAACTCATCAACTGATGTATTTCTTTGCCCTGTTTCCCGGGTGCATTTTTCTATCCTAAAAGAATCAAAACATTCCGTGTGTGGTAATTACGTTGTGTATTTTACCCCTAAAGACGACATTTCTACGTGACCCCAAGCAAGTCTTCGCTGCAGGAAATACCACGCACTTAGAGAGAGAGAGAGAGAGAGAGAGAGAGAGAGGAGCGAGAGAGAGAGGAGAGAGAGAGACAGAGAGAGAGAGAAGAGAGAGGAGAGAGAGGAGAGAGAGAGAGGTATTAGTAGTGTTTGAGAAAAAAAAACGGGAAAGGGAAGAGAAAATAAAATGAGAGAGAGAGACTAACCACATTTTCTCTAGTTTTAGAATCTGCTTGAATCTAAAAAAAATCCATGAAATAACTCCGTAGTGTAGTGGTTAGCACGCTGGGTTCACAACCGAGAAGTCCGGGTTCGATCCCCGGGAAAAAGCTGGGCGGTCTGCTTACAACCCGAGCCCCTGTCCACCCAGCAGTGAATGGGTGTGGGGTGTTAGCGGGGGTTGTGACCCGCCTCCCGGGGTGGTGGCTTCCCCCAACACTAACCACTAAGCAGGAAGGATACATGTAGCAGGAGACGGGCCATACAGCGTGTTTAGGCCGCAAAAACCCACT
>JACEEZ010007005.1:300000-318430 GCA_016584305.1 Chionoecetes opilio | reverse complement strand
TACCCCCGCCCAACGTTAAATGATTGCAATGCTTTTTAGTAATTGTACCCGTGCATGTGTCCTCTCCTTTTAAAAGGGGTCGCCAACCTAAGAAAAATCACATCCCCACTATTCCAATTTAAGGTTCCAAAATAACACTGGATTTTGGAGTTGCAGGGGTTTCCAAGATGCCGGGGATAAACGCCAACCCTATTTTTTTTTTTTTTTTTTTTTTTTTTTTATTTTTTTTTTTTTTTTTTTTTTACATCTTGCCTATGCCCTTAGGCAGGGGTTAACCCAGGGCTGGGATGTAGGCTCTGGGAGAATCACTTGATTTTCTGGGTTGGGCCTCGCCCTTGGGTGGCGAGGCAGGTTTCTTATAGTAGCCTGTGAGGCTCATGCCGCCTCCCTGTGCCCTCCGATGCCTCGCAGTCAAAGGGTAGAGTTGATAAGGAGGGCATGTGGGTGTTTTTAGGCCACTGGGCGGTGCAAAAACTTTTTGGGGTTTTTTTGGTCGAACTTGGGTCCCCGGAAAACCCCCGGGGGAGATAAAACCCGCTCCGCTCCCGCCTCCCCTTAGAAGTATACGTAATATACTTGTTTTTGGTGTTGGTGTGTGTTGTGTGGTGTGTGTGTTTTTGTGTGTGTGTGTGTGTTAAAAAGCCCTTTTGGTCTTTTCCCCTAGCCGCTGCCGATCCAAGTTAGGGGTGATAGATAAGCCGTTAGGGGGATAGGTCCCCCCGGGAAAACGATTTTTGGACTCTTTGGAGCCACATTGACCATTTTTGGGAAATTATGGGACCTCACACACCACCACCCTCACCCCCCTTGCTCGTGGGGACAGAACCCCCCGTTTGTCATGAAAAATCCCCGTAGCGAGCGGGGATTCAAACCGGGCAAACCCAAAGGGTGCGCCACTGCGCAATGCGCCATGCTTTATCCACTATACCTCGTGGGGCGCAGGGGGGTGCTCACACACCACCACCACCACGAGGTTTGATTTTTTTGGGGGTGTTGACTGTCACACCACACATAATGTTTTAAGTTAAAACAATATTGCCATTTGGCTATTTTTTTCCCTTCCCTTTTGGACTACAAAATCGATGGTGTGTTTGAGAACACTATCCCCCCCCCCTCCCCTTTTTTATTACGACGAGCGCGAAGGCCGTGGCCCCTCGGTGGATACGGGATTTTCTCACTTAAGGCCGACCCGACCGCCCGGGGCCGACCGCCATCACGTTTTTCAGGAGCTTTTTTTTTTGGGAATCCCGTTTCAGATTGACAAGCGGTCTTCGCCATCTGATAGCCCCTTTCAATTCTATTTGACTTGACTTTTTTTGTCTCACGTGGGGGTGCATGGAAAGGGGGCGCGTGCCCTGAGGGGTGTCAACAAAGTTATCTTGTATAGCTGAGAACGGCATACCGACTAAGTTAAAATTTTGGTGTGTGGTTTGGCCCACACATCTGGATGTCAAAAGGTCAACTCCGGGTGCCCCGCACGTGCCACTGCGGGGGTTTTCTACGGGCTCGTGTCCTTCGTTTTAAGGCGTCTTATGGTCCCAATTTTCCCCTGAAAACCTACGAGTGGAATTTTTAAAATTACGACGAGCGCGAAGCGCTCGAGGTCCTCAGGGATAGGGTTTTTTCTCAATATAAGGGGCCGCCCCGACCGACCGACCGACCGACCGACCATCACGCTTTCGGAGCTTATTTGTAGAATCCCGCTTCGATTGAAAAGCGGTTTTTCCCATCGATAGCCCCATTAAAATCCCTATTTGTGCTTGCTTTTTTTGTCTCAGGGAAACATACAAAAAAAAACATTAAAAACCCCAAACACACACCACACCACAGGTACACCCTTTGATCGATTGTTTAGGGGTGGGGGGCTTGCACAGATTGGGGGTTGGATGGGGGTTGTTTTAAGGGGGGGGGGGCTGGCTTGGTGGGGGAGGGGGGGAGGGGTGGGTTTTAAGGGGAGGGGCGCTGTACTTGGGGGGGTGAGGGGATTGCTGTTTAAGGGGGGGGTTTTGCTTTTGGGGGTGGTGGGGGATTGTGTTTAAAATGGGGGGCTGTACTTGGGGTTTTGGGATGGGGGGGGGGTGTTTTTTAAGGGGGGGGGGGGCTGTAGCTTGGGGGGTTTATGGGGGGGTTGCTTTTAAGGGGGGGGGCTTTTGCTTGGGGTGAAAAATCAGAATATAAAAAGAGGAAAGCAGGAGATGGGGAGGTGGGGACAGGGAGAAGAATAGGTGGGTGAGAGAAAGCGAGCTAGAATGAGAGAAAAGACTTGGGGTTTAAACCCCAAGCGCTATTCGTGTTTTTTTATTGTGGGGGGACTCCGCGTACTGTACTCTCATCCCGACTCAGTCCATCGGAAAAACCACGCTGGGGCGACACAAGAGGGAAGGGGGGGGGGGAAAGAAGGTGCCCTTGACACACCGGGCAGCACCAGGCGCCCGCCGCCCAAACGCCCGCACGGGGGACCACCGACCGTCCGTCTCTTCAGCATACAATTTCTTTATTGCAATACAATACATACATTGATTACAAAAATCATTCTGTTTACATAGTTTTTAGCTGGATGCAAGGTTTATATTGTGGCATACATATATATGATGTTGATTACATTAAGTATAATGACTAGTTTAATTTTCTTAAAAATAATGTTGGCATTGGTTTTTGGGTTTTGTCCCGGGAGGAAGGTATGTATTTTGTGTCGCGAGGCGAGGTGTAGTGAGGGGTGGTGGTGGAATGTCGCGATGAGTCACGAGTGTTGCGTCTTCTTGGTGTCTGGCTCGTGTTGGTGCGTTATTATAGAGTGGAAATGGGTCGGGTCCCGCGGGCCACGGAACAATGTTGGCGCCCCGTGTTGATGTTGGCTATGTTGGTGGCGCGTGTATATAGGTTGGGGGGGGTTTGGGTTGGAGTCAAGAGGTTTGAGTTTGGGGTGTGGATAGTTGCGGGGGGTAAGGAATCTATAATGGTGTATATTGTTAGTGGTATATTTGGAAGGCGTCAAAGTTGTTTTGGATTTTATAATGGTGAATTATGTGCAAAGGAGGTATGTTGGGCTGTCCGTGGTAGCTCGCGACAGGTTATGAAGTCTTGCCATTTGACATTAAAGCAAAGCGTTAGCCCTTATTTTGAATGGATTGTAGTTAGGTGGTTTAGATTTAGCTGTTACGGAGAGGGCAAAGGAGACAGTAAGTTAAATGTGGTTGTACTAATGCTTTAAATAGGTGGACGTTTGGTTTTCCCGTTGGCATCGCGGAACTCTATATTAGGCTATTGAGGACTTGTTCTAGCGTGGCCTGCCTTTGGGGAATGTGTTTATTAAGCGGAGGGAATTATCTATGTTGAGACAGAGAACCTTATTTGTTTTCTAGGGGGATTGGCAGTGCGTTGGTAGGAAAGGGTAGAGGAACATTTGTTGTGGTACTCTCTGGCCTTGATGTTGAAGTATGTTACTGTTTGTTTTTCTGAGGGTGAGAGAGGATGCGCCATTTGACTCCATAAGGCTTGTGGTGGAGAGTTCGTTTTGTAGACGCCACCGGACATGATAATCTAGTGTCAGGTGCGCGTGTGAGTGTAGTGGACGTCAGTCGGCGTATTGAATGGTAAATGATTATCGGATGTCTGGGGTCCGGTAAGTCTCGTTGTGTCTACATGTTGTAGAGTGTTGGGGAGAGAACGGAACCTGAGGAACGCCTGCGAGAGGGGAAAAGGAGGAGGAGTAGTGGGTTGGTGTTTGAATCTAATTGACCGTCCATGAGAAAGTTACAGAGGAAGGCGTTGTGTTAAATGGGGAAGATTGAAATTGTTGCAAATTTTGAACAATTAAGCCGTTGTGCCAGACAGTGTCAAAAAGTTGTTGACGTCTTGGTCATGAGGGCGTTGAAGTGGTGGGAACTGGATTTAATGTAGGAAGAATGGTGGTGTATGGGCGAATTGGTGTTAAGGGGGAGAGGGCTGTAGCTTGGGGCGTGGATGGGGGATTGGTGTTAAAGGGGGGGGGTTGTAGCTTGGGGGTGGATCGGGGAGGATGTTTAAAGGGGTGGTTGGCTGTAGCTTGGGGGGATGGATGGGGGATTGCAGTTTTAGGGGTGGGGGGCTGGAGCTTGGGGTGGATGGAGGGATTTGGTGTTTAAGGGGGGGGCTGTAGCTTGGGTTGGATGGGGGAATTAATTGGTGTTTTAAACATGGGGGTGGGGGGCGTAGCTTGGGGATGGATGCGGGGATTGCAGTTTACGGGGTGGGGGCTGTAGCTTGGGGGGATGGAGGGATTGGTGTTTTCAAGGAGTGGGGCTGGGAGCTTGGTGGTTGGATGGGGGAATTGGTGTTTAAGGGGGGAGCTGTAGCTTGGGGTTGGGATGGGGGATTGGGTGTTTAAGGGGGGGGGCTGTAGCTTGGGGTGGAGGGGGGAATGGAGTTTAAGGGGGGGAAGCTGTAGCTTGGGGTTGGATGGGGGCATTGGTGTTTAAGTGGGGGGGGGGCTGTAGCTTGGGTTGGGGAGGAGAGGAGTTTAAGGGGGGGGGGCTGTAGCTTGGGGTTGGATGGGGATTGTGTTAGGGGGCTGTAGCTTGGGGGTGGCTGGTGGGATGGGAGTCTAAGGGGGGGGCTGTAGCTGGGCTTGGATGGGGGGATTGGAGTTAGGGGGGGGTGTAGCTTGGGTTGGATGGGGGGATGGTTGTTTTAAGGGGGGGGGTGTAGCTGGGGCTGGATGGGGGATTGATGTTGGAAGGGGGGGCCGTAGCTATGGCTAGCGATGGGGAAATTGGAGTTTTAAGGGAAGTGGGGGCTGTAGCTTGGGTTGGATGGGGGATTTGGTGTTAGCAGGGGGGCTGTAGCTTGGGGGTGGATGGGGGAATTGGAGTTTTAAGGGGGGGGGGGCTGGGCTTGGTGTGGAATGGGGGGATTGGAGATTAAGGGGGGTGGGGGCGGGGCTGTAGCTTGGGGTGGATTGGGGGGATTGGTGTTTAAGGGGGGGGGCTGTAGTTGGGGTGGATAGGGGGATTGGAGTTTAAAGGGGGGTGGGGTGGCTGTAAGCTTGGGGTGTTGGATGGGGGATTGGTGTTTAAAAGGGGGGGCTGTAGCTTGGGGTGGATGGGGTGATTGGAGTTTAAGGGTGGGGGGCGTAGCTTGGGGTTGGATGGGGGATTGGTGGTGTATTAAGTGGGGGTGGCTGTAGCTTGGGGGTGATGGGGGGATTGGAGTTTAAGGGGAGTGGGGGGCTGTAGCTGGGGTTGGATGGGGGATTGGTGTTTAAGGCGGGGCTGTTAAGCTTGGGGGGGATGGGGATTGGGTTTAAGGGTGGTGGGGGGGGCTGTAGCTGATGGAGTTGGGGTGTATGGGGGATGGCTTTGTAAGGGGGTTTGGGGGTGGTGTTAGCTCCGGTGTGGATAGGAAATCGCCTTTTTAAAGAGGATGGGGGTGTGATGCTTCGGAAGGTGGAGGATGGGGTGCTCCTAGCTTTATGATGGATGGGGTGTACGTTTCACGGGGGTGTGGGGTAGAGGGGGTAGCTGTAGGGCGCGTGGTGGGAATGGGGGGTGCTTTTGGCGCTGCGTTCATTTTTTATCGTATGATGTTTTTCTTAAGTCATCATAAAATGATCTCCCGCAGATCCTTCATCAGCATCTTAACTTCTCGCCAACGTTGTTTTTGTAGGGCGTGTGGTGGATGGGGAGTCGCTTTTTGACGCTGCGTTCATTCTTATGCGTATTGATGTTTTTCTGATGTTCATCATAAAATATCTCCCTTAGATACAGCTTAAACCTCTTAACTTCTGCCCAACGATGTTGTTAGTAAGGAACAAGAATTCAATTTCTTTTGAAGATATTCTTTCTTCTTCTTTCCCTTTGGGCGAGAGGTGGCCCGCCTGACCGGTTGGCCGCCAGGTCCTGCTGGGCGGGGGTGCGGTGAAGGGAAAGCAAGGTGGGGGCGTGTGCATGCGTGTTGGCGGCGCCTTTAAGTCCTCGGAAAGGAAGCACAGGGACACGAAGATACAGCCGCAGACTACAACGCGCAGGTCGCTGCGTCTTTTTTGTTCCCAGCACGCCCACACCTTGGCCAGGCAAGGCTGGCGACGCCCCCACCCCAGGAAGCAGCACTGCGCGGAGAACTTAGGTAGCTCCTGCAGCTCCCTGCAGTGTGGCGAGGCGGCACTGGTGGTTGCTCCAACGCATGGCGGAGGGGCTGCACACCACCCTAAACACGGGCACAGAGGGCCACCAGCCGCCCCGGGTTGGCGGACAAGCGTGTAGATGTTGTCTACACAGCGGTGGCTGGAACATCCCCAGCCACCACAGGGACCGTCGCCTTTCCGCCAGTGACGGGACGGTCCTTAGGGCTCCGTCGTCCAGAAGGCGAGGTTCCCAGGTCGGCCAAGAGAGCCACCCCAGGCCACCACCACGACAAGGTGGACCCGCCCGAGGCCCTGTATTGCCCAGGGGCCGGCGGCCAGACTGGCCGTGCGGAAGGCTCTGGTCCCGGCATCGCAGGTCTGTTGGCGAACAGATGCCCACCATTACCCCCGTCACCACGTTAATAGCAGTAATGCAACGGCATTTAGTAATTGTACCGTGCACTGGTGTCACTCTACACTTTACCAAAGGGTTCGCCAGCCCTAAGTTAACCTCAAATCAGACCAACTAGTTCCAATTAAGGTTCCAAACATAACACTTGGAGGGTGGAGGTAGCATTGGGTTCAAGATGCCGTGGATAACAGCCAGATTACTATTTTTTTTTATTTGTTTTTCTATTTATTTATTTATTTCTTTTATTTATTTCATTTATTTATGTATTGATTTATTATTTAATTTATTTAGTTATTATTTATTGATTTATTTTTTTTTTTTTTTTTTTTGTGTTTTTTTTTTTTTTTTTTTTTTTTTTTTTTTTTTTTTTTTTGTACATCTGTGCCTATAGCGCCTGTAGGCAGTGGTAACCCAGGCTCGGATGGTAGGCTCTGGGCAATCACTGAAGGGTTCTGTGAGTTGGTATCGCCGTTGGTGGCGCAGGCAGGTTTCTATAGTGACGCTGTGAGTTCATGCGCCCCCCTGTGTCCTCCGATCACTCGCAGTCGAGGTAGAGTTGATAAAGGGCCAGGGAATGTGGGTGTTCTTAGGACATCGGCGGTTGCAGAAAACGTTTGGGGTTTCTTCAGGGGATCGAACTCGGGTCACCGAGAACGCCAGCGGAGACTCTAACCGCTCCGCTACCGCCTCCCGTAGAGTAGTATCACAGTACGATTATACGTGTGTGTGTGTGTGTGTGTGTGTGTTGTGTGTGGTGTGTGTGTGTGTGGGTGTGTGTGTGTGAAAAGACTCTTGGGTCTTTCCACGCTAGCCGAACTCGCGATCGCAAGTTAGAGATAGATAGAAGAGCCAGTTAGGAGGATATGTCCTCCGGAACGAGTTTGACTCTTTGGAACCCCCATAAGTGACATAGCTTTGGTATAAATTATGGGGCCCTCACACACACACACCCTCATCCCTTGCTCAAGTGGGTACAGTAACCACCCGATTTGTCAGGAAAAATCACCGTGAGCGAGGAGGATTCAAACCGGTTAACCCCAGATGGTGCGCCATGCGCCAATGCCCATGCTCTTATCCACTTATACCATCGTGGTGGGGGAATGGTGGTGCATTCACACACTCCACCACCAACGATGGTTTGCATGTGTGTGTGTGTGACTGTCACACACACACAATAATGTTTAAAGTTAAGAAACAACATTGTCCATTTGGCTATTATTTTCCTTAACCCATTTGGACATACACAATACGATGGTGTGTTGTGTTGGAGAACTACTATACGCGTCTTTTTTATTACGAGCGAAGCGCGAAGCGCTCGTGAGTCATCGGTGGATACGGGGATTTTTCTCACTTAAGCGACCGACACGACCGACCGACGGACCGACCATCACGCCTTTCGGAGCCTTTTATCTTTGGAAACCCTATTCAGTGACAAGCGGTCTTCGCCATCTGGATAGCACCATTCACTCTATTTGACTTGAATGTTGTGTCTCAGTGAGGGGTCAAGCATGGCAAATAAGTGGCGCGTGCCGCGTGAGGGGTGTCAGAAAATGTGATCTGCTATAGCTGAGGAAACGGCCAGTACCGACTAAGTTGAAATTTGGTGTGTGGTTTGAGGGACCACACATTTAGAATGTCACACAGGTCAAACTCGGGTGACGCCGCACGGCGCACGTTGCGGCGGGTTTCTACGGGCTTCCGCTCGTCCTTCGAGATTAAGGCGTCTTACTGGTTACAGATATTCCGCTGCAAAACCATAGGGGCGAACTTATTAATACGAGCCCAGCGCGAAGCGCTCGAGAGTCCTCACTGGATTCGGTTTTTTCTCACCTTAAGCGGCCGGACCGACTCGGACGGACGACCGACGACCATCACGCTTTTCAAGAGCTTAATCTGTGGAATCCCGCTTTCCGATTGACAAGCGGTCTTGCCATTGATACCCCATTCAATCCTATTTGTGCTTGAATGTTTTTTCTGTCTCACAGTGAACATACAATAGAAAAACATTGAAAAACAACAGACACACACACCACAGACACACACACACAGGTAGTTCAGCCTTGATCGATTGATTAAGGGGTGGGGGGCTTGCACAGATTGGGGTTGGATGGGGTAGATTGGTGTTTAAGGGGGGGGGGGGGCTGTAGATTGGTGGTGGATGGAATTGGTGTTTAAGGGGAGGGCGCTGTAGCTTGAGGGGTGGAATGAAGGGATTGCTGTTTAAGGGGGGGCTGTAGCTTGGGGGTGGATGGGGGATTGGGTTTAAGGGGGAGGCTGTAGCTTGGGGTGGAGCGGGGGATGGTGTTAAGGGGGGTGGGGGGGCTGTAGCTGGGGGTTTGGTGGGGGATTGCTGTTTAAGGGGGGGGGCTGGTAGCTTGGGTGGATGGGCGATTGGTGTTTAAAGGGGAGAGGGTTGTAGCTGGGGGTGGATGGGGGTTGGTGTTATTTAAAGGGGGGTGTAGCTTGGGGGGATGGGGGGACTGCTGTTTAAGGGGGGCGGGGGGATGTAGCTCTGGGATGGATGGGGGATTTGCAGTTTAAGGGGAGTGGGGGGCGGTACTTGGGGTTGATGGAGGGATTCGGTTTTAAGGGGTGGGCTGTAGCTTGGGGGTGGGATGGGGGAATGGTGTTTAAGGGGGGGGGCTGTACTTGGGGTGGATGGGGGGGATTGGTGGTGTTAAGGGGGAGGGGCTGTATATTGGGTTGGATGGGGGATTGGAGTTAAGGGGCGAAGCTTTAGATTGGGGGTTGGATGGGGGGATTGGTGTGTAAGGGGGGGGGCTGTTAGCTTGGGGTTGGGTAGGGAGAGGAGTTTAAGGGGGGTGCGGGGAAGTAGCTTGGGGTTGGATGGGGATGGTGTTTAACGGTGGGCTGTGCTTGGGGGTGGATGGTGGGATTGGAGTTTAAGGGGGGGGGGGGGCTGTAGATTGGGGTTGGGATGGGGGGATATTGGTGTTTACGGGGGGGGTTGGCTGTAGTTGGGGCGTGGGATGGGGGATTGAGTTGAAGGGGGGGCCTGTAGCTTGGGGTTGGATGGGGGAATGGAGTTAAGGGAAAGTGGGGGGCTGTGTAGCTTGGGGTTGGATGGTGGATTGGTGCTTAAGGGGGGGCTGTAGCTGGGGGTGGAGCGGGAATGGAGTTTAAGGGGAGGGGGGGGCTGTAGCTTGGGGTTGGATGGGGGATTGGAGTTTAAGGGGGCTGGGGGCTTGCTTGGGGTTGGAATGGGGGGATTGGTGTTTAAGGGGGGGGCTGTAGCTTGGGGTAGATGGGGGGATTGGGTTTAAGGGGGGTGGGGGGCTGTAGCTGGGTTGGATGGGGGATTGGTGTTTTAGGGGGGGGCGGTTAGCCTGGGGGGTGGATGGGGGATTTGAGTTTAAGGGGAGTGGGGGGCTGGACCTTGGGGTTTGGATGGAAGACTGGTGTTTAAAGGGGGGGCGTAGCTTGGGGTTGGGTGGGGGGATTGGCGTTTAAGGGGGGTGGGGGGGGGCTGTAGAATTGGGGTTGATGGAGCGGATTAGGTGTTCAGGGGGTGCTGTCAGCTTGGGTTGGAGGGGGAATTGGTGTTAAGGGGGGGGGGGCTGTAGCTTGGGGTTTGGATGGGGATTGGATTTTAAAGGGGTGGGGGGCTGTAGCGTGGGGTTGGATGGGGGATTGGTGGTTGAAGGGGTGGTTGTAGCTTGGGGGGGATGGGGGGATGCGGAGTTTAAGGGGTGGGGGCTGTAGATAGGGTTGGATGGGGGATTGGGTTTAACGGGTGGGGCTGTAGCTTGGGGGGATTGGGGGGATCGGAGTTGAGGGGGGTAGGGGGTTGTAGCTTGGGGTTGGATGGAAGATTGTGTTAAAAGGGGGCGGGGGCTGTAGCTTGGGGTTGGGTGGGGGGATTGGAGTTTAAGGGGGTGGGGGCTGTAGCTTGGGTTGGATGGGGGATTGGTGTTTTAAGGCGGGGCTGTAGCTTGGGGGTGGATGGGGGGATTGGAGTTTAAAGTGGGGTGGGGGGGGCTGTAGCTTGATGGATTTGGGGTGCTATGGGGGATGGCTTTTTAAGGGGGGTTGGGGTGGTTGTAGCTCGGGTGGAAAGAAATTGCTTTTTGTAATGAGAGGAATGGGGGTGATGCTTCGGAAAGGGGGCAGGGGTGCTCTGAGCTTTATGATGATGGGGTGTACTTTTCAACGGAGGTATGTGGGGTAGAGGCGGGTTTAAGCTGTAGGGCGGTGGTGGATGGGGGGTCGCCTTTTGGCGCTGCTTTCATTTTTTTTTTTATTCGTATGATGTTTTTCTTAATGTCATCATAAAAATATTCTCCGCGATTTTTCATCAGCCTCTTACTTCTCGCCCAACGTTGTTTTTGTGTAGGCGGTGGTGGATGGGGAGTCGCTTTTTGACGCTGCGTTGCATTTTATGCGTATGATGTTTTTTCTGATGTAATCATAAAATATCTCCTCTTAGATCCACTCATTAACCTCTTAACTTCTCGCCCAACGATGTTTTTAGTAAGGAAAGAATTCCAATTTATTCTGAAGATATTTTTCTTCTTCTCTTTGGGCGACGAGTTGAGAGTTGGCCCGCCTTGACCGTGCCGCCAGGTCCTGCTGGCGGGGGTGGGTGAAGGGGGAAAGCAGGGTGTGGATGCGGTGCACGCGTTTTGGGCGGCGGCCTTTAGTCCTCGAAGGAAGCACAGACACGAAGATACGCCGCAGACACAACGCGGCAGGTCCCCGCTGCGTAGTTCCAGCACGCCCCACACCTGGCCAGGACAAGGCTTGCGACGCCCCAACCCCAGGATAGCACGCGCGGAGAACTCTAGGTAGGCCTACTGGACAGCTCCGCAGTGTGGCGAGGCGGCAATGGTGTGCCTCAAACCCTGGCTGGTTGGCTAGAACCACCCTAACAGGGCACAGATGCCACCAGGCTGCCCCGGGGTGCGGACACGCCGTGTAGATGTTGTCTACACGGGTGGCGGAACATCCCAGCCACCACAGACGTCGCTTTCAGCCAGGACGGACGGTCCTTAGGGGCTCCGTCGTCCAGAAGGCGAGGTCCAGGTAGGCCAAAGAGGAGCCACCCAGGCCACACCACCAACCAGGGTGGGACCCCGCGAGGACCTGATTGCCAGGCCGGCGGCCAGACTGCCGTGCGGGGTCTGGCACGGACTCGCAGTTGTTGGCGACAGGACTGCCACCATTACCCCCGTCACCACGTTAATAGCAGTAATGCAATCGGGCATTTTAGTAATTGTACCCGGGCACTGTGTCACTCTACACTTACAAAGGGGTCGCCAGACCTGAAGTTAACTCACATCAGCCACTAATTCCAATTAAGGTTCCAACATACAAACGTGGAAGTTTGGAGTAGCATGCGGTTCCAAGATGCCGGGATCACAGCCAGATCTATTTTTTTTTTTTTTTTTTTTTTTTTTACATCTGTGCCTTAGCGCCGGTGGCAGGGCTTAACCCAGGGCTCGGATGGTAGGCTCTGGAGAATCACTTGAGGGTTCTGCTGGGTTGGTCCGCGACCGTTGTGGCGCAGCAGTTTCTTTATAGTGACGCCTGTGAGGCTCATGCGACTTACCTGTGTCCGATGCACTCGCAGTCGAGGTAGAGTTGATAAGGCAGGGCATGTGGGTGTTCTCTAGGTCGTTAATATAAACCTTCCGCCCGGGCTGGCGATCGACTGCCGATGCTCCGCCAGGTGCGAACGCCAGCCTCAGAAATCTTACTTTTAACACTGGCTTAAGCCAACCCTGTGGAACGACAGGGTTGGCGGACGTGAGTGTTCGCAGCGCTAACCTTATCCTATTCTCGCTCGAATCTGCGAAATGGCGCTAGAAATGCGGAGAAATTCAAGTTTGTTTACCTTCTACAGTCGACCACACTGCTACGAGTGACGAGCTGGTTCTCTTAGGCAACTCCTTATTATCAACTGTGGATAAGGGGATGTTCATTGACCTCATCAAGGAGTATATTGCAGGGCAATAAATGACAAAAACTACCAGTTATATGCCGTGATGCTCTTGGAGCTACTCGTTTTTCGGACACGTTACTGTTATTAATAATTAAAGTCGTTCATCACTGAACTAACGAGCAATAATATGTCATATGCTCCCTAAGGGCAGTTGTGATATTAACCATTTAAGCTTATTTACACCTAGATCGTGCAAAGATAGGGTATTAGTTCGGTATGAGTGGGCTTCGTCAATTTCTTTAGCTGAGGGGAACCGACTAAGTTGAAATTTGGTGTGTGGTTTGAGACCACACATCTAGGAATGTCACACAGGTCAAACTCCGGGTGACGCCGCACGTGCGCACGTGCGGCGGGTTTCTACGGGCTCGCTCGTCCTTCGCCGATTAAGGCGTCTTACTGGTACGATACTTTCCCGCTGAAAACCATACGGGTGGAATTATTTAATTACGAGCGAGCGCGAAGCGCTCGAGAGTCCTCACTGGATACGGGTTTTTTCTCACATATAAGCGGCCGACCCGACCGACCGACCGACCGACCGACCATCACGCTTTTCAGGAGCTTATATCTGTGGAATCCCGCTTCCGATTGACAAGCGGTCTTTGCCATCTGATAGCCCCATTCAATCCCTATTTGTGCTTGACATGTTTTGTCTCACGTGAAACATACAATAGAAAAACATTGAAAACACACAGACACACACACACACACACACAGGTAGTCAGCCTTGATCGATTGATTGAGGGGTGGGGGGCTTGCACAGCTTGGGGTTGGATGGGGGATTGGTGTTTAAGGGGGGGGGGCTGTAGCTTGGTGGTGGATGGGGGATTGGTGTTTAAGGGGAGGGGCGCTGTAGCTTGGGGTGGATGGGGGGATTGCTGTTTAAGGGGGGGGCTGTAGCTTGGGGGTGGATGGGGGATTGGTGTTTAAGGGGGGCTGTAGCTTGGGGTTGGATGGGGGATGGGTGTTTAAGGGGGGTGGGGGGCTGTAGCTTGGGGGTGGATGGGGGGATTGCTGTTTAAGGGGGGGGGGGCTGTAGCTTGGGGTTGGATGGGGATGGGTGTTTAAGGGGGGTGGGGGCTGTAGCTTGGGGGTGGATGGGGGGATTGCTGTTTAAGGGGGGGGGGCTGTAGCTTGGGGTTGGATGGGGGATGGGTGTTTAAGGGGGGTGGGGGCTATAGCTTGGGGGTGGATGGGGGGATTGCTGTTTAAGGGGGGGGGGCTGTAGCTTGGGGTTGGATGGGGGATGGGTGTTTAAGGGGGGTGGGGGGCTGTAGCTTGGGGGTGGATGGGGGATTGCTGTTTAAGGGGGGGGGCTGTAGCTTGGGTGTGGATGGGCGATTGGTGTTTAAAGGGGAGATGGCTGTAGCTTGGGGGTGGATGGGGGATTGGTGTTTAAAGGGGGGGGTGTAGCTTGGGGGTGGATGGGGTGATTGCTGTTTAAGGGGGGTGGGGGGCTGTAGCTTGGGGATGGATGGGGGATTGCAGTTTAAGGGGGTGGGGCCCGGTGGTATATAAACATGGCTGGGCCCGATAAATTAAAACGTTTTTGACAGGCCCCGTTAGATAGCTATATAAAAAGCCTTGCAATGGACAAACATATTTACGTATTATATTTCGACATACCTTTTTATCGATATTTACATAGACATACATACCTAAACATATCAAGACTTACAAACATACACACCAACAGAAGCTCACTCATTATAACTTAATGAAAAAAATACATCTACTGAAGAAACAAAAATTACTACTACTCAACATGTATAGATCAATACATATTTACTATATATTTTTTTTTAATTTATTTTAAATGTATTCTTATTAACAATATTTTTGATGTGCTCTGGAAATTCATTCCATTTCATGCCTCCGAAATAAGTGACAAATCTTTTATGAGATTCAGTAATTGGAAAAGTGGTCTAATTTGATGTCTATTTCTTGTGTTTAAGTTATGTATTTGAAAAGCAGTCTGAAGTGAAGCAGAATGAAAGATATGGAATTCATCATGAAGGAATTTTAGACATTCTAGAACATAAATATCATTTATTTTAAGAATTTTAAAGCTTTTAAATAGCGGAGCTGTGTGTTCATGATAACTAACTTTGCCTAGGGTTCTAATTATCCTTTTTTGAAGCAACTGCAGCGGTTTTATTGTTGTTATGTTCGCCATACCCCAGACCACATTGCAATAATGTAAATAAGGATAAATCAACGTGTTATATAAGGCTAGTAATGTTTCAGGGGATAAAATATGCTTAACTTTATGAAGTATGCCTGATGATCTAGAGATTTTATTATTAAAAAGCTATATACCCTTTCCCAAACAAATTGGGGGGGTCATAAAACACCTAGGTTTTAACGAATTTGATCTTAGTATTATTTTTCCCCCCCGCACATCTAAATTTTTTATATTACTCCCCCAGCTTTTTTTGCCAGAAAATATCAAATATTTGTTTTTGCAATATTTAGAGTTAACCTATTTGCTGATAACCAGGATGAAACAACCTAAAAAAATTTTATGTCTCGTTAAAATTTAAAATCTGCTGAAGAATATTAATGTCTCTGCAAAAATAAAAATTTCAGAAAATTTAAAGAATTGATAATTCTTTGATAGAATATAAAATAACAACGGACCCAATGTTGAATTGTGGAGCCCTGTTTTAAGCTCGCAATCCTTGAGCTTATTTTTTTCACAGAAGTGTGTTTTTCTCTTTTGCATAGATGCAAACAAAAACCAATTCGACGACATTCCTTATACCGTAATGCTGAAATTTACTAATAAAAATTTATGATTCAATTATCAAAACCCTTTTTTTAAACCCAAAAAAAACCAAAATTATATATTTACTACAACCTAACCCCTACCATACTTATCCTTTTGTAATTTGCAAATTTTTGGGGAGAAATTCTTTCTAAAACCAAACTGCCATCTGTTAAGTGTTTTTCCCTAGGGGAAAATCATACAGTCTGTATACAAGCTCGTTAAATTTTTTTATTTAAAAGCTGGAGTTTTAAAATAGGCGATAGTTAGACCACCATCTTTTTTTTCCCCCTTTTATGAAATGGGATTACTTAGCTACTTTTAGTTTCTCTGAAAAAATCCCTGCGAAAAGATAAAATTAAATTTTTTTTTAAAAAAAAGGGAGCCAAAGGGGTTGCATTTTTTTTAATCCCTAAAACATGAATCCCTAACCCCGGTGCTAAATTTAAAAGTTTTAAATTATTGAACTTCTTCTGATGAGTGTCCACATATAAGTCTTGGTGGGTTTTGATAAATAAACAAGGGAAATTTTTACATGGAGGAGCGATTAAAAATACCACAAAAATATTTGAGAAGTATTGTTAATATAATCCCTAAAACGGGGGATCATTAATTTTTACAATTGTCGATATTCAATTTCCACAAATTGTTTTTTTCATTCTCCCCCTTTATAACTTCATTGATTAGTTTCCTTTTTTTTTGGGTTTTAACCTGCACTATTTTAAAGGGTAGTTTTTAAATAATGATTTTTTTGCATCCTTTAAATGTTTTTTTAAACCTTTTTTTAAAATTCTCTATATTGTACCCCAAAAATGATAAGGGGACTTTTTAAAAATTTCTTGTACAATTTGTGCCTTTTTTTTTGTGTCCCCAGAAGCTTGCTTTGACCCTGGGTTTTTGCCTTGTTTTTCTTTAAACTTGACTGTCTTTAAAAAGGGGGTGTTTTTTATCAAATACCTTTGTTATGGCGTCTGAAACTGTATTTTAAGCGTGTTTGGGTTGTTATCTATGTGTAATCATCAAACTTCCTTCATAGCTCGACTATAAGACCTGATTCACTTTTTTTATCCCTGTATAAAAAAAATAATGGTTTACCTTTATCCCTCTTACCTTTACATGAATTATTGGGGCAAATGGTCAGTTAAATCAGTCAAAAGAATGCCATCCCCGAGATAATATCGATTATTGGCCACACCTGATCGTGATCGTTGCATTTTCTTGTAGACTCTTGTGGGTTTATTTAACAAGGATAATAACCCAAACTTGCAATAAATCTAGAACATCGACATTTTAAACTGTGAACTGGGAGTAAATTAACTTTAAATCCCTAATAAATACAGTTTTACCAGTTTTGCAAAGTCATGAGAAACTATCAATATTTAATAAAAGGAACATACTTGCATTAGGGCTTTTGAAAATAACCCCCAAAAAAAATGGGTTTCTTAGGTAAAAAGTTTTGAAAATGTTTTTATACTGTCACTCTTTACAAAAACTTCTACAAATTACAGGAAATAACTTTCTTGCGTAAAACAACCCCCCTCCATAATGGTTCCTATTGTTTGGAAATAAATTTTTATCCCTTTTTTTATTAAATTTCAATATCTTAGAAAAAATCGTGTCTCACAGTACCATTATTTATGTTTTGGGTGTTAAAGTAATACCAAAAAAAAGTAAAAATTTTTCTAAATTTTAGGAAAAATTTTTTATGTTTTAATTATAAATGTTGGGCAAAGAGTATTACTGTTTAACAATTGATCAAAACCAACTTGGTTATAATATTTAGAATTTGGCAATGTAATATTTAAAACTTTGGGTTCAGGGTCAGTGTTGTTTTTTGTTGTTTCGTGTTGTGTCACTCCGTAATGTAAGTGGTTGGAGGAATGTGCAAGTGGTTGGGGGGGCGTGAGTTCGAAGTGCTTGTGTCTACCTGTCTCGGAAATGCCGCCCACCTGAAGAAGGTTGCGGTGCTTATCTGCTGCCTCAAGAAACACCGCTATAGCTTTATCACAATGAGGACGATGAGAGGAAATAACTACTGAAGATGTCGTTTTTCCCTCTTATTTCCCCCCCCCCTCCCTTCCCCCCACTCACCCCTCCCCCTGCTCCATTTAAACCTTTTTTCCTGGTCACCTTGTCTGACCCATACTATTTTAAAATCCTGGTCCTGCCCCTCCCCGCCCCTCCTCCCCCCTGGCAGCTTCAATGCCCGCCACACATGACTGGAGAAGGTAACCACCACAATCACCGCCACCCTTTCTCCATCCCCATCCTCATCATAATCATCATCATCATCATGGCGTGTTCCCCTTGTACAAAACTGATGATGAAGTTCCTCAATATAGTCACCGACGGTCGCTTAATGACATTGATGAGAAGTAAATCAACAAGCTGATTACACCACCAATACTCATGCCGACGGCGACCAAGACGTCACGTGGCCCCGCCAGACCCTCTGATAAAGGAACCATGTCAAGGTCACGCAGACACACACACGCTCACACGCTCACACGCTCACACGCTGGTCAGAATTATACGTTGAAGTGCGTATTGCCCTCTTCGAGCGCACACACACACACACACACACACACACACACACACACACACACCCACGTCGCTCAGGCCCTGTAAAATACACTAGATGAAAAACAAATAGATAATACAACACAAAAGGCCAAAAACCCCACCACTCCCCCACCATGGGTCTGAATGGCATGTTGGTGGGGTAAAAATATTCGCTTTAGAAAAATTGTGGCCGTGATGAAACCTTGAAGATAGTACTTTTGTAGAGGAACTTCACTTGATGCTATGATAAAAGTACTCGTCTAAGATGATATTTGCCAAGGGTTCAGCACGTCAGTATTGTTATTATATTATTATTATTATTATTATTATTATTATTTTATTTTTATTATCATTGTTACCCTTATTCTTATTATTTTTTAAGTATTATTATTATTATCATTGTCATTTATATCATAGTATAAAAAAAAGTCTATTCAATCTTAGAGGGCGGCAGAGCTCCTCCCTTCAGGAGATGGAGGTTGGGCATCTTGACTCCGTCGCTGCTGATTGGCTGATAGTGTCCGAGAGCTTGCTGTCTTGCCGTGACAGTGCTGGACAAAACAGCCTTGGGGCTCCCATGGGAAGAAAATCATTCGATACGTTTTTCAGTGACTTAGTTTATATTGTAAT
>JACEEZ010007005.1:280000-295000 GCA_016584305.1 Chionoecetes opilio | reverse complement strand
GGAAAATCGTTGTAACATCATTGAGTGTGTTCAAAAATGTTCTAGTTTTTTATTCATAAGGTTTCTCATTTAAACGATTACTCTTTACTTAATTTTGCTTTATATTTTTTTTTTTTACTATGAATCACGTATGCGCTTAAGTTTTAACGGATCCCAATGTCAGTGTGTTGTAATTTCTTATTTTATGTATAAGTTAATGTTTTCCTTTCAAACGGTCCACGTCCAGGCGCCTCCCCGGTGCTGGCCGGAGTCCGGACACAGACCCGCGGTGGGTGTGAGGCGAGTGTCCTCCCTCCGCTGCTGCTGAGTCACGAGCGAGACCCTTGTTGTGACATCCACCAACCCCTTGAGGTTTACGTGCCTCTAGAACAGTGTATGTTTGTACTTGGCCCGTCCAGGCTTATACGCGTAAGTCTCTCTGTTTATAGAGACTGTCTTCTTGAACTAAGTCACATGCAGTGGTAGAGTACAGTTTGTAAAAGTTATATTTCCAAGTCCGTTTAGGGACTTAGTGTTTCTTCAACCAAGTATGTAGTACTGTACAGCAGCCAGTCCACAGAAGTATAGTCCCGAAATGATAAACGACTCGATGTGTATGTCCGTAAAACGCGCGAACCCCTTCTGACGCACTGCTTGAGGAGGCCTTGAACGACTTACGACATTCAGCTGATTGCTTCGTGGCGCTACAGCCTCGCTATGAGAGGGCGTCCGCTTCATCACGGAAAGAGGTGCTCTTATAATGCCCGGACTTTACTGTAGGAAAAAAATACATACATTTCAATACAAGCAATGACTATTTGACCACGCCCCCCATTGATATACCTGAAACTATTACATACATAAGATCAGGATTATATTCATGGTGGGGGGGGGGGACGCCTGAGTACGTGACCTTTTGATTGTTTTAGTATTAGTTTTAGCTCCTGTAATAACTATGATTATAACAATAGTGATGATGAAAATGGCAATAATGCTGATAGTAAAGATGATAATAAAGGACCAATAACTATGCTAGCTTATCCTCCGCCACACTGTACTAGTTCTTATGAAGGGATGTATCAGTCAGGAGAAGGGGGACCTGTGCTAAAGACCTGTACATGATTAATAAGAGGAGGAGGAAGAGATGCGGGTGTTATCAGTAACCTTAAGGAGAACTAAGTCAAGGTCAGGCGATGTGGGGTATTTTTTTTTTCTCTCTCTCTCTCTCTCTCTCTCTCTCTCTCTCTCTCTCTCTCTCTCTCCTCTCTCTCTCTCTCTCTCTCTCTCTCTTCTCTCTCTCTCTCTCTCTCTCTCTCTCTCTCTCTCTCTCTCTCTCTCTCTCACAGACAGACAGACAGACAGACAGACAGACAGACACACACGGGCAGAGTGTCATGACTTTCGATGGTTTGGGTGATGGCAGGGAGGGAGGGAGGGATGGAGGAGGAGGCAGTGACGTCCAAGGGCACGTGGATGGGCGGAGAAGGCCGGTTTGTGTGTAGATGGAGTGCTTCGTGTTACGTAAAAAAGAGACACTGTGCTCGAACAATAGCATGATATGACAGTTGTTACTGCTCCAGGAAAAGAAGAGATAAATTAGTATTAGACTAACTTGACTTCTATAGCAAATTGTGAGTGTATTAATTTTGTAGTCATAAGGGAGCAGGAATTAGAGGTGTAGATGAACTTCGTTTCAGAGTTTATTAGTGTGTATGTTACTAGACTATATAAATTAGAAGCCCGTCAGGGTGGCAAGGTTGGTAGAGATGTGAGTTCGCAATGTGCAGCGTCCCTGTGCATTCGGTCAGCGGTTCGAGTCCGCCTAGTTCGTGCTGACGTGGCGGCGCTTTGTATAGTCAATAACCTTGTAGTTGGTACTTGCAAAGTTTCTAGATAGGATGAAAATCTTATCTTATCTTATATAAATTAGAAAATTCTTGTCTCATGAGTTTTGAACATAAATATGATAGTCGTAGGAAATATGTGCTGACCAAAGCTAAGAGTAAGAGGCGTGATGTGAAAATTCCCCCTTTTTTTTTTGCCAGACACTTTGGAAGAAAGGAAAAAAAAGTTTCGATAGGTAGAACCACCGATATGTAGCAAACACTTATTAATCCCTTAAATAAGTTAGAATGTCCCTACATTTCTTTCCTTTTCTTAAGTGATATTCTGAACGTAATAACAAACAGCCCTGTGTTGTGACCTCTCAGCCTTGACCTCAACACCCTCACACCAGACACATTGCCACCTTTGCAATATATCATAACAGACTTAAGTGTCTTTGAAACAAACATATGATTTAAATCAATACTGTGAGCTTTCCATTTACTCATTAGCAATGAGAAATGGGGAAATGAATCATTAGGAATTCATCAACGCTCGTACACTCTTATCCAGCATCCACCCTCATCCACAACTCGCATCCACCCACACGCCTACACATCCACGTCGCCACCCAGCCATCACAAAAAGTATTCAGATATCATTATGCACTCATGAGCGTCATTTCTGTGGCTTTAATAGAAGAAGAAGAGGAGGAGGTGGTGGAGGGAAAGAAAGGAATGGATCATAAAATATGACTGTGTATTAATCGTCAACGGTGGTGTTGGTTTTACTTCACTTAATTTAATGAGGACATTGTAGGCGCCTGTATCATTTTACCTCACTGTTGACAATGTTTTGTTGTTAAAGCCTCTTCAATATATGATTAATGTAATTTTTTATCGTTAATTTTTCTTGCATTTCTAATCAATATATTTTTGTTGTGAATCTCTCCTCTATAGTGTTTGCTTCTTGCCCCTGCTCTTGATCCTCTTCATAGCCATCGCCATCATCATGTTCTAATTTGTTTCGTTTTTGCGTTTATTTTCTTTGATCAGGGGAATAAACTCACTCACCGTTCAAGCTTGGCCTACACAAGGACGATTGAGGGAGGGGGTGGGGAGGCGGGGGTGTAGTGCCTTCTCACCCCCACTCGACACGAGGCGTCTGTTAGGGGAAGGGGGGTGTAGGGTGTTACTACTGGCGACATTATCGGCGACCTTGAGTCAATTTAAGTCAAGGTCAAACGAAAACCTCCACTCTCTCTCTCTCTCTCTCTCTCTCTCTCTCTCTCTCTCTCTCTCTCTCTCTCTCTCTCTCTCTCTCTCTCTCTCTCTCTCTCTCTCTCTCCTGTTTAAGTCATGGTGGTCATTAATGGTTTGCGGGTAGAATTGAAGTGTGGGTGAGTTTCTTTTTATCATTAGTTAAAGCAGCAGTGAAAAAATACAAAGAAAAACAAGGAGGAGGAGGAAGAGGAGGGGAGATTACGGTGATGATGTAAGGAAAAGGAATATACAAAATACCAGAAAATAGATTGTTTACGATTTCATGATGCTTCAACTTAAAACTTTCTCGCTTTCAACGATACATTCGGACGACCCTTTACGTTTAAGTCCACCAGATGGCGATGGATGTCTTAATTGGCATTCCCATTACTCTCGCTTACTGTACAACAATCCATCTTCGCCTTCTATAAACCATTCATGCCTCCCACAAACCACTCTACATCTCCTTCCCAACTTTCTCAATAATTTCAAACATTCACCCAACCTTACCCTACGTCACTCACATCCCTTTACTCTTCCTAACCCCTCCTCGCCCTCCCCAGTACTCCTCAACACTCCCCACTCTCCTCACCGTACCTGACACCTTCTCCTCACTCCTGACCTTCCTCTAATCCGAGAAACACAACACACGTGCCTCCTAATCTTGTAACGTATTCAGTCAAGGTCACTGATTATGGTTACTTATCTTCCTCTTCCCTGTCTGTGTAGGCCTAGATTGTGGTAATGGCAAGGTGGAGAAACTGGCAATGTATAGGTCTCTCTCTACTGCCCCTCCCCCCCGCTCCTGCACCATGTACACCCATAGCATAGCTTCGTATTTTAGGTATACCCAGAAGAGGTAAATGGCAGGTTGAGCTTGCTGGTGAGTAGTAAGACAGACAGTTGAAGAGAGGCAAGATCGACAGTTCAAGAAAAGATAGACAGTTAAATATAGGGAGGACTGACAGTTGAAGAAAGGGAAGAAACCAGCTTAGCATTTTATCTGTTATATCATCAACCTCAAGGCACAATAGGTAATATGAAAAATTACCTGACTCTGTCCATTGCATAAAAAAACCCATTAGTGTAACTTAGTGATAGCAGAGATCTATTAGATATATCTGTTTATGCAATATTATACAGGTGAGTGTCCAAGTTATGTAAAAATTGATGGAAATATAAATGAAATTGCATTGCAGTAGCCTACATAGGAAGAAAAAAAAATACTAATAATGATAATAGTAATATCTTTATTGCATCCAGACAGGACATATAACTTAATAAGGTACTTATAATCAATACTACAAAAAAAGAAGAATCTTACGTGCTAAACAAGTAATGCTATGTATGTACAGATGGCACATAGCCGTGCTAGGCCTGGTGTGGCTGCAGGAGCTCCCGGCACTCCGGTCAGATGCCGTGCATTGCCCCGCTTATAGATGCACTGATGTGCACGATTGTGCCCACAACAGAGTTGCATGTGCACTAAACCCCCTGCTTTAGTCCAACGAAGCTAAATGAGGCCGTGAGACCTACACGTGGTACTAAGTTCCTGTTTCTTAACATCACTTTACATCCACCTTTCATCCCCATCCATGAAATTGTCCAGCCTCCTTTTAAAACTCTCTTTTTACGTTATATACCTCACGCACAAGGTATACGCACAGGCCACGCAGCTAAATTCCTTCGTCCATCGTATCAATATTTTACAATGCATTGCAACAATATAACATCCACCATTGCGATGCATCCCACCAATATGACAGGTGAGCTCCATCTGATTCCCTTCTGAGGAGTCTGTTGACGTGCTTTGTATAGGGCATGCAGGCAAATCTTCAAATAAACAATCATTTTAAGATGGTTTCATTTAATTTATTTTATGCTATTCTTGTATTGCACTTCAAACACCATTTCTTACCAGCCAGTATGAGGTCACAGTATCAAGTCTAGCTTAATACGGTCACATTGCAGCTTTGTCGTGGAAGTACAGTATTATTTTGTTATTCGTTCAGGCAGTCAGTCAGTCGTCATTCAATTATTACGTGTAGAGAAACTAAAGCTGAATAAAAAAGGATGTCTTATGTTAGTGTTACTCATGACAAAACAAAAACAAAAACAAGAAATCTGTTGTTTATTATATATATATCACCCCACAAGTTTGGGAGACGGCCAGATATATAATAAAAGAATATAATAATAACTATAAAAGCCCCAGGCAAAGGCTTAAAACGTGTCAGAGCGAGCCAGGTGTAACTTTTGTCGCTCAAAGTCATAACTGAACCACATCGACGATATCAATACAAACTGATGTCATGTTAAATTCTAACGTGTCCTCGTGCCGATGTAGTACGATGCATGAATTCCAGACTACCTATCACTATACATGGCACGGGTGTTACCTGTACCCCATGTAAGGGTTATGTCATTATGCAAGGTGTTTTGACGCATTATTATCAAACAGCAAAACAATACCTGCCTGCCTCTCCTTGTCCTTGCTCGGCACCGACCTGTCCCAACCACAGTGACTGTACACCA
This sequence comes from Chionoecetes opilio, assembly GCA_016584305.1. Taxonomy (NCBI): domain Eukaryota; kingdom Metazoa; phylum Arthropoda; class Malacostraca; order Decapoda; family Majidae; genus Chionoecetes; species Chionoecetes opilio. Next base: position 289,400 of record JACEEZ010007005.1, on the reverse strand, counting down.
CCACGGAACAATGGGAGGAAAATCTCTGTCTCTGTCTCTGTCTCTGTCTCTGTCTCTGTCTCTGTCTCTGTCTCTCTCGAACCAGGCACTCACCTTAGTCTTGTGTTATCAGGAACACGTGGGGATATGTTACATAAAAGAGAGAGAGAGAGAGAGAGAGAGAGAGAGAGAGAGAGAGAGAGAGAGAGAGAGAGAGAGAGAGAGAGAGAGAGAGAGCGAGGAGAGAGGGAGAGAGAGAGAGAGAGAGAGAGAGAGAGAGAGAGAGAGAAGAGAAGATTTTCATCCTATCTAGACACTTTGCAAGTACCAACTACAAGGTTATTGACTATACAAAGCGCCGCCACGTCAGCACGAACTAGGCGGACTCGAACCGTGACCGAATGCACAGGACGCTGCACATTGCGAACTCACGTCTCTACCAACCTTGCCACCCTGACGGGCAGAGAGAGAGAGAGAGAGAGAGAGAGAGAGAGAGAGAGAGAGAGATAGTCGTTCAGAGGTCTGGAGGCGCGGCCAGATTGGCGAGGCAAAGCGTTTTTGTGCGCAGCAAGCTGGTGGCGCTGCCATGTTTACATAGAAACTAACGAAGCTACTCTCACGAAACGCGATTTGCAGTGCGGACAGACTTGTGTGTGGAGACCATGAGTACCGAGTTTTCCACTGGTGTTATACTGTCTCATGTTTGTGTCTACACTGGTTAGCCGATCTTATACACACCATTAATGCATCAAAAGATGCAATGCTTATATACGTACAGAACTGGAAAACTTTTTCAGGATTCTGTCGTATAGATAATTAAATCGCTCCTCTTTCGTTGATCGGTACTGCAGAATTGGGTGAACCCAATATCTTCTCTGTCATCGCTTACGCCGCTTGCATATTTGCGTGTACAACACAGCAGCAATGGTTACCTTTTCCACCTCCATGACGAGAATAGCAGCCTCCGGATATTAAACTAACCGTCTTCGATTTGGGATGGAATCATAAACTCCTTTAAAGAAGGACTGGAACCTCCCATGCTCGGGGTTTTTAACTTGAGTCTGAAGGATTAACTTGAGTCCTGGGCTAAAATACTAGAGGCTAGAGACACGATCTCAGGGTCCAAATAGGGTTTTTTGAGGACGGCGAGTTCACTAGCGCCATTTCAACACCACCTGGGGTCATCTTCAAGGTCAAAAGGTCATATTTCAAGGTCAAATTTGTGAATTTTGGTAATTTTTGCCCGTTTTTTGTGTAACTCATAAACGGTGAGAGATGGCTGATTGTAATAAGAGGCAAGTTTGTAGGGCTGTCAAAATTTTATATTTATTATCATATATCGTATTACATAAACATTATATGCATATCATAACACTATGTCTATTACAACTATGTCTATGTCTATCACCAGTTGGAGAGCTATCGCTAGTTGGAGAGCTTGTCTTGCCTCCTGAGGCATCCCACAGCCTTTTCTTTGTCACTTACATTGAGGACATGAGCTTTCAATAGAATGTTAGCTAAAGTAGTACATGCAGCAGTACTACTAGATACAGGTGCATCAACAAAGGATAACAGCTCAGCAAAATGAAAGCGGCAACGCATTTTAGTCTTGTCATGCAAATTATAGGCATTACGTACAAAAAAGACGGTTGACATAGTCGGCACACTCAGTCTTCCTCTATTCAAATTATCTAGGAACTCAGATAACACCTCGTTACCATCATCATCAATGATCTCCTCCATACTAGTGTTATCACCATATTTATGAACAAGGTATCCGGCCAAATAAACAACTTTATGCTTAAGGGTATCATCAGACCTCAAAGAGTTCCTGAGTGTCTTGAGGGGGGATCTCGTCAATGAGTTCACTTCGCTCATCTGGATTTATGGAAGTAGTACAATTCTTGTCGCAATCAAGCACACGAGAACTAGATTCTGGAATAATGTCATGCTTAATGAGTGTCGGCTAATTTGCAATTTTAGCTGCAGCCATAATGTCAACTAAGTCAATGTAGAAGTTTCCACCGCTGCTTTGCCTGGCTTGGCCGAAAAACTTTTCCAAGGCTTCATCCGCGAATATAGCAGTAAGAACGTAGTCTAAGTCATAGTACGTAGTAGTACATGAATGCTGCATGTACTACTTTAGCTAACATCAGAGCTGGGCACTAAATACATTGAATGTATTTAAATACTAAATACTAAATACATTGGAGAAATTTATTTAAATACTAAATACTAAATACATTTTACGAATGTTTTTAAATACTAAATACTAAATACATCAATTGTATTTAAATACATTTGTAAATACATTTTAAATATACAAACATTTTTACATGTCCGAAAAAAATAGGTTTCCTTAAGATTTCCTTAGATTTGGGGTTTCCTTAGAAATGTCCTTCTCAAGCCTAAATTTCCTAAAAATAAGGAAATTTCCTTGAAAGCGGAAACAATGGTTCACTGTAACATCAGGATTGCCAGATAGTTGGGCGGGTTTATGGCCAAATTAACTGATAAAAAAGTATTTACATTTTTATATTATGAGTATTTAAATACAATGTATTTAAATACTCATAAAATACAATGTATTTAAATACTCATAAAAGTATTTAAATACTGTATTTAAATACATGACAACCAATGTATTTATAAATACATTTCTAAATACACAAATGTATTTAAATACAAATTTATTTAAATACTGCTCAGCTCTGGTTAACATTCTATTGAAAGCTCATGTCCTCAATGAAAGTGACAAATAAAAGGCTGTGGGATGCCTCAGGAGGCAAGAAAAGCTCTCCAACTAGTGATAGACATAGACATAGTTGTAATAGACTTAAGTCCCTTTCACACATTCTAGAGTAGCAAGCCGAGTAGCGCCGAATCCCAAATCGGGGTCTACTCGTGGAGAAAAGGCGACACTGACACCCGACACTGTTTTATCGGTTGTTTATCGTGTACCAAATCACTAATTATTACGCGTTGGTACGCCTTTGCTGAGTTTATACGCATAGTTACGAAAACTTACGAGTGTCTCCACGAATATGTACGAGTCACTATGAATTGGTAGAAATTTCAACTTTTTTATGCCACAATTGCTACGAGTCGCTACGAGTTGCTATGAGTCGTTTACGAGTTGCTACGACATTGCAAGAGTTTGCTGCGAGTTTGTACGACCCGGTGGCTTGACCTGACTGCGGACCTGACTGAACTGGGAGGGAAATCTTTATCTTGTGTGAGATACAGGGTCGTCTGCACCTCACCCCGGGAGGCGGATCACAAACCCCCGGCTAAAACCCCCGTTACCCATTCACTACTGGGTGAACAGGGGCTGGGGTGTTTTTAATTAATTAATTAAGGAGACCGCCCATTTTTCTCCGCTTCGCCCGTGGATCGAACCCGGGACTTCGCAGTTGTGAACCGAGCGTGTTAACCACTACACTACGGAGCAACCGCTACTACGAATGAGTCACTACGACACTAGTTGAATCACTACGAATAGGCAAAGAGTCACTACGATAAATGACGAGTCGCTACAAGTGATACTAGTAGTTACGACCCGGCTACGCATCCGCTACGCACCCAAAAGTCGTGACCGTTGCGTGGCCAGATTTTAAACCTGTCCAAAATTTCCAGCCCCTCGCACGCATACCCAAGACACCTCGCAACCCTGCCACGACTCTCACTACTTGCTACGACTTGATGGCGACTATCCACGAGTACCTACGAGTGCCCCCACGTGTTTTCGCGAGTAACGAGTCGCCACAATTTTGCGCGCTACTCTAGAAAGTGTGAAAGGGGCTATAGTGTTGTGATATGCATATAATGTTTATGTAATACGATATATGATCATAAATATCAAATTTTGACAGCCCTACAAACTTGCCTCTTATTACAATCAGCCATCTCTCACCGTTTATGAGTTAGACACAAAAAACGGGCAAAAATTACCAAAATTCACAAATTTGACCTTGAAATATGACCTTTTAAACTTGAAGATGACCCCAGGTGGTGGTGAAAATGTCGCTAGTGAACTCGCCGTCCTCAAAAAACCCTATTTGGACCCTGAGATCGTGTCTCTAGCCTCTAGTCTTATAGCCCAGGACTCAAGTTAATCCTTCAGACTCAAGTTAAAAACTCCGAAGTCGTGACGTTCCAGTCCTTCTTTAAAGGAATCTATGCATGGTATTGTATCAAAAAAATGATTTTGGTGTGTACTAGAAATCACATTTTGTTTGAAATGATTAGTATACAGAATGACCACATTTATTTTTGTCATTCCTTTTCAAGCTTTATATATATATATATATATATATATATATATATATATATATATATATATATATATATATATATATATTATATATACAATACTGGTTCAAAACAAATATAGAAACTCTGAATCCCTGGATCTGTAACACACGTAGGCGGATGTCAGTTATGTTATATACGTACTATTTTACTGTGAAAAGTAAGCCTTGACATGATTTCTGACTCCGACTGCTTCTGTATCAATACATTCTAAACACATTACAAGGCGGTAGTACTCTGTCAACGCGTATCATTAAAGATTGAAGAAGATTTTTTATGATTTTCCATCAACGTTCAGCGTATGAAATTGAAGTAAATTCCTTCCTTGTAATGAATTCTCAGATACTGTTTACACAAAACCTTTAATTATTTATTTAAATATTTTATTTATCTTTTTTTTTTTAAAGGAGGGACCCAACCCTACACACTGGCTTATGAGTTACACGTGGGTCTTGCTTTAGGTTAACAAGGTAATAGCGCGTTTTCACGACCGCTCTGGCCCGGTCTGGACTGGACTAGTCCCGGGCGGCCACTGTTTTCGCGAGGCGGATTGGACCGGGCTGGAACGGGCGAGACTGGGCCAGGCCAGCGAGCAGGACCACCTTGGACTAGTGTGGGGAGAACTGGCGCATGCGCATTACAGTCAGCGAGGAAGATGACCAGGAGCTTCTCGTGCTGCTGATAAGACATGAAACACCATGATGGCCGACCATAAGACTAAGGTAATTTCACGAAAAATTACAATATTCGCAATTTGCTGAAATAACATCTTGGGAAATGAATGTACCGTCAACAACACTATAGTGGCCACTGCACTAATGTCACCAGGCGCCATATATTACAAATTTTAGCATCACTACAGACTTGTATGTGTCACTGAAGACATGTACCATAGCTATAGTGTTATGTAGATAATGTAAACTACGTATACTGTGCACGTGATGTGATCTGTAGTGATGCTAAAACTCGTAATATATATGCCCCCCTGCGACATTAGTGCAGTGGCGACTGCACTAACGGCGACTAGATATTGTTATTAACGGTAAATGAAATGAAATTTCATCATTCATTTTTTCATTGTCATCCCTGCAACTTGACTTCCCATTGAGAAGTCAAGTAAATAAAACGCGCGCTTTTTAAAAATGTGTGCATTTCTGGCCGGAGGACCGCCCACTCGATCCCCCAGCCAATAGGAACGACGAATGGGATGGGGCAAGTCTCGATGTATTTTAGCGAGCATCAGTCCAACCTGACGCGGCCTGGACTGGACTGGACCAGGGCGGTGAACGTCGCGAAAACGCGCTATAAGTTTAGAGTTAGGTTGAGTTTCGTCATGCTATTTAGGTTATGTTAGTGATTCTAACGGCATGCGGCATCGGCTTTCATGGCCAGCACACACTTTTCACTGGTTAGGTTTAGTTAGGTATAGGCTAGGTTTTGTCGTGTTTTTATATTCTGTTAACGATTGTAACGGCGTGCAGCATCGGCAATCAAGGCCACCACACACTTCTCACTGCATAGAATATGGCAGTTTTCTAATAGTTTCTGGTGAAAATTAATAATTGTTTTGGTTTCTGGAAGTGAATAGTATCCCCACCATATGCTGAAGCAGAAATCATACAGAAAACATGAGCATTAGGCCGGCTGAGAGACTCCTGCTGACTACTAAACTAACCTTTCCGCACAAGAAAAAAAAAAAAATATATATATATATAGTTTGCCAATAAACAAATATCAAATTGTTAAAATCCACATCAAAATCTATCAAAAAAATTAGTCTCCTCCAAAGATTTGTGGGATGCTGAGAAACCTAAATTTACCCAACGTGGGAAAAAGGCAGAGAAAATAAAATCAAGAAAATACATCACCCAAAAACAAGTATCAGATAAATTCAATCATATTAAAACTATTCATGACAATTTCGTCCTCAAAAACAGTAATGCCTATTAATGAAAATTTAGTTAGGTTAGTGAACTAGCAAGGGGGGTCTGGGGGGGCACAGTCCCCCAGTTATGTCAGGAGGGTATTGTTCAATAAGGAGTATGGGTTGAAACTGCATATTTACCCTTCCAATTGTAACAAAAGCTATAACTCATTCAATTTCATCTGATTAACCAAAGAAATCAAACAAATTTACAGTGGCGGGAGCACGTTATAAGCACGTCTCACGTGTAATGTATATGAGGGTCAGAGGCCTCTGACATAGCTCAATGTAAAGTCATGAAACATGGTTTTTCTCTCAAACTTACAGCATAGATGTCCTATACACATTATACAAAAAATATATATATAAAAGTCACATAAAGAAAAATGTTTTACATTCAATATCTCTTTTGACTGATTTTTTATGTAAAAAACTTTTCTTTATGTGACTTAGATTTTTCTTTTTTAGTATGATATGTATTGGACATCTATGATGCATGTTTGAAAGAAAAACCATGTTGCATGGAAACAAAGAGATGTATTATTATTATATGATGTTTTCTTTGCCCTTTCTGGCCTAGATCCTCGGAAGGCTTACGGTCCTGACGGAGTCCATCCTATTGTTCTCAAAAGCTGTGCTTCTGTGCTTGCATCCTGCCTGGTCAAACTTTTCCGTCTTTGTCTATCTACTTCCACCTTTCCTTCTTGCTGGAAGTTTGCTCACATCCAACCTGTTCCTAAGAAGGGTGACCGTTCTAATCCTTCAAACTACCATCCTATAGCTTTGACTTCCTGCCTTTCTAAAGTTTTTGAATCTATACTTAATAAGAAGATTCTTAAGCATCTATCTGCTCACAATCTTCTATCTGATCGTCAGTACGGTTTCCGTAAAGGGCGATCTACTGGCGATCTTCTTAAATAAGCGAGCGACTCTTAAATAAGGTTAGGGCTCATGGTATAGATGGGAAGGTTCTTCATTGGATCAGAGCTTGGCTAAGTAATAGGCAACAAAGGGTTACAATTAATGGTTCCAAATCTGAATGGGGACTGGTGACAAGTGGAGTTCCACAAGGGTCTGTTTTGGGCCCATTACTATTTTTGATTTACATCAACGACTTGGATAGTGGGATTAGCAGTGATATCAGCAAGTTTGCTGATGATACTAAGTTAGGTAGGATTATTGGATCACAGTCTGACGTAAACATATTGCAGGGAGACTTAGATAAACTTAACGAGTGGGCAGTCAGATGGCAGATGGAATTTAATATTGATAAATGTAGCGTTATGAATGTTGGTAGAAAAAACCCTGGTAATAGATACACCATAAGCAATGTATCGCTGAAAAGATCAGAAGGTGAAAAAGATCTTGGAGTGAGGGTGAGCCCAGACCTCCGACCTAGGAAACAATGTATTGAGGCCAGAAATAGAGCTAATAGAGTATTAGGATTCATTACCAGAAGTGTTAAAAGTAGAAGTGCGGAAGTTATTCTAAAGCTTTATCTGGCTCTAGTCAGGCCTCACCTAGACTATGCAGTTCAGTTTTGGTCTCCATATTACAGGATGGATATAGTGTTGTTAGAAAAAGTGCAGAGAAGGATGACCAAAATGATACAAGGGATGCGTAACTTTAGTTATGAGAGGAGATTGAAGTTATTAAAATTACACTCACTCGAGAGACGCAGAGTAAGGGGCGATCTGATAGAAGTTTTTAAGTGGATAAAGGGATTTAATAAAGGAGAGGTAGGAAAAGTTCTTACGGCTTTTAACCAGGGTAGAACAAGAAGTAACGGATTCAAGCTGGAAAAGCGTAGATTTAGAAAGGAAATAGGGAAAAACTGGTTCACAAATAGGGTGGTGAATGAGTGGAATGGTCTCAGTAGACAGGTAGTTAGTGCGGAGTCATTAGGGAGCTTTAAAGGGGAGCTGGATAAGTTCATGGATGGGGATGAAAGGTGGATGTAGGTAGTGTTAGGTGACAGGAACTACCACGTGTAGGCCTCGCGGCCTCTTGTAGCTTCCTTATTTTCTTATGTTCTTATGTTCTTATGTTCTAGCTTTCCTAACTGAATCTTGGTCATCCTCCTTTAAGGGTTTCGGTGAAACTTTTGCTGTTGCTCTTGACATATCAAAAGCTTTTGATAGAGTCTGGCACAAATCTTTAATTTCCAAACTACCCTCATTCGGTTTCTATCCTTCTCTCTGTACCTTCATCTTAAGTTTCCTTTCAAACCGTTCTATTGCAGCTACTGTAGACGGACATTGTTCTTCTCCTAAATCTATCAATAGTGGTGTTCCTCAAGGTTCTGCCCTATCACCCACTCTCTTTATATTATTCATTAATGATCTTCTAAGTCTAACTCAAAGCCCTATCCACTCCTACGCTGATGATTCTACCCTGCATTTTTCAACGTCGTTTATTAGACGTCCAACTCAACAGGAACTAAGTGATTCACGGAGAGATGCCACAGAGTCCCTAACTTCTGATCTTTCTATAATTTCTGATTGGGGCAAAGCAAACCTTGTTTTGTTCAATGCCTCAAAAACCCAATTTCTTCACCTATCTACTCGACAAAACCTACCAGATAACTATCCCCTCTTCTTCAATGACACTCAACTGTCTCCTTCTTCTACAATGAACATTCTAGGACTATCCTTTACTAAAAATCTGAACTGGAAATCTCACATTTCCTCTCTTGCTAAAACAGCTTCTAAGAAGTTAGGTGTCCTGTGGCGTCTGCTTCCTTTTTTTTCTCCCTCCCAATTGCTTGCTCTCTACAGGGGCCTTATCCGCCCATGTATGGAGTATGTCTCACATGTTTGGGGAGGATCCACTCATACAGCTCTCCTAAACAGGGTTGAGTCAAAAGCTTTTCGTCTCATCCCTCCGCTCCTCTGACTGACTGTCTTCAATCTTTAAATCACCGCCGCAATGCTGCTTCTCTTGCTCTCTTCTACCGTTATTTTCATGCTCACTGCTCTTCTGAACTTGCTAACTGCGTGCCTCCCCCACTCCCGCGGCCTCGCTACACAAAACTTTCTACTCATTCTCATCCCTATTCTGTCCATCTTCCTAATACAAGAGTTAATCAGTATCTTTACTCTTTCATCCCCTGCACTGGTAAACTCTGAAACTCTCTTCCTGTTTCTATTTTTCCACTTTCCTATGACTTAAATCTTTTCAAAAGAA
>JACEEZ010007005.1:252500-275000 GCA_016584305.1 Chionoecetes opilio | reverse complement strand
ACAAAAACAAACTCATCTAGTTTGACGTAATGGTCGTCGGACCTAACGAGTTTACTCCGTCCGTCCTTCCGTCCTTCCGTCCCTCCTTTCCTTCCTTCCCTCCTACCTCATCCTCATCTTCCTCTCACCCTTGTTGTCAGTGTTCCTTACAGACCTCTCCTCCTGCCCTCACTGATCTACTATCCTACGCACTCCAACTCCTCTCTGCCAATCGCCCATTCCCCTCTTGTTTCTGTTATCCCATTACTCCCTCCCAGTCTCTTGTGTCTATTACTTCCTACATTTATTTTCGTTAATGTTTATTTGCTTGCCTCAGCCTTCATCGGCTTGCTGCTACTCAAAGATAATACATTAGTTGCAATCCTTGCCACTATATACGTACTTTTATATACACAATTTAAAAAATATCCAAATATGTAGTCTTAGAGCATGAAAAGTAAGTAGTATGATGATCGTTCTTCAGGGAGGAGGATGTGACATGGTTTGCGACGAAAGGAGAGAAGCTTCATTATTTTTATTTCCGAGATGAAAATTACACCACAAAAATTGTCATTGTGAAGAAAAAGCACTTTCAATTATATGACTGTCCACAAAAAAAAGGATTATTTCCCTTCTTAACCATTAAACTCTACACAATAGGCGGTAGGGTTTATGTTTGTCTCTAAAAGGATTCTGATACACTTTTTTTCCTTGAGTTTCCGTCGCAAATCACTATTTTCGGAGATTTGAAATATTTTGTTGACGGAAGGAGAGTAGGTAATGTTTACTTACGTTATACTCATCACTATTATTATTATTTTTTATTATTATTATTATTATTATTTTATTATTATTGTGAGCTGCATCGCTTTTGTCCTTTTACAAGCTGCGGTCTCTTTTACGAGGGGTTGGGTTAGGTTAGGAGGTTAACACATGGCGTTAGGTTTAAATTAGGTTCAGATAAGCTTAGATTAGGCTGGTTAGGATATTAGAAAGTACGGCTAGGTTAGGAGGTACAAATAACCTACAAAAATCCTTCCTACAAACAAATATGATACATATCTGAAAGAAGTTATTTGAGACGGAAACTCGGACAGATAATCTCTCAGAATCCATTAAGGTAAACAGTATGTAAACCATACAACCAATTGTGTAGACTATCATGGTTAAGAAGGAAAACTTTACCAAAAAAAATTATGTTCCCCTATAATATATTTCAGGCAATAGTGTTGAAATTGGCAAACGAGCACACAAATATATAACCATATTTAAAAGACAGACACAATCTCTTCATAGCAGTTATTTTTCATAATTGCAAACCTTAATAAACGGGGGTTTTTCTACCGTTAAACAGAGATGCCATTCCTGGAAGACCTTGTGAGATGGAGCAGCACATAATGTTACGGTCATGAGGGCCACAATACCTTGTATCATAAGAACTTAAGGAAGCTACAAGAGGCCGTGAGACCTACATGTGGTAGTTCATGACACTTAACACTACCTACATCCACCTTTCATCCCCTTCCATGAAATTGTCCAGCCTCCTTTTAAAACTCCCTATTGGCTCCGCACTTACTGTCTGACGACTGAATCCATTCCAATAATTTACCACCTTATTTGTGAACCAGTTTCTTCCTTTTTTTTTTTTTTTGTGCCTATAGCGCCTGTAGGCAGTGGTGACCCAGGGCTCGGATGGTAGGCTGTGGAGGTTCACTTGAGGGTTCTGATGGTTGGTCCTCGCCCGTTGATGGCGCAGGCAGGTTTCTTATAGTGACGCCTGTGAGGCTCATGCCGCACCCCTGTGTATGCACGATGCACTCGCAGTCGAAGGTAAAGTTGATAGGCAGGGCATGTGGGTGTTCTTAGGCCACTCGACGGTGCAGAAAGGTTTTGGGTTTCTTCGGGGATCGAACTCGGGTCACCGAGAACGCCAGTCGGAGACTCTAACCGCTCCGCTACCGCCTCCCCAGCATATGACGCTAGCTTCTCTGATGCTAACTTTACATGCACCGCCACCGAATAACAGCAAAGTGTACTGATCAACAATATGATAATCGTTCTCACGTATCAAAAAGATTATCTAGATGTCTTTGTTATGTTTTACGCTCATTCATTAATTATGGTCTTCACCTTACTCCTGGAGGTGTTGTTGTGAGGGACAGTTTTGTTTGACGTGAACTCGTTAGGTTCTCATGCTGACGAGTGACCACTTTCCCTTTGTATTGCCTGACATCATGGCCGCCGCTTCCCTGCACCACCACCTCTGCTCCACCACCACCACCTCTGCTCCACCACCATCACCTCTGCTCCACCACCATCACCTCTGCTCCACCACCATCACCTCTGCTCCACCACCACCACACCCCTGCTCCACCACCATCCACCTCTGATCCACCACCATCACCTCTGCTCCACCACCACCACCTCTGATCCACCACCATCACCTCTGCTTCACCACCTCTGCTCCACCACCATCACCTCTGCTCCACCACCACCACCTCTGCTCCACCACCACCACCTCTGCTCCACCACCACCACCTCTGCTCCACCACCACCACCTCTGCTCCACCACCATCACCTCTGCTCCACCACCATCACCTCTGCTCCACCACCATCACCTCTGCTCCACCTTCCATTTACCTCTGCTCCACCACCATCACCTCTGCTCCAACCACCTCTGCTCCACCACCATCACCTCTGCTCCACCACCACCACCTCTGCTCCACCACCACCACCTCTGCTCCACCACCACCACCTCTGCTCCACCCACCATCCACCTCTGCTCCACCACCACCACCTCTGCTCCACCACCATCACCTCTGCTCCACCACCATCACCTCTGCTCCACCTTCCATCACCTCTGCTCTACCACCACCACCTCTGCTCCACCACCACCACCTCTGCTCCACCACCACCACCTCTGCTCCACCACCATCACCTCTGCTCCACCACCACCACCTCTGCTCCACCACCATCACCTCTGCTCCACCACCATCACCTCTGCTCCACCACCATCACCTCTGCTCCACCACCACCACCTCTGTTCCACCACCACCACCTCTGCTCCACCACCACACCTCTGCTCCACCACCATCACCTCTGCTCCACCACCACACCTCTGCTCCACCACCATCACCTCTGCTCCACCACTCACCAACCTCTGCTCCACCACCACCACCTCTGCTCCACCACCATCACCTCTGCTCCACCACCCCACCTCTGCTCCACCACCACACCTCTGCTCCACCACCATCCACCCCTCACTGCTCCACCACCACCACCTCTGCTCCACACCACCACCTCTGCTCCACCACCATCACCTCTGCTCCACCACCATCACCTCTGCTCCACCACCACCACCTCTGCTCCACCACCATCACCTCTGCTCCACCACCATCACCTCTGCTCCACCACCATCACCTCTGCTCCACCACCACCACCTCTGCTCCACCACCACCACCTCTGCTCCACCTTACCACTCACCTCTGCTCCACCACCATCACCTCTGCTCCACCACCATCACCTCTGCTCCACCACATCACCTCTGCCCATCACCTCTGCTCCACCACCACACCTCTGCTCCACCACCATCACCTCTGCTCCACCACCATCACCTCTGCTCCACCACCATCACCTCTGCTCCACCACCATCACCTCTGCTCCACCACCATCACCTCTGCTCCACCACCATCACCTCTCTCCACCCCCACCACCTCTGCTCCACCACCATCACCTCTGCTCCACACCATCACCTCTGCTCCACCACCATCACCTCTGCTCCACCACCATCACCTCTGCTCCACCACCATCACCTCTGCTCCACCACCACCACCCCTGCTCCACCACCATCACCTCTGCTCCACCACCATCACCTCTGCTCCACCACCATCACCTCTGCTCCACCACCATCACCTCTGCTCCACCACCATCACCTCTGCTCCACCACCATCACCTCTGCTCCACCACCATCACCTCTGCTCCACCACCATCACCTCTGCTCCACCACCTATCCACCTCTGCTCCACCACCACCACCTCTGCTCCACCACCATCACCTCTGCTCCACCACCATCACCTCTGCTCCACCACCATCACCTCTGCTCCACCACCATCACCTCTGCTCCACCACCATCACCTCTGCTCCACCACCACCACCTCTGCTCCACCACCATCACCTCTGCTCACCACCACACCTCTGCTCCACCACCACCACCTCTGCTCCACCACCATCACCTCTGCTCCACCACCATCACCTCTGCTCCACCACCATCACCTCTGCTCCACCACCACCACCTCTGCTCCACCACCACACCTCTGCTCCACCACCATCACCTCTGCTCCACCACCACAACCTCTGCTCCACCACCATCACCTCTGCTCCACCACCACCACCCTGCTCCACCACCACACCCTGTCCACCACCATCACCTCGCTCCACACCATCACCTCTGCTCCACCACCATCACCTCTGCTCCACCACCATCACCTCTGCTCCACCACCACCACTCTGCTCCCCACTCACCTCTGCTCCACCACCATCACCTCTGCTCCACCACCATCACCTCTGCTCCACCACCACACCTCTGCTCCACCACCATCACCTCTGCTCCACCACCTCACCTCTGCTCCACCACCACCACCTCTGCTCCACCACCATCACCTCTGCTCCACCACCACCACCTCTGCTCCACCACCATCACCTCTGCTCCACCACCATCACTTCTGCTCCACCACCATCACCTCTGCTCCACCACCATCACCTCTGCTCCACCACCATCACACCCCTGCTCCACCACCACCACCTCTGCTCCACCACCATCACTCTGCTCCACACACCACCTTTTGCTCCACCACCATCACCTCTGCTCCACCACCACCACCTCTGCTCCACCACCATCACCTCTGCTCCACCACCATCACTTCTGCTCCACCACCATCATCTCTGCTCCAACACCATCACCTCTGCTCTCACTCTGTCCACCATCACCAACTCTGTCCACCACCATCACCTTCTGCTCCACCAACACCTCTGCTCCACACACATTTACATCTGCTTCACCACCAGCCTCCTCCTCCATCACCATCCCTCTGCTCCACCCCTCCTCTGCTCACCAATTACCTTTGTACCACCATCACTTTTCCACACATCACTCTGTCAAAATCACTCTTCTCCACTCCCCTCTGCTCCACACCACCTCTGCTCCACCAGCCATACCTCTGCTCCACACCATCACCTCTCTCAAATCACCTTGCTCAACCAATTCACTCTGCTCCAAATCACCTCTCCACCACATACCTCTTCACCACATCATTGCCCCACCATACTTGCTCACTATCTTGTTACACATCACCTTTGTTTACACCATCACCTCTGTCCACAAGCTTGCGTCCACTTCCTTGTCCCCACCACCACCTCTGTCCACCACCTGTCTTGCTGCCCCACCATCACTCTGCTCCACATGTTCATGTTGTGTGGCTGCACCTGTCTCAGCTGCTGCTCACCACATCACTTTTGCTCCACACGATGACTCTGCTGTCACACCTCACTTTCTCACCACCACCCCCTGCTTCACCCATCATGTGTCCACACCACTATCTTCTGACCTTCACCCAACCACACCCTCTCCCACACCACACCTACCACACACACCACCACACTCTGCCACACACACACTCGCCACCACACACTCTGCCCACCACCATCACTCTGTATGTAGTGTATCACCTCGTTCCACAGCCAGGCAGTCCTCGGTTCCATCCCCTGCTCCACGACATATCGGCTGCGACGATCAGATGGGCTATTCCTTAAAACCCCGATCTCTGTCCACCATCACTGACATCACCTTGTCACCGGGGCTTCTGTGATCCAACCTCCGTGGATGACTTTCCCCAAACACTAACTGATATATGGTTGAATATTGCACAATACATCAGGCGTCACACATCATTAATCCATTCGACGCTGCTACCTCCTCTCCACCCCCCCCCCGCCTCCATATGGGGGCCCCTTTCATTTTAAAGTACCAATAACGTTTTCACAAATTCATTCATGAAAAATGCAGCTTTTTTCTTTTTTCACTGTCTGGCTGATCAACGAGCCTCTGTTGTAGGATATGACTTAAATTATAAAATTCTAAATAATATTTGTAATTACTTAATGTTAGATATAGTAAATATTAACACAAATAATTTTCAATGCATTTATGATTATATATTTATCACTGAATTTGAAATATTGGAAAGGATTAATTTTTATGATAAGGTCTGTCCAGCAAGGCTTTGCGGGAGTGTTTGATTCACACGACAACCTAAGCTGGGCAAGACTGTGTGTGTGTGTGTGTGTGTGTGTGTGTGTGTGTGTGTGTGTGTGTATGTGTATGTGTGTGTGTGTGTGTGTGTGTGTGTGTGTTTTTATTTTTCTTCTACCTTACGCCTGCTTACTCCATCAGGGTGTGTCAAACTCCACTGTGTCATGTAGACTATTTCTGACCTTTCACCCAAGGGCACACACACACACACACACACACACACACACACACACACACACACACACACACACACACACACACACACACAGTGTACTCTGTAGTGTAGTGGTATCACGCTCGGTTCACAGCCAGGAAGTCCCGGGTTCGATCCCCGGGCGGAGCGGAGATAGATGGGCTGCGGAGATAGATGGGCTATTTCCTTAAAACCCGAGCCCCTGTCCACCCAGCAGTGAATGGGTACCGGGTGTTAGCCGGGAGTTTGTGACCCGCCTCCCGGGATGATGGTTTTGGCCAACACTAAGGACTAAGGATGAATGATAAAATGTAGCAATGGAGACGGGGTCATATGAGTGTAGCTCAGGCCCTGTAAAATACAACTACTAGATGAACTAGATGAATACACACACCGTCCCGATGATGATGGTCCAGTTGATAGCGTGCTGGCCTGCCATTCTGTGGTAGTCGGTTCGAATCCTCACTGCTTACGGGGATTTTTCACTAACAAATTCGGGCGGTTTCTGTCCCCCTTGAGCAAGGGTATGGGGATGTGTGGTGTGTGAAGTCCCAGCATTACCCAAAGATCGGTAATGATGAGCTCCAAACTTGCACCAGGAGGGTGAAACTGGTGATCGCTAGCCAGCTCGCGTGGACAAGACCATGGATGAAAAACACACACACACACACACATAAAATACTCGCTTGCCTTCACCGCTGGTGCTTGTGCTGCTGGTACTTGGTTGCAACTAATGCTCATTTTGTTCATGTATCTTGCTTCATTGTATGCTGATGAGCCTCACACTTACCCTGTGCTGCTGTTTATTTAAGAACATAAGAAGAACATAAGAAAGTAAGGAAGCTACAAGAGGCCGTGAGACCTACAAGAGGTAGTTCCTGTTACCTAACTCTACCTATATCCACCTCTCTTCCCCATCCATGAATTTTTCCAGACTCTTTGTAAAGACCCCAATAGACTCCGCATTGACCACCTGACCACTTAGTCCATTCCAATCATTCACCACCCTATTTGTGAACCAGTTTCTCCCAATTTCCTTTTTAAATCTACGCTTTTCCAGCTTGAATCCGTTACTTCTCGTTCTACCCTGCTTACTAACCTTAAGAATTTTTCCTACATCGCCTATATTGTATCCCTTTATCCACTTAAAAACTTCTATCAGATCGCCCCTTACTCTACGCCTCTCGAGTAAGTGTAAATTTAATAGTTTCAATCTCTTCTCATAACTAAAGTTACGCATTCCATGAATCATTTTGGTCATCCTTCTCTGCACTGATTCTAACAAGGCAATATCCATCCTGTAATACGGAGACCAAAACTGAACCGCATAGTCTAGGTGAGGTCTGACTAGAGCCAAATAAAGCTTTAGAATAACCTCAGCACTTCTACTTTTAACACTCCTGGTAATAAATCCTAATACCCTGTTGGCTCGATTTCTAGCCTCAATACATTGATTCCTATAGGACGGAGGTCTGAGCTTATCCGCACTCCCAGATCTTTCTCACCCTCTGATCTTTTCAGCGATAC
Organism: Chionoecetes opilio; assembly: GCA_016584305.1. NCBI lineage: Eukaryota > Metazoa > Arthropoda > Malacostraca > Decapoda > Majidae > Chionoecetes > Chionoecetes opilio. Next base: position 266,994 of record JACEEZ010007005.1, on the reverse strand, counting down.
ATTGCGTATGGTTTACCTATTACCAGGATTTTTCCTACCAACATTCATAATTTGTGCCGTCCCAGCTGGAGTATCTAATGTGTGCTTTGTTCTGTCTTTTGTTTTACAGGAACTAGTCTTGAGAAAGCAGTGAGCGTGAGGAAGGGTGAGTAGTGAGTGCACTGTTGGTTTGCTTCCTTTCTTTTCCACTACGTACAGAAAGCTCCTTAATATCTGTAAAACAATGAAGCTGTTTTTTCCTCTCATCATTTTCACTATCTACACGATCATCTCAGTAACGTAGTGTCACTGTGCGGGGATATTGTCTCTAGTGTGTGATGCTAGTTACTGATAATGACGGCGAGGTGAGAAAACAAGTGATGACAGGAATAAAGGACAAGTGGAGAGGAAAAAGTAAAGGAGGAGAAGAGATAAGTGATAGAGGAGAAATAAAAAATAAAAAAATGGAGATGAAAGGAAGAAAAATAATGGAGAGGAGAGGAGAACGGAAGTTAGTATTGTTCAACTTAAGACCTTGGATTCATGATTCTTCTCGCACCTAAACGAGCCTCATTCTCTTCCTCTTCCTCCTTCTACTTGCCTTTACAATCCTGTCCTCCCATATGTACTTAACTAGTAGTAATACGTAGTTTAGCAGTTACCCTCATTATAAAGCAACTGGTGTCTGCTCTTTGTATGTGATCCTTTATGTAGTCCTTCTCCCGATACGGTGGTGATGTGTTGTCGATGATGAGTCTTCCCTCTCCACGGCAGGCAGTCACGGTGGGACCTAAGGGTTTTGTCCTAGAGTTTGAGGGTTGTCGTGGTGATGGAGGTGTGCATGAGCATGGTGGTACAGATGGGAGCAGGATGACCGTTGATGGTGCATGGTGGGAATAGGTAATGATGATGATGGTATACGTGTAGTGAAAGGAGGATCACCGGTAATGATACTACCTTCATGTGCGAGTGCATCGGAGGACACAAGGGGGCGGCATGAGCCTCTAATCACAGGCGTCATTATAAAAATCCTGCCTGCGCCACCACGGGCGAGGGCCAACCATCACAGCCCTCAAGTGAACCACCTCCAGGGCCTACCATCCGAGCCCTGGAGGTCACTGCCTACAGGCGCTATAGGCATAGATGTAAAAAAAAAAAAAAAAACTGTCAGGCAAGATAGTAAATAAAGTAGTAAGGTAGGTAAAGATGGGAGCATACGCTAAGCTGCGCGTGGCATGCGGTGCTCATCTCCGTGGCATTAGTCCTTAGAGCCTGTGGTGGGTGAGGACCCGTTACCCCGGGACACAGGGCTAGTGTGACTCCCGGGTTACCACAGTTACCTTCCCTAGGTTACCCCAGGTACCCATTTATCAACCCCGAAAGGAAGGAAGAACAGCTGGGTAGGCTGGTCACCGGCTTGCCCTGGCCCGGGATCGAACCAGGGCCCGCAGATTCGTAGCCAGGCACGCTAGCCACTGCACCACGGAGGCGACAATAAAGTAGTGGTGACGTGATATAAGTAGCTACATAATGATAAATGAAGTAAAGAAAGAAAATTGCCTAAGAACGCTAAGTCTGCAGACCTAGATGAGGTAGTACATGTATGTAAGGTAACTGAATGCATTAATCAGACTGTTACTGATTTTTTCGAGACCTAGTACCGTCAATAACACTATAGTCGCCACGGTGCACTAATGTCGCCAGGCACCATATATTACGAATTTCACCACTAAAGCATCACTACAGACTTGTGTGTGCCACGGAAGAGGCACTCACAGTAATTTATGTTATGTACATGTCTTCAGTGACACATACAAGTGATGCTAAAATTCGTAATATATGGCGCCTGGCGACATTAGTGCACCGTGGCGACTATAGTGTTATTGACGGTAGTGGTTGACATGTAAGGAAAATATAAACAACGAAATACAGTGTGTCGATGTAGGAGGTAGATATTTGATTTATCAAAAGTAAATATAACCAGATTTACATAAACCAATAATTATATGAAATATATTGGAATGTGTTCTATTGAAGATGTACTAATGATTCGTATAGAGAATAATTCATCCTTCTGAGTTGAGGACGTAACACGCGAGGTAGTACAGTGACAGGTTCCAGAGAGGCAGGAGTGAGTCGAGGGTGTGGCGCGGTGAGGCTCGCGGACCCCGGACAGGTGAAGGTGAGGGCGTCAGTAATAACTAAGTTTATATTTTCCATGTAGCCTGCTTATGTTGAACCTTGTAAGAAACCTTAAGTGTAATATGTATGCGTATATGTATCCATGCATGTATGTTTGTATGCATGTGTATATATGTGGGGCCTTATCCTCCCATGTATGGAGTATGTCTCACATGTTTGGGGAGGATTCACTCATACAGCTCTCCTAAACAGGGTTGAGATAAAAGCTTTTCGTCTTATCAACTCCCCTCCTCTGACTGACTGTCTTCAATCTATAAATCACCGCCGCAATGTTGCTTCTCTTGCTATCTTCTACCATTATTTTTATGCTCACTGTTCTTCTGAACTTGCTAACTGCATTCTGCATGCCTCCCCACTCCCGCGGCCTCGCTGCACAAGACTTTCTACTCATTCTCATCCCTATTATGTCCATCTTCCTAATGCAAGAGTTAATCAGTATCTTTACTCTTTCATCCCTTTCACTGGTAAACTCTGGAACTCTCTTCCTGTTTCTATTTTTCCACCTCCTTACGACTTAAATTTTTTCAAGAGAGGAGTGATAAGACACTCCCGAACTAAATTGGCCCACCTCCCTTTCTTTATTTTCTTACTGTCTTCTTTATTGGGACTTGCAACTAAACGGGCTTTTTGTTATCTCTTTTTTTGCCCTTGGCCAGTCCTTTGTGATGTAAAAAACAAAAATAATGATAATAAAATGCATGCATGCATATGTGAATATTTATATTCATATTCCATCAATTTTCAAACCCTTATTTTTCCCAGGCCATCAGTAACGTCGCTTAGTAGTAAGCAATGACTCGGAACTTTATCAAGAAGCTAAGCAATATACATCATGTCATGTAAATTATCATATAAATCATATTATCAAGTTGATCTGAATGGTAACTTGTCAAGAGATGATTTGATAATGAGCTGTAGCATCTTGGGGAATGTGAGATGAGGAGAAGACATGAAGCCCAAAAGCCTTTGAATATTAGCCAAGCCAGTGTTGTCATAGGTAAGGTGACTAAAAACTCCATCTTATGTACTGTGTGGTGACTGAAAAGGAATAAGGTGCATCCGCGTAATGGGTAGCCTGAGAAATAACATGTATTTTATTGGCAGTTTGTATGTACTGTTAGGTTCTTTAAGAAAAAATAATAATTTTTAATAAATCCCGCGACGAGAACTAGGATCGCTAAAGTAGAATTTGAAGCCCCGGACTGACACACCGAAGCTCCGATCGGGGAATGAAACTACTAGAGTAAGCAGGAGGCGGGGATCGAATGACTTAAGTGGCGGCGTGCAGCACGTTCGAGCAGCCAAGTGGAGTTTCGGAGCCGGGGAAAGTAAGGTCGTCACAGTACAATGAGAATAGAATGGTGCATACAAGAGCGGAAGGCTGCGATATCGGTAGTGATTCTTTGCTGTACGGAGACAAATATGTTCAGTCAATGACGTGTATGATGGTGGGGGTTGAGAAAATATTATGTAGCCTAAGAAAGGGATTGGTAGAATAAGCTCCAGTTATTCCCCTACTCTCTCTCCTCCTGTCCTCCTGCTCCTCCTTTTGAAATGGTCGAGGGTCGAAGATAAGGAATAACGAAGTAGAGATAACAGCAGTAATTACGACCATCACTACCACCATCTTCATGCTCCCACACCCGCAGGCTGAGCACTTCCCTGCATTAACCCTTCGAAGCATCTCGTGATTCGATCTTATCTGCTCTTCATCCACCACTAACATCTCCTTTTGCCATCACTTGTTTCATTCTCCTTCTATCATCTTCTTTCTCCTCCTCCTCCTCCTGCTGCTGCTGCTGAGTACACCATAAGTCACTCCATCAGCTCCGCCCTTGACGCACTGCTTGTGTGTTGTCTTGTCTCTTTGCATCACGCCCGTAGCTTCTCATCTGGTCTCCTGGCTGTTCGATTGGTCTTAATGGCTCCCTCTGTATCACATTGTGCTGCCTCGCCTATATTTCTCTCTCTCTCTCTCTCTCTCTCTCTCTCTCTCTCTCTCTCTCTCTCTCTCTCTCTCTCTCTCTCTCTCTCTCTCTCTCTCTCTCTCTCTCTCTCTCTCTCTCTCTCTCTCTCTCTCTCTCTCTCTCTCTCTCTCTGTGTTTAATGAAGATGATGATACATTGAAAAATAATGATATATATATAATATATATATATATATATATATATATATTTTTTTTTTTTTTTTTTTTTCTCTTTTTTTCTCTCTATTTATATATATATGTATATAATATTATATGTATATATAATATTATAATATATTATATATAATATATATATATATATATATATATATATATATATATTATACTCTCTTATTATAATATTTATTTATTCTCTCTATTTATATATATATATATGATATATATTATAGTATATATATATTATAATATATATAATATATTATATATATATATATATAAATATTATATATATATATATATATATATATATATATATATATATATATATATATATATATATATATATATATATATATATATATTGATAAGATGATAGAGAGATGAGAGAGAGAGAGAGAGAGAGAGAGAGAGAGAGAGAGAGAGAGAGAGAGAGAGAGAGAGAGAGGAGTGTGTGTGTGTGTGTGTGTGTCCTGGGAGTGCGATGATGAGTGTGAGAGAGAGCGAGAGTGTAACCCGAGCCTGTCTGTCGCCGCGCCCCAAGGGACCCACTCGACCCTCTGAACATTATCTGATCGCTGCCTGCCGCCGCCATAACCATTCTCCTTTATTAGTCTCTCTCTCTCTCTCTCTCTCTCTCTCTCTCTCTCTCTCTCTCTCTCTCTCTCTCTCTCTCTCTCTCTCTCTTTCTTGCTGTTGTTAGAAAAAATACGGAAGACAGACGGTTATTGATAGTAAATTAACCAGCATCGAAGTGACACGTAGCACACTTCGCCTCCCATCCTCTTCAGCCTTCCATGTGGTGAGGTTACGTGCCTTTGTTTCTGTTATTGTTGTCATGGGAGTTGTTTGTCTGCCTCTGCTGCTGTTGTTGCTGCTCCTTTGATGGGGAGTTAGTCCTCTATCGCCTCTTATGTCCTGGGAACCAACACCCACCCGTCGCTGCAGCCGTTCTCTGGCCCCACGAGACTTGGGTTCTCACGGTGGGGCTTCAGGCACTCGCCGGGATGTACTGTAGCCCCGAGAAGGCACCCACCACCTGCTTCAACGCCTCTCTCTCTCTCTCCTGCTTGTCCTCCGTCGCATGCCACCCCACTACCCATCTGCCGCCGCACGCCTGCCTCTCTACACCCATCTGCCCTGTCTTGTCTCCCTGCTCTCTTTCGTGTGAACTTGGTGGCGGCTTGCCCCCCACGACCATTTTGTTCCTGCGGCATCTGTGTGTCACCTGATTATAACGCCTGACTTGTCAGCCAGCCTCTTGGTCTCTTCTTATTACAATATTTTTTTCTCTTTTTGCCCTGATTTCCCCTACATGTCCTTCGATTTCTCTCTCTTTTGCCTCGTCTTTCCTTATTTCCTTTTTTTGGTGGCACAAATTAATCGGATACCGGTACGTCCACCTGTTTATCTCAATGGTATTCCACTATGTAGGTTATCGTGATGTTTTTACCTCACAGCGTTCTTTTACCGTCACCATCACCACCGTCATTACAACGGTCATCTTTGACCTAATCCTTTCGATAAAACTAAAGATTGGTAACGAGGTCTTACTCGTTACGGAACAATACAAATGCGACTATTGTGTTTCATCTGATAGTATTTTGACTGACCGTGAAGCGTGACGAGGCGGCCTGTGCGGCGAGGGGACAAGGAGGGGCAGAAGCAGAGAGGGGAAAGGAAGGAAGGAAGGAAGTTGTTCGGAAGATATAGAAACTAACAGAAAGGGGACTAAAATTAAGGAAAAAGATTGATTAGGGACAATGTATCAGCGGAGGCGGGAGGGGGTCGGGCGGCGGCAGGAACAAGAAATAACTCTGGTCGGTCAATTAGGCGTGGTCCCGCTGCGTAAAGTAATCACTTGCTCCCGCCATCAGTCCCACTTCAGACAAGACGCGCCGCGTGCGCACCAACGCCGCGTGCCTCCCCTCCGCCAAGCCAGCCTGAGCCCTGCGTGTGGCGGCGCACGGCTCGGGGCAGCTTGGCGGGGCGGCGGCCGCGCCTCCGTAGCTCGCGCGGGATGAATTGTTCTCATTCTCCTGCCATTACGACGATTAAAACTTTGACAGGAGATTTGGGACGACGTTTGATTTCGCGTTTCTCCTGTGGCCGCGGCCCGAGCCTGGCTGTGCCCTTCCCACCAGCTTCCGGACACCTGGTGTCTCACCCCGCTGCCTGGAAGATGCTGTCCCGGCCCGTCTTAGGCCCAACACCGGTCACAGCAGCCAATCTGGACCCAAAATAATGTCCCGCCAAGACCGGCCTCCCCCGTATGGAGATGATCCGGCACACAGACAGCGGCCGACGAATTCCAGCGGGGATTCTGGGAATGTTGGGAATGTTCCAGTTGATGTGGCTCCACTTGGCCGGGCGACGGTCCGTTAAGTAAACATGTCCTCATCCAATTACCACCAAACCAGGCGCAGTGAGTCTAGTGTTTTAAGTCTTGGGGCAACGGACGAGTACTGTACCTGTTCTGCTCCCCCCCCCACCCCGTCCCTTCTCGCCTCAGACCCACCTGTCTCTCCTTCCCTTCCTCCCGCACCTTTGAATGCCAGTCAACCATAATTAAATTCTTATAATTCTGTTTTCACACGTGATGTTCCTTCTGCATCGGCAGGCTACAGGCGAGGGTGTCTCGGGCTCCCGGCGGCCGTGAGGCAACACCTGTGTCTAGCCACCGAGCGCCCCGCCCTCACCACGCCCGTGCAGGTGTGGGGAGCGATGCCTCGTTTTTGTCTTAAATCTGGAAACACACACACACACACACACACACACACACACACACACACACACACACACACACACACACACACACACACACACATACATACAGACACAGCCACTTACACAGCCTGTGTGGTCTGATTGGAAGCATTTCCGCCTACTGTTTAACCTGTCGCGAGTTCAAGGCCCGCTCACGTCGGATTCCGCTGACAGGCTGTTACTGTCCCACTTGAGCAAGGGGATGGGTGTGTGTGTGCTGTGTGAGGTCTCAGCATTATCCATAGATCGGTCTGTAAACTCTTTCCATGCATGAGGGTAATATCTGGCAATCACGTCCAGCGCGCATGATCAGACCGTGTGTGAATTACACATTACTTTCTCACACACACACACACACGCACACACACCACACACACACACACACACACAGAACTAATCCTTAATTCCGGGTCGGTCAGCGTCGCCCCGAGGACACGCGTCCCTCATTACCGAATTGAAACGTTCATAAAATTGCCGCCGTCCGGCTGCCATTACCTTGAAATTGGTTCATAATGGGATTTGTGGGCAGTCCTGACGCGCCTTGTCGCCATAAATTCTGAGGACAAAAGAATTATGCGACGGAGAAAAACAGAGAAGGAAAGAAAGATTTGTATGAAATTATAGAGCCCAGGACTACTTTGTGGTGCGGCGGGTATTGCGGCGCCGCTGTGTGGATATGACGCCGCCCTGATGTCGTTATTGCAATTTTTAATATAATCAACTGAACAAGGAAACAAGAAAAACGCCAAAACCTGCATATTGACACGAACAGCGCCACTGGAAATAAAGGATTGGGAGAGTGCGGTACGGAGAGGTGATATGGGGAGGGGAAGGGAGGGGGATTAGAGGCATGGGATTTGGGAGTATAAAAGGAAGGGTATAATACGGCACCATATATAAGTAGTAATATTACTCGGTGATGTTGATGGCAAAACAAAAGTGATGATGCGCCAACTGAGTGATACAATTTGAAACAAGGGACGAGGGATTACAGAGCGACGTGGGCTCTAGACGTGAAGGGTCAAGGGGTAAAAAAAGCCTTGCCTTGCAGATCTTTGTGGCTTACAGTGCATTACGCGTGTGGCCGCTCATCACACCGCCTGTCACTGCCACGCACCACCTTGTCTGCTTGTTACTGCACACGCGTCACTCACTCACCTGGCACGCTCCCTTACCCCTGCCTGGCTAATTACGCGATTGTCAGTGATGAAGCATTGCTATTAGTATCACCATATTTATTTTTGTTAATGCCATCTTTGTTGTTATGTGATATTGATATTATTGTTATTATTATCATTGTTATTATTACTATTATTATTCTTTTTATCATTATTATTATTATTATTATTATTATTATCATTAGTATTAGTATTATTATTGTTATTATTATTGTTTGTAGTAGTAGTAGTAGTAGTAGTAGTAGCAGTAGTTTTGTTATTATTTCTACTTCTACTACTACTATCATTTATATTATTATTGTTTTGCTGTTGTTGATATCATTGTTGCCTTATTATTACCATTTAATCCTTATCCCCATCATGAGTTAGTAGTAGACTGCACAGCCAAGCTTCTCATTACTCTAAACTGTTTGTGATTCATGTGTGGTACCTGTGAGTGGCAGAGCCTTGCTTGGTGCGCGGCTGCCGGGACGCACTCATGGAGGGGAAGGAGGGGCGTGTTGTAATTCACTGAGTGTTCATGTGTGACTGCCCCCCCCCCCCTCTCTCTCTCTCTCTCTCTCTCTCTCTCTCTCTCTCTCTCTCTCTCTCTCTCTCTCTCTCTCTCTCTCTCTCTCTCTCTCTCTCTCTCTCTCTCTCTCTCTCTCTCTCTCTCTCTCTCTTTGTCGCTCCTTTGTCATTAGCATTATCACATTCTCGCCAAAATACTCTTCTATACTTGTGAAGGAATTAAATACACCTGGCTGAATATAGTTTAAAACCGTCCCAGGGATGATCTTAACCATTCCTGAAAGTTTGGTTGAAATTGGAACATAAATTGCGTAGCCTTAGCTGTACGGACAGACAGACAGACAGACAGACAGACAGACAGACAGACAGACACTAAGATATACAGACAGACAGACAGACAGACAGACAGACAGACAGACATTAAGACACTAAGACATACAGACAGACAGACACACACTAAGACATACATACAGACAGACAGACAGACACTAAGACATACAGACAGACAGACAGACAGACAGACAGACACTAAGACATACAGACAGACAGACACTAGACATACAGACAGACAGACAGACAGACACTAAGACATAGACAGACAGACAGACAGACAGACAGAGACAGACAGACAGACATACACTAAGACATACAGAAGACAGACAGACAAGACATACAGACAGACAGACAGACAGACACTAAGACATACATACAGACAGACAGACAGACCAGACACTACAGACAGACAGACACTAAGACATACAGACAGACAGACAGACAGACAGACACTAAGACATACATACAGACAGACAGACAGACAGACAGACACTAAGACATACATACATACAGACAGACAGACAGACATACAGACAGACAGACAGACAGACACTAAGACATACATACATACAGACAGACAGACAGACAGACAGACAGTACACTAAGACATACAGACAGACAGACACTAAGACATACAGACAGACAGACACTAAGACATACATACAGACAGACAGACAGACAGACAGACAGACAGACAGACAGACACTAAGACATACAGACAGACAGACAGACAGACAGACAGACAGACATACAGACAGACAGACAGACAGACAGACACAGACAGACAGACATTTGATGATTTATAGTGAGATTTATTATTGATTTTTTTAATTTTCGTTAAATATTATCATCATTATTACTTTTTTTGTTATCATTACCATCATTGTTGTTATCATTATTAGTATTATCTTTATTATTACTATTATTGTTATCATTATTATTATCATCATTAGAGCGTCGTCTTCAATTATCGGCAGTTTTAGACAATAGTTTACGCTAGGGAGGTTAAGTGTCTTCAGCAGTATCAACACACACAGGGTTTACAAATGGCTTGTATGCAGAGTAGAAAGCGAGGCATCACGGGGCAAAGTCACGTGTATGTCACGTGGTATGACAAGTTAAAGAAAGGGAAATTCTTACACAATTATCGACAGCGTTCTACAGTTATCGACAGTCTAACCATTTTTTTTTATTACAAGCAAAATCCTACATAGTGAACCAAAAACGTAACTGACAGCAAGGTAAGTGTATGTCCAAGCATTACAGAATGAAGTAAGCCGACAAAGTACTGTAGCCATAATGAAACATTATACACATGTGTGTATACAGATGTGATCTGATACGGACGAGTGTGTAATGACAAGGTTTATTTGAACAGCTATATGCAAAAAACGGGAGCAAGTACAAGGCCAGTATTTACAAGTGGTATCACGGAAGGTCTAATGTAACTATACATCGAAGAAATCATTTCAAATATGCTTTACTTTATTCAAAATATGCCTTTAAAATTAATACTGTCGATAACTATGGAATGTTCATATTTATGTACACAATTATCGACACCCCCGATAGCACACATATAGGTCATCACAGAAAAACAAACTGCAGCCATGTCATTCGTACGAGACCTATTTTTGTAGAATATTAGCTAAAAACAGTAGATATTTCACTCCGACTTGAAGTAAACAAACACATCCATGGCTATGTGCGTTAACTTACCTGTTAAGAAGCACGATTCGGTGATTTGTGCAGTAGGAGCATAAAACATTTCAAGATCGTCTGCACAGTCGGTTAGCAGTAGAGTTGCATGATAGGTCTAGAAACGTTCCGGGTGAGTACAGGTTGTAAGGAAATGACCGAAGAGCTCCTAAAGTTTAAAGGGGGTTCGCAGAGAGTAATTTTTCTAAAAAAATGTCAATAACTGTGGACTGTCGATAATTGTAGACGACGCTCTATTATTGTTATCATTATTGTTGATTTTATTACTATTATCGTTATTATCATGATTTTCATCATCATTATCATCAATATTATTATTACCATTATTATTATTGATATTATTATCATCATTATTATTAGTGATATTACAGTACTTTCATTGTTAATATTGTTATTATTGTTTTTTTAGTCGTTGTTTTTGTTATTGTTGTTTTACCATCACATTAAGCAGTAATTCCCCTGAGTAACATTTTTTACATTGATGGGGCGTGGGGGATGTAGGTGAGGGCGATCGCGCCTTGAGGCTTGGGATGGGTGGACCGAAGGTACAGTCATGTCTTGGCATGGCAGCAGCTCAGGTGGCGCTTCCTTCCTACTTGACGAAAGCATAGCACTCAACATTTATTAGGACATGTTACCATAAAACAGAGGGATACAATAATTAATCATTGCAACTCGGATATCATAGCATAATATAAACACAACGAGGATCAAAGCAGTAAGCGATAGTGTGCCTGCACGGCGACTCTGCTTTAGGGCAGCGATGTGTCTTGCGGTGCAGGTGTTGCTTAGGCGACATAGTGGGTGTTGTGCCCCGCTGGCCGCTGTTTCTCCTTCAGACATACTGTACTAGACCTCAGCATCTCTCCCAGGCGGCGCCAGGACAGGAAGGTGTTTGACTTCCAACGAAAAGTATTGTGATGAATAATTCTTCGCCGTTTTGGCGAATCCTCATCCTTCTTATCAAGCGGCTCAGGGAGGCTTTCTATGGTTGAGTGTGAAGTCTGGAGACGGCGGACGCACAGAGCAGTGTGATATAGCGCCAAGCATATTGATGTTAACTGTGAAAAACTTAGAGGATTCAGGATACAGCAACAAGAGAAAAAGAATTGTGTGTTATCCCATTTCAATTGTTTTCCTTTTTATATCACCGAGACAAATGGATATACGTACGCCATAAACTAAAAATACAGGAGAGAAAAATGTTGACATATCGCTACTCCATAACAAAAAGCCCCCAAAAAATATAATCACGACTGAAAGATGAGCTTAAGTTCTTTAGATAACCTGATAGTGTATGTGAGGGCAGATTCTTTTGAAGTGTTATAATAGCAACGGGTGAAAGAGTGTCTAAAATGTCAAAAAAAGGGGAAAAAATATAACTCCGTCCCGAGCCCCAGGACCGCAGGAGGGGTTGGAGAGGCACGAAGGCATAGAGCTAACAACTTTGTAAGAACTTTTAGAAATAGAAACATAAGGCAACAGGGAGACTAGCAATGCGACGCAGAGTGAGAAACTGGGATGAATCAATCAGTCAGAGAAGAGTTGAAGTAAATAACCATTCACTCGCCTCCCTTGATAGCCCTGTGTGAGTGGATTCGCCACGTGCTCGAGACTCGAACTCACTCAGGAAATAACGCAATCTATTATTTCTGAAAGTGAAAGAAAAAATATGCATTAATAGAACAGATAGATTGGCCGAGTGGTTAGCACCTGAGAGTGGTGAGCTCAACGACCCTTGTTCAAATCCCACCGGGGGTAAGTCTTTCTTGGGAAGTGGTAATCTCGGCGTCACGAGTTCGAGTCCCGCCGGGTGCAGATATTTCCTCCATTGTTGAGTGGCCGAAGTTTACCCACATGTCGCCCATCAACCCGACGGCGAGTGCATCGGAGGACACCGAGGTGCGGCATGAGCCTCTACAAGGCGTCACTATATACAAATGTTGTATGCGCCACCTCGGGCGAGGGCCAACCATCATGCTCCTCATATGAACCCATATAGAGGGCTATCCATCCAAAACCCTCTTTGCGATAAAAAAAATTAAAAAAGCCTATACAGGCGCCATATAGGCATAAACTTAAAATAAATTATTTATATATATATATTAATATATATATATATATATATATATATATATATATATATATATATATATATATATATATATATATATTATATATATAATATTATATATGATAATATATATATATATATATATATATATATCGTATATATATATGTTATTTATATAATATATATATATAAAAATATATATATAATATACATATATATATATATATATATATATATATACATTATTATATTTATTATACATATATATATATCATATAACTATATATATATATATATATATATTATATAATATATATATATTATAATATATATATATATATACATTATATATATATATATAATAATATATATACATATATATATATATATATATATATATATATTATATCATATATATATATATAATATATTATATAATATATAATATTTATATATATATATATATACATATATATATATATATATACATATATATATAATATATATATATATATATATATATATATATATATATACATATATATATATATATATACAATATATATATATATATAATATATATATATATATATATATATATATATATATATATATATATATATATATATTTTATATTTTATTATATAATATATATATACATAATATTATACAATGAACTGTCATTGAAGGAGAGGCGATGATTTAGTGGAAGGCTGCACCTCATAGAACACCTAAGTGTGAGAGCCACCATGAGTATCTTCCATCATATACATAAACAACATAATTGCAAGAGGGGAATTATTATGTTGAAGGTTTGCATGTTTTTCTCACGATATTCACCTGTCGGAGGGCGTAAGAAAATGCAGGGAGGAGTCTTCACTATAAGGCCGGATGAGATACATCATTTCATAGACAACATCAGCTTAGAAAGGAGTAGGTCGTGAAGCAGACGGCCTTCAGCATCGAACAGCGTAACACGGCAGAGCACTCAAGGGAATTTTGTGAATGTATCCTTACAGATCCTCTCCATGAAACATTGTATGGCGGCAAGAAGGCATAAACATTAGTTCTTGAGCACATACACCAACAGCCTCGACAACGGAACGGGCAACCTATACCTACGCATCCACGTGGCGTCAGTGGTTCACCTAACCCACACGATTTTCACGACATCTTGCATCCCCGGAAGGCCTCGTGCCGTATGATCCTGTAAAGGACGCTGCTGCGAGCATATGGCGTCTGGCCGTGCCCATAACAGGCTTTAGTATCCTAGACAACATACTATCCTGCCATAAGAAGAAACTTTGGGCTGATAACAAAGGTTGATGCCAAAGTTACATTAACTATTATTGACCCAAAACGACTATTCGGAAAGAATCATAATAATGTTTTAAATCCAGCAGTAATGATCATCACATCCAACACAAGATGAAGTTAGGTTTTCAAAGTCAAAATTGGATAAAAGAAGATATACTGCGATATGGGATCTTTAGAATTCGTTTCTGACCCAAAGCGCACGACTGTTAGTAATAACTCATGACGACTTGCAACATTTCAGAATTTACCTATGAACTTAGTGGCTTAGAATAT
>JACEEZ010007005.1:240000-247500 GCA_016584305.1 Chionoecetes opilio | reverse complement strand
CTCCTAAACTGGGTGGAATCAAAAGTTTTTCGTCCTATCAATTCCCCTCCTCTGACTGACTGTCTTCAATTATTAAATCACCGCCGCAATGTTGCTTCTCTTGCTATCTTGTATCGTTAATTTCATGACCACTGATCTTCTGAATTTGCTAACTGCTTGCCTGCTCCCCTCCTGCGGCCTCGCTGCATAATACTTTTACTCATTCTCATCTCTATTCTGTCTTATCTATAAATAATGCAAGAGTTAACCAGTATCTTCACTCTTTCATCATTTTCACTAGTTAACTCTGAAACTCTCTCTGCCTGTTTCTATTTTTCCACCTTTCGACTTAAATGTTTTCAAGAGAGGAGTGACAAGACACCTTCCAAACGAAAGGGCTCACCTCCCTTGCTACAATCTCATAAAATCTTCTTTATAGGGATTGACTACTAGCGGGCTTTTTGTTACTTATTTTTATTTTGCCCTTTGTGATGTAAAAACAAGAATTGCCAACCGCCGGGAACGTACCGAAGATCATTAGATAAAGTTTGTTTAGTTAATGACCATCTAATTAAAGTTACTTTTTTTTTTTTATTTCACTGCATCAACAATTATTGGATTTATCTAAAAAATGTATATGTAAAATATGATTAAAATCGTTCTACTATTATGTCTTACTAACGATTTATCTGCGCACAGGAAATTTTTGTAGGTCTTAATGGTATCTCCTTGAAACCATTGCCTTGTGAAGCTGTTGATTGACTACGAGCACCAGGTTCCTGCCACTACAGCAGTGACACGGATGGTTTAAAGTAACTTTAAGACGTGATATTAGAATCATATTCACGGTGATCGATCTTGTACAATTCTTGATTAAAGATTTCCGATATCATCACCGCTGTGGCGTCTTGGGCTCTGCTAAGTCTAAGGTAACACGTGTTTGCCTGTCATCAGCTTGCCACATTTACGCATATGGTTAATGTTCAAGTAATCTCACATTGCTGCTCCTGTGAGTTCATCTTTTCGATTGCTGCCGTCTTTCGCTGTAAAATGTGTGAAGATAAAGACATGTTGCGAGTCGTATATATAGACGTGGTAGATATGTAACAGTGTGCAGAGATGGTAAGGTCGTGTGAGGCGAAAGGGAAGGACAAGACCTTGAAAAATATCTACATTACCGATGTTGGCGAGTAAAGATAAGATAAGATTTTCATCCTATCTAGACACTTTGCAAGTACCAACTACAAGGTTATTGACTATACAAAGCGCCGCCACGTCAGCACGAACTAGGCGGACTCCAACCGCTGACCGAATGCACAGGGACGCTGCACATTGCGAGCTCACGTCTCTACCAACCTTGCCACCCTGACGGGCTAGCGAGTAAAGAGAACGTGGAAGATTTATAAGGGTAAGATATGGTGTGTGTGTGTGTGTGTGTGTATGTGTGTGTGTGTGTGTGTGTATGTGTGTGTGTGTGTGTGTGTGTGTGTGTGTGTGTGTGGTGTGTGTGTGTGTGTGTGTGTGTGGTATTCATCTATTTTTTTTTGTGTGTGTGTGTATGTGTGAGAGAGAGAGAGAGAGGAGAGAGAGAGAGAGAGAGAGAGAGAGAGAGAGAGAGAGAGAGAGAGAGAGAGAGAAGAGAGAGAGAGAGAGAGAGAGAGAAAAAAAAACATAGTGGATGCGCAGGCTCCAAAAAATATTGTCTGCAGCAGGGCTATTCAATTGGCGGCCCGTGGGCCAAATCCGATCCATGAATGGATTTTCATTGACCCTTTGACAGAGTCAGAAGAATTTAAATGAATTTATGAAATATATATATATCTATTTAAGTAATTATGAAATTTCACATGTAGATTTTTGTCGCGACCAACTGTATTGATTAGCTGAATGAAACGTGTGATATTTTCTTTTTTCGTTTTATGCATGGATGTTTAGGGAATGAAAATGGAGGTAAAATAAATGTCTGGTCCTTCCATCAATTTCAGTGTTATTATCCGGCCCTACTCCTAAACTGATTGAACAGCCTGGTCTACAGTGAGGAAAATTTGCTTGAGGATCAAGGATGGCTCAACGTCATCTTTTTTGAAGGCCTTTAGAATGTTTAGATAGACACAGTTGTGGAGGTGTCATGGTGCTGTCCTTGTCTTAATGAATGTCAGGATGTAAAGAAACTCATGATTCTCGATCTTAACAAATGACCAGCAGATGCACGCACACACTTACCTTATTAACATCTTCAAACATTAATATCTCTCTTCCAACGCATAGAAAACACTGCCTTTATTTAACTGAGACGATATCTGTAAAACAATTGTGGTCTTCATATGCAGTAATGATATCAGTAAGCAGCGATCGCGTCCCCGCAAGGTTCTATGACATCCATAATATCGAGATTTACGCTTTAGACTCACCTGAGCTGGGAGAGTTGATGTGTAATGCGGGGAGTATTGGTGGGTAATGCTTTGATCCCCGCCTTGTGGCCCGTGATTGTAGGCGTTGTGGAGGGAGAGGCGCTGCTTTCAAGGCGTGGAGAGAGAGAGAGAGAGAGAGAGAGAGAGAGAGAGAGAGAGAGAGAGAGAGAGAGAGAGAGAGAGAGAGAGAGAGAGAGAGAGAGAGAGAGAGAGAGACGAGAGAGAGAAGAGATAGAGGGAGAGAGATGAGGAGGAGAGAGAGAGGAGAGAGAGAGAGAGAGAGAGAGAGAGAGAGAGAGAGAGAGAGGCGTTACCTTGGATCCCATGCACCTGTTGGCTTCTCCCTTGAAGACTTAATACATGTAGATACAAGGTCTTAAGTTTTTGGAGAAGGTTATTCCTAATATTATTTTCACATAACGATTGGTGATCCCAACCACTTATTGAATAATCATGGACTACCCAATCACCATGTACTAAGGATGCTACACAATTTACCGAACTGTTCATCCTTCCATGATGAATCTATCAGTGGAGCATACGGGGGTGAGGGGGGGTAGTCCAGCAGTAACCCAAATGTTATAATTTTTTTCGTCATGATGTCTTTACGCTGCGCAAGTTTAAAGGTCAGAGGGGTGCTGTGGGATGACCTTCATGAGCATACTACCATTTTCTTCACATCATGATTACTGAGATATGTATGAATGCACGAAGTCAGTTGCATCACCTGTGTGTATAAGTATCTGTGTTAGTATTCCCGTGCATGTGTGGGCTCGTCGTTCACACAGGTCAATAAACGCAGATTGAAAGTCAGTAAAAAAACAAATATGAATGCAGACAGACAGGCAGAGAGATCAGTGCTAAATAAAAAAGCAATAACAATGACAATGCGACAAAATCTTCCATTCACACACACACACACACACACAACACACACACACACACACACACACACACACACACACAGTCAGGGAGGTGGGGGCAGTGGCGGTAATCGGATTATCGTACCGTCCTGATGAGTCTGGTGGGCCCCGATAACACCGCCCGATCGAAATGCCTTAATTCCGCGCCGGTCACTCATGCCGCGCCCTGCCCTACTTTGGCAACACAGGGAGTCCCGCTACCACCCCTATCAACCCCTTAACCCATTAACTCCTTCAAACCGTCAACCTCTCCGTACACAACCCCTTAACCGCTTCACACCCAGATCTTTCCTTTGCTATAAAAAATCGTATGTTGTCGAGCCATAAAATTACGAAAAGTAACTGAATATACCACATCAGTTAGTCGACAAGGATACTAAACAGGTCATATCTATAAAATATTGCTTATATTCACTAAAAATCGTCTATTGGTGCCCAAATTACAATGAAAATTACGTTCTGGGTCTCAAGGGGTTAAGAATGAAATGATAATGTCCTCAACGCATTAAAACCTCAACTCTTGGAATTCCATAACTTATAAACACAGGAGATATACGTAAGCCAATCTCTACCCCCTTCACTAACCTCTCAGCCCGTCCGTCTCTCAGCCCCACAGGCCTTCATACCATAAGTCCCTCAACCCTTCGCCAACCGTGTGTCCCGCAACTCCAAGTCGAAGTCCTGAAGAGTGCCTAAAACTGTCCTCCACTCCCCTGGTTATCTCCCAACTCCATCACCCACACACCGGGCCCCTTGCTGCCGGCCCCGTTAGCCTCCTCAGACCTTTTCTTCTATCTTGAGGGATGCTCTTTCACTACTTCTTGTATGCTTCTCTTCTTTCTTTGTTCTTTCTTCCTCTCTCTTTTTTTCTACTTTGACGTTTGTGTTCTTTTTTGTATTAAAGGGGAACGTTCTCCCGTCTTTTTTTCTCTTCTTTTTGTTACGTTTTTTTTTTCAATTGTATTTTTTCGTTTCTTTTTACATCTCCTTTGTTTTCTCATTTCTTCGTGTTCACTTTGTTTCTTCCTTCCCTCGCGTCTCTTATTTTTCTTCTTTATGCTGATATATTGTAGATCTTTTAAAATGTTCTGTTATCTTTGTTTTCTCAACTTCTGAAATTCTCTCTCTCTCTCTTCTCTCTCTCTCTCTCTCTCTCCTCTCTCTCTCTCTCTCTCTCTCTCTCTCTCTCTCTCTCTCTCTTCGCTATCTCTCGTCGCTATCTCTCTCTCTCTCTCCCCTTCTCTCTCTCTCTCTCGTCTCTCTCTCTCCTCTCTCTCTCTCTCTCTCTCTTCTCTCTCTCTTATCTTCGCTCCTCCTCTCTCTCTCTCTCCTCTCTCTCTCTCTCTCCTCTCTCTCTACTTTCTGCTCTCTCTCTCTCTCTCCCCTCTCCGTTTCTCTCACTCTCTCTCTCCTCTCTCTCTCTCTCTCTCTCTCTCTCTCTCTCTCTCTCTCTCTCTCTCTCTCTCTCTCTCTCTTTTCCCTCTCTCTCTCTCTCTCGCTGCTCTCTGACTCTCTGACTCTCTCTCTCTCTCTCTCTCCTCGACTCTCTCTATCTGACTTCCTCACTCTTTCTCTCTCATCTATCTCACATCTCTCTCTCTCTCTCTCTCTCTCTCTCTCTCTCTCTCTCTCTCTCTCTTCTCTCTATCTTTTCTCTCTCTCTCTTATCTCTTCATCTCACTCTCTCTTCTCTCCTCGTCTCTCTCTCTATCTCGCTTCTCTCTCTCTCTCTCTCTCTCTCTCTCTCTCTCTCTCTCTCTCTCTCTCGTCTCTCTCTCTCTTCTCTCTCTCTTCTCTACTCTCTCAATAGCTCTTCTCTCTATAGCCTCTCTCTCTTTTCTCCCCTCTCTCTCTCTTCTCATCTCTCTCTTCTCCTCCTTTTTCTCTCTCTCTCTCTCTCTCTCTCTCTCTCTCTCTCTCTCTCTCTCTCTCTCTCTCTCTCTTCTCTCTGACTTTCTGACTCTTTCTCTTTTCTATTTATCTCACTCTCCTCTCAGACGCTCTCTCAGGCTCTCTTTCTCTCTCTCTCTCTCTCCTCTCTCTCTCTCTCTCTCTCTCTCTCTCTCTCTCTCTCTCTCTCTCTCTCTCTCTCTCCTCTCTCTCTCTCTTCTCTCTTCTCTCTCTCTCTCTCTCTCTCTCTCTCTCTCTCTCTCTCTCCTCTCTGCTTATGTTTTATATGTTTTAGTTATTTAAGGTTTCTTTCTGTTTCATATGCGTATATTTGTTTTTGTTCTTTATCTTTCCTGTTTCTTCGTGTCCTCTTCTTTACTTTCCCTCTTGGCCTCTCCTTTACTTTCCCTCTTGGCCTCTCTGTTTGAGCTTCAAGTTTATTTCTTTAAGCGTCATGTTCACTCATATTTGTTTTGCCTTCATTATCTATGCTCGTGTTTGTCGTGATGCTGTTTTTCCGTTTTGTCTGTCAGTTTTCGGCGATAGAAAAGCTGGTTTGGTGTGTAATTAACCCTTTGTCTCCTTGGCTTCATTTACTCGCTTCTCTTGCTGATCCACACGTATGCTTTTCCTGTTGTCTAATTTCTTCTCTTTTTTACGCTCCTCGCCGCTGTTTTTATATATCTCACCTCAGCCTAGCATTTATTTTTCCTATGTTCCTTCTCGTAGTTTTCAATCCCATCCTTTCGCCTCCTCATATTCATCTTCCACCTTTACTTCTCTCCCTTCCTAAGCCCCGCCTGCCCCATCCGGCGTCTCACTCCCGGCTCACATCAAATCGAAGTGGAATTCCTTGATAAATAAATTCACTGGAATCTTAGCGTGAAATTTGATAACTGCGCCGCGCGACCCACAAGTGAAACTGACGAATTCCTCCCCAACTTTTATCCAGAATTCTGAATCTATTCTCACCCTCCTTGGTCCCTCCCCGCCTTTCTCTTTCCATTACCTCGCGTCCCTTTACCCCTCCCTGCCTCCTTCCCTTTAGCCCCTCCCTGCCTCCTTCCCTTTACCCCCTCTTCCTCATTCCCTTTACCCCCTCCCTTCCTCCTTCCCTTTATCCCCTCCCTTCCTCCTTCCCTTTACCCCCTCCCTCCCTCCTTCCCTTTACCCCCTCCCTTCCTCCTTCCCTTTACCCCCTCCCTGCCTCCTTCCCTTTACCCCCTCCCTTCCTCCTTCCCTTTATCCCCTCCCTTCCTCCTTCCCTTTACCCCTCCTTCCTCCTTCCCTTTACCCCCTCCCTGCCTCCTTCCCTTTACCCCCTCCCTCCTCCTTCCCTTTACCCCCTCCCGTCCTCCTTCTCTTCCTCTGTCTTTATCTTGCCTATATTATGTGAATTGTATTGTGGATAACTTTTTTTGGTCTGTATTTTTTAGTTTTGCTATATTTTAGAGAGAGAGAGAGAGAGAGAGAGAGAGAGAGAGAGAGAGAGAGAGAGAGAGAGAGAGAGAGAGAGAGAGAGAGAGAGAGAGAGAGAGAGAGAGAGAGAGAGAGAGAGAGAGAAACATAAAAACAGCAAGAGGCACAAAGACACACATACACAGAGTCAAAATTATTTATGAAGTCAGTAGTGAGGGTTGTTGCTACATGATATAGACAAGCAGAGTGACTGTGGTTCCGAGGTGAGATCCGATCAGGTCATGGAGAAGAGGAGGGATGCGACAAGACATGGGAGGGAAGTTAGCTGTTGTCGCGGGCAGCAGGTGGACGTGGAGGGGGTTGTGAATGAATCCTAAAGAAGAAAAAAAGCGGCAAGAAAAGCAGAAATTGGCAGCCCTCCCGCTGGAGCTAAACATCTATCAACTTTCCGTTCCCGTCGACCTGTCCGGATCACCACTCGCGGCCTCGGCTTTCCCTTCGCATCCCTTACCTAATCCCTGCAGTGTTTACCTCTCTGTAGCTTTTTATTCCACCTTTATTCCGCCTTGTGTTAGAATGACGCGGTATTTCTGCATGTGGGGTGATGGCGCGGTGGCTGAGGGTCGTGTGGGGTGTGCCAGGGTTCGATGGGGCAGGATTGGAACACCCTGCCCGCGCTGACACGGTGGCGGGTAACTCTGTCTAGTTTCCTCTCATTTTTCCCGAAGAAATGTCACAAGTCTTAAGAATTTGTGCGTTTTGTTTCCTCCTCACTCATTCCTCCGCTGCTCTCCTCCCCTCCCTACTCCTCCCTCCCGCTTATTGTTTCCTCTTTCTTCCTTACCCATTTCCTCCCTTCATTCCTTCTGTTTTCCTGT
>JACEEZ010007005.1:185000-230000 GCA_016584305.1 Chionoecetes opilio | reverse complement strand
CTCTCTCTCTCCTCTCTCCCCCTCTCTCTCCCCCTTCCCCTCTCTCTCTCTTTCTTATTTAAAAATATAACGGGCTTTTACAGTCACATTTGGGGGTTTCTATATGCCACCTCAGTTTACCTGCATTCGTCCCAGAGCAAAGAGGCTCATAATGGTCCCTGATAGGTGTCTCGCACAACTGGTTCGTGAGCTCTGAACAGCAGGAGTGATTAGGCAGGTCAGTCAGTCAAAAAAGGGGGTGCGTGTTACCTCACAATATTCCCCTTTAAAAAAGAAAATAGTCGGGTTTTTTTCCCAAGGGTTTAAACATAATAAATTTAATTTGGGAAAAGGGTTTTTGTTTAAATTTCCCTGAATCCTATCGAACGCATGGGCCTTTTTCACGGGAAAGTATTATTTACATTTCCCGCTATAGCCCCTTTTAAGCCCTTTTTTTTCCTTTAGTGTGGGGTGGGGGGTAAACCCTCCCCCCACCCTCAGTGGGGGGTTTTGAGGGTTTGGCCTCGCCTGGGGTTGGGGCAGGAAAGTATTTTTAGAGTGATGCCTGTGATGATTCAAGGTTCAAGCCGCCCCCAGGTGTCCTTCGATGCACTCTCGATGGTAGAGTTGATGGGCAGCATGCTGGGGGGGTTGTCTTCGGTCATTCGACGATGGAAGAAAGAGTAATCTCGGTAGTAATCGAACTTGGGACACCGAACTCAGCTCTTTCAGGCGCTAACTACTCGGCCACCGCCTCTTCAAACCTTTTTTTTGAAAATGGGTTTTTCCTCTCAGAATATACTTTCCATCTTACTTTTTAGCTTTTAACCCTTTACAACCCCGTTTTTAATTTTCCCTTTGTTGTAGGGGGTTTTAATCGGAAAACCTCACCCTGGGCGTTTAAAGAATTTAATACATAATGTATTTTGTAGCTTTTGGGGGGAATCACGATATACTTTATTTGTAATTAAACAAAAAGACAATCAAGTGGCTGTGCATCACAAATGTATCAAAGTTTAAAAACACAAATATTTAACAAGATAATACAGATAAAGTAAAAGAGCGGGTTACATAATCTCTTTGGATGTCTTCATTTGACGTCATATTTTTATGTAACACTTTAATCACGGTATAAACAATGGCTTCTAAAGGGAGGAGTTCGTCTGCATGAATGCATCAGTGTTGTCTTCTAGCTTGTCAGAATTTCAATGATGTTGAGTAAAAAAAGAACATGAAGAGGTTTTTTTCGATAATATGCGGATGCGAATGTATGCGACAATAGTCCCTAATGGACAAAGTCGGCTGGGCAGTTTAGGTTAATCTCGTAACATGTAAATGTCGTTATTTCCCTATCTATCACCTTCTTTAGAAATGCTATAAAACCTTCGTGTTTAATATAACTCATATTTTTTTTGCCGTCATCGTTATTCTTGTAAAATAACTTCATTATCGTATATAAATTAGACGTGAAATAAAAACGCACACAAAAATTCTCGGTCCAATCGTATACATGAAATCGTGTTATACGTAGAGTTTGATATTAACGGTTTTAACTTTGTTCAATATATTTTTAGTCCACAACCATTACCCTTCACTAATGAAATCACGAGTCAAGGTTCTCGTGAAGCACTTCAGCTATTACGAACATGTACAAATATATATCATTGTATACAAATATGTACAAATATATATCATTGTATACAAATATGTACAAATATATATCATTGTATACAAATATGTACAAATATATATCATTGTATACAAATATGTACAAATATATATCATTGATGCCAGCCTAGATCGGGTGTCTGCCTAATGGCGTTGACCAATGGGCACAGTGATTATGGGCACGATGGATTCAGCCAGTCAACTGATAATTAGATCACTCTGAATGCAAACGTAAGAAAAAAAGAAAAAAAAGTTTTTCTTTTTTGTAGCGCTTAACATCTTAAGAAGTAATTAATAGTTTTTCTTTGTTAGTGTTGTATACAGTGAGGTAGTTCACGTCATATTGAGCGTCGGTGTGTCTTAATTGTCCATAACCATTTCAGATCTTTGGCATCAAGGTTTTCTGGGGTTGCTGTTGAACTTTACCAATTATGTATCTTTATATTGATATCAGAAAGGTCATGGTTCCCTAGCTTCAATATTGCATGGCTTCCTGGCCTTATTCTCAATACTCACTCACTCACTCCATCAGGGAGAGGCGTGTTATGAAGTCAGGCAAGCCATAAAAGTTTGACCTCCACATCTTTGTAGTTGTTGATAAGATTAACCAAGTAATTGCTGTGTTATTATTAATGTAACTCACGACGTGTGGCCGCGGGCTCGGATGAGTGAGTGATTGAGTCATCGAGTCCCTTAGTACTCGGGGCACACAAAGCAGCGCTGTGGGACTTCTTGACTGTCGTTATGTGTGTTGTTTTTGGCTTTTGTGTCAGTATTTTGAAAATTAAGTTTGTGGGGACTAGAAAAAATATAGTCTTAGGCAATATTGAACATCAGTGACTTGTTATGAGGACGTCGTCATTAGCTTGAATATTTATCATTTCCGTGCATCATATTATGTATATGTTGTACATAACACTTTCCTCTATATTAATCAATCATAAGTTGTCTTCCTCTTAATTTGGTTTATTCTTGTCCTATCGATGCCTACATGCTGCCTTACACTTTGGAAACACTGTTGTGACTTGTGTTGTGACTAATTTACTAATACTTCTCAAATTTTCAAGTGGTGGTGCTTCAGGACACAGAGATGTCTATCAGTACTCTTTGTTCCATCTCACTTTATCGAAAACACTTATATGATACATACCGTAGATCTCTTATTCTCATGTAACTCGAAAAAATAAGTGTGTTAATGAAAAGCAGGTTGCAATGGTTTCAGCCATGATCGAAAAAAAAAGTATAAATATATAAGTTAGTATTTCCCCAAAATACGTTTTAAAAACGTACAGAGCATACATAATGACACGGGTTTTTTGTTTTTTTGTACGATATGAAAAAATATAAGTACGCCGCCTCTCCCGATATATATTTCTGCAGGTCAGTTAAATGATTGTCTCTTTCACGACCGTATTTTTTTGTGCCGGTAATATCACGTCAAAATCTGCTGATCATATTAGAAAGCCTGCATCTCACTACCCCAATTTTCAATGCACTCGATCAGCTTTTTCTTTAATCTTTGCCTGTGTGGACCATGTGTGTGTGTGTGTGTGTTTCTGTGAGGGGCGGGTGTCTTGCGTACAGTAGGGGCTGACCTTGCTGTGATGGGATGAAGAGATCAAACAACAGGAACACACACGTGACACAGCTCTGAAGGAAACCATTGCCATCTTTTTCTGAGTTATATATTCTGACTGTTTAGATTATTTGCAAGGCAGAATAGTTCCTCTAATATATCTTCAAATGACAAAAGAGGAAATGTATTAAGATTTTCCGTTTACTATCATTACGAGTCCGAAGCAATTAAGTCTTTAGAGATTTTAATGCGAGTCAAACCAAGAACTGATTAAGTTATAATTACATTGGCTAGAATCTAGATTACAACGTCCGTTACCTACCCTAACTGACTGCAGGAAATTATTAGATACAAGTGCTGCAGGGCAATGATTGTTACAACACGAACGTCATTCTCATGACCAATTCGCTGCAAGAAATTTTTTCACTCATTTTAGTTAATCATCTCTTTATTGCCGCAAAACAACTGAGTAGAATATATTTATAAATTTTCACTGCATATGTGAAAAAAAGAAGTAAATATAATCAACAAATTACTCGTGATAATGGCTCTGATACCAGAAAGTAAAATTATAACGAGAAGTGAAGACACCAACCCTCACTTTAACAGAGACAACACAGCGCACGGCGCTCCACCAAAATATTATACTTGGTGATCGATTAAAAAAAAAAAAAAATAAACATCGCCTGTTTTAAGGACGCGTGATTTCAGGTAACGTGCGTAATATTTCAGTGGTCACTTTCCCCTCGACTTTGCACTCATAAATCAAATAAAGAAATATGTCTTAAGCGACACGCAATGATCAAATACAATTAGATAACGAATATTGGATTCATAACAGCAGATCACCACACGGCTGACGATCTTGGAGGAGCGCAACACAGTCCTTGTTCTTCCTTCAGCCGCCTACACAGTCCTTTTGCGAAGCCATTTTGTTACAGAGCTTTCCTACACACGCAGAGGGACATGACCTCAGCCAAAAAGCGAACTGTACACAAATTCCCGCATGCAGGCACTGCATCATATGGAGACAGAAACAGAGTTCCAGGTCAGCTTTGTGTATGAAGTAATCCGATATTTCTTGCATGGAACAGAATTCATAAGGCCATAAATTACCCCCCCCCCCCAGCAATGTCCAGGTTCAGTTGGTCTACCAATGCCCAACTCCCACAAAAACAAACGCTGAGATGCATCACTTAACAGCCTTTTGTTGACGGCATTTTCTCTTTTTACTAGCCATTTGCAGAAATACATTTTTCAAGAGGTATTTTTGCTCTCGTTTTCATCTCACTTTCAATGTTCATTCCGTGTTAATGATAATTAAGTGTAAGGTGTTATAAGACGCGTTAACAACTCGAGGTGAAAAGTTGGTTTACCATTGTCTTATGTATCCTACTCTGCGTATCCCTTGTGATATCCCTTGTTATTGAAAAAGGTCTTCGTCCTCACCAGGTAAATTTTTAAAATCCAAAATTAAAGGGAAAGGGCCGGTCAAAGACCCTGTCATCCTGGACTGTCACTTTGTGTTCCCTTCACTGGATGACCAAAAAAACCCTCGGGAACGCCTCTTCCACAGGTATGTGTACGGTGTTCTCTTCATTAATTCATTCGCCATATGCCACAGCAGTTAGGCCCCTTTCAGACTTACTGACACTTGGCAACGCCTGCTCTGTGGCTTGTTGGTAGGGCTTCAGCAGCGCTACTCACGAGCGGGGTGGGGCAGCAAAAATTTTTCTAACGTTTCGTTTGTAGTCTCAAAAAAAAATCCCCGTTTTTTTATGAGGTTTTTTGGCAGAAAAAAGAGAATAGATTAAAAAATTATGTGGGAATGGGAAAAAAGGAAAGGTATTCGGGCGGAATCGCTGGGGGAACGAGAGGGAAGAGGGGGGAGAGAGGGGGGGAGGAAGAGAGAGGGGAGAGGGAAAGGAGAGGGAAGAGGAGGAAGAAGGGGGGAGGGAGGAGGGGAGGGAAAGAAGGGGGAGGGAAGAGGGGAGGGAGGAGGGAGGGGGAGAGAGGAGGGGAGAGGAGGGGGAAGAGGGGGAGAGAGGGGAGGGGGGGAAGAGGGGAAAGGAGAAGAAACAATTTTTTTTATTACCATTATTTGGTTTTTTATAGACAATGCTTCTTCGAATGAGAGGGGTATTGAATGGGGGGGGGGTTAGCAGGCCCCAAAAAACAGTCGGGGCCACGAAAAGCCCGGGGCTAAAGAAAAAAATTGGGGGGGGTCCCACGGGAAAGCTAAAAATTGAAAGCCAGGGATCGTACGAGCAGCGCTACTTTTTGTCGTCGCCCCCCGGCGGTGAAGCCAAAATATTTTAAAACCGTTGAAGGCGCCACTTTTTTTGTGGCCCGGGGGTTTGCTTTTGTGAAAGCCTTTATTTAATCCAGATTTACAAGCGTTTTAAACGCTCCGAGAAGCCTGCAAAGTGGCCCGTCGAAAGGGGCCTTAAGGGGAAAAACCCTTGGGACACAGTTTGGGGGTTGGCTTCTCCAGCTGCATGGGATATGTGGAGTGACGGAGTAAGGGGAAAGAAAGGGGACAGCAAGGCAGGGGGGGGGGGAAAGGGTTTGGGGCAGACTTTACCTTTTTGGCAAGTCAAAAAATAAACAGTCACGAGTCGGGTGAAGAAGGGCCAGTTGACATTGAAAAGTAGCCCAAATGAGTTTTAGAAACATTTTTTTATGCTACAGGGCCTGGTAATGGAGTACAAACGTAAAAAAAAAAAAAAAAAATATATATATATAATATATTATTAAATAAAATATATAATTTAATATATATATATATATATATATATATAATAATATATATATTAATAATAAAATTTTATTAAATTATAAAAATTTTTAATACTTTCAGGCCCTAGACTATATAAAACCATTTTTGTTTTATGAAGTTTGGATAGTATCGCCTTTTCCCGGGAAACATCCACCTTTGATTTTTGGGGGGTAATCAACAGACAGACACAAAAACAGACAGGAAGGTAAAAGGGGGGACAACGTTAGACAGTCAAGAAAATTTAAAAAAAAAAAGGTAACAAGCCTTACGAACAAAAACAAATTAGGAAAAGAAAAAAAAAAAAAAAAATCGATTCAGATTTTTTTTTACTTTTTTTTTAAAAAAAAGGTTTATTTTTTTTTTTTTTTAATATCGCCCGCAGTTACAGCAAGAAACAGCAGCACAGAGCGGGTAGTTAGTGTAAAAATTAAGGGCCCATTTACATGGGAAGCCTGGGTGAATAATCTGAAATACGCTATACACAAAGGGAAAAAAAAAAAACAAGGGGGCCCGCGAACAAAAAACGCCCTTTCCTTTTTTTTCTTTTTTTTCCATCCCTTCCCCCCCCTTCCGTCCCTTTTTTTCTCCCCACCAACGTGAACAAAAAATTTTTTTTTGGTTTTTTCTCGACCGACTGAAAATTTATGAGGTTTTTTTTCATTTTTTCTCTTTTTTCCTCCCGAAAGAAAAGAGTTCCTCGTACAGGGTTTTTATGAGAAAAAAAACACCCCTTTCTTTTTTTGGTAAATTGGGGAAATTTTTGACGTAAAATTTCCCTTTGAACGATAGGGTGAGGAGGACCTTATCGGCGGGGGATTTTTGGGCACACCCATTTGTCTCCCCCCTACTCCGCCTTTTCCCCTGCCCCCCCGGGCCCCCCCCCCATGCACCCCCCCCCTCCCCGGGGGCCCCCCCTCCTCGTCTGGGGGCAGAAAAAAACCTATTTCCGCCCCACAGTCCCACTACAGATATCAATTGTAACATTTTATTCATACATGTACTTTATTAAATTTACATTACTGTGGAAATTGTCAAAACAGAAGATAAAAGAATGATGCATACCTATATAATTATGTATATGAGGTTTTTTTTGGGGGGGGGGGGGTTTTTGGGGTTTGGGGGAATTTTGCTGTCGCCAGGCGGAAACGATGCTGTAAAAATAAAAGGCAACAACAGCACGACATTCCTCTTTAACCAACATTATTTTAAAGTTATTTTCATAAGATATTTCGCGCATACAGTCACGCAATCATACATATGCACAATAGAGTAAAAAAAAAAAAAACCCCTAAAACAAAAAAAAAAAATAAATTAAAAAAAAAAAGCTTAAAAACTAAACCCCCCAAAATTAAAAAATTTTTATTTGTTTACAAAAACCAAAACGACCCCGGGTGTTTGATTTGGAACGATGAGAGGGTGATGCAGATGGTGATGGCGATAATGATGGTGGTGACTAGTACTTAGGCTACAGTTCGCGGGTGCCTTGATATGGAACCTAATACTCTCTCTCTCTCCCCCTTCCTCCCTTTTCTCTCTCCCCTCCCCCCCTTCCCCTTCCCCTTTTTCCCCCTTTTTTTCTCTCTCCTCTTCCCCCTTTTCCTCTCTCCCCCTCTTTCCTCCCCCTTTTCCCTCTCCCCCTCCCTCCTTTCTCCCCTCTCTCTCTCTCTCTCTCCTCCCCTCCTCTCCCCCTTTTTCTCTCTCCCCTCCCCTCTCCCATCTCCCTCCTCTCTCCTCCCCTCCTCTCTCTCTCTTCTCTCTTCTCTCTCCCCTTCTCTCCTCCCTCCTTTCTCCCCTCTTTTTCTTCTTTTTTCCCCCTTTCTTTTTCTCTCTCTTCTTCTTTTTTTTTTTCTCTCTTCTTCTCCCCCTTTTTTTCTTTCTCTCCCCCTCCCTCTCTCTCTCTCTCTCTTCTCTCTCTCTCTCTCTCTCCCCATCTCTCCCCCCCTCTCCTTTTTCCCCTCTCTCCCCCCTTTTCCCCTCTCTCTCTCTCTCTCTCCCTCCTTTTTTTCTCTTTCTTTTTTCTTTCTCTACCTCTTTTCTTTTTTTTTTTTTTTTTCCTCTCTCTCTCTCTCCCTTCTCCCCCTCTCCTCTCTCTCTTCTCCTCCCCCTCTCTCCCCTTCTCTCCTCTCTCTCTCTTTTTCTTCTCTCTCCTCCCCTCCTCTCTCTTCTCCTCCTCTCTCTCTCCTCTCTCTCTCTCTCTCCTCTCTCTCTCCTCCTCCTCTCTTCTCCTCTCTCCTCTCTCTCTCCCTTTTCTTTCTCTCTCTCTCCAAGGGAAAAAATGTCTATCCCTTTTTCCACCTTTTTTTTTTCCCCCTCCAAAAAAAAAAAAAAAAAAAAAAAAATTTTTTTTTGGGTTTTTCTCAAAATTTAAAATGAAAATTTGGTACTTTTCTGATTCCTCTTTTTTTCCTCTTTTTTTAAAATTTTTTTGAAATCTTTTTTTTTCTCTTAAAGGGCATTCCCCCGTCTCTTTGGGGGGGGTCCCCCCCTCTCGCCCCCCTCCCCTCCTCCTCGCCCCCTCTGGCCCCCCCTCCTCCCAAAATTCCCTTCCTGTCTCCCCCCTCCCCCTTCCTTTTTTTTTTGTTAATAAATGGGTGTGTCGGGCTTTTTTTTCCAATGGGAGAAGGGGGGGAGGGGAGGTTTGGGATAAAAGGAAAGAAAAACCGGGGGTGTGTTTGGGGGTGTGTGTGTTGTGTTTTTTGTGTGTGTGTGTGTGTGTGTTGTGTGTGGTGTGTGTTGTGTGTTTCCATTTCCCAAAAACACAAGGATATTTTCACATAGGTTCTACACTTCCTTTCCTTGCAGGCACACAGCAAAGCATGCCTCTGTGACTACCACTGGTTTTCACGTGACCTTGTTTTCTCAGCCGTCTGAGTCATGTGTATCGTTTGCAGGTGTCACTTCTGGACGCCATCATCGGTCTCTCTATTTGTCACACTCGTCGGGTTTTAAACCCGAATTTTTCAACTTTTTTTTCAACCCCACTTCCCCAAACTCAACTCAATCCTTTTTCTCATTTTCCACAAAAGTTTTGGGCCCGGTGCCAGGGAGGTGACGTGGCCGAAGTGCCTCCACAGAATAGTTTAAGGAGGGGGCACAAGTGAAGTGTTTCTTTCCTGTAACACCTGGAAAAATCCTTCTTTTTCCGTCAGCATGTACAGACCCCCTTAACTCCACGTACAAGAAAACCACAAACCCGAGGACAAGATGGCTTAAACTCGCCTATTACACAGAGTACATGTGCACGTTGGTCATGTACACAAGTAACACCCAGAGAGTGTACGTATGTACAGAACGACGCATGCCTCCGCCTGGGTGCGCCACACCTGTGTGTCAGGTGCCCCCACAGGGTAAGGTCAGTCAGCCCGCCCACTGAAGCCCTGCTACCACCGGGTGATTAGTCACGTCCCCTCGCCCCGCCCCTAGGCACACACACACACACACACACACACACACACACACACACACACACACACACACATAGGTGGCCACCACTAGTCAGGGTGGGGCAAGGAGGGGAGGCCAGGGGCGGCCAGGGGCGGGGCGTTGTGGCAGGTCGGAGCTGACAGTCCTGGGCGTGTCAGCTGCCGCGAGGCTGTCAGGTGTCGGCCCCACGTTGGCGGTGGTGTGGGGACGAGGACGGGGCAGGGGCGGGAGCGGGGCCGAGGGTGGTGGGGTTTGTAGTTAGAAGAGCTGCGAGATGAGGTTGCTCTTGGTGGGGTCCGGTAGCATGTAATTGTTGACGGTATGGTTGAGGAGGGAGAAGGGCGGCGGCGGGTGGCCCTGGTGCATCCCGCCCATGTTGGCGTGCAGGCCCATATTGCCCCCGTGGTGTGCCGAGTGTACCGAGTGGGCGGTTAGGGTGGTGAGAGGGACGGGTGAGGGGCAGGAGGAAGGACGTTCCAGTGCGGTGAGCGGGGAGCTGCAGCCCCCGGCCCCGCCTGCCCCGCTGCCCCCGCCTGGCACTGACGCCGCCGGGGCCGCGGACGACCATTTAGGCGACGATTCCAGCTTGCTCACTGTGGAGGAGAGACTCGTTAGTACAGACAAACACACCACCGACCCTCCGGCTCAGTATTGCCCCAGAGCTTCACACAGCCATGCAGGTGAGGCCGTCACCTCGCCTTACACCCGCACCTTATACTAGAGATGTTCATACCCGCACATACACACATACAATATGATTCTATCAATATTTCAGTTATTGGAATTAAAATCATATCTCATATTAATTTCGTACTTGAACTAGTGCTAAGAACTACTTCAACACCCTCATGTATATGGATATGACGTCACCTTCTGCTTATCACTGCATGCGGGTCGCCATAACTTGGGCGACACAGCGGTTAGGTTAGGTTAAGCCTTTAGGTTAGGTTACGTTAGGTTAGCTCAAAGCTAGCACTCACATCGTCCATACTCTCAAGCAGGGGTGTCCTGCCTCATCCACTTATTCGCATATTATATATATATATATATATATATATATATATATATATATATATATATATATTGTGTGTGTGTTTTTATGTGTTGTGTATGTGTATGTATGTATGTATGTATGTATGTATGTATGTATGTATGTATGTATGTATGTTATGTATGTATGTATGTAGTATGTATGTATGTATGTATTATGTATGTTGTATTATGTATGTATGTATGTATGTATGTATGTATGTATGTATGTATGTATGTATGTATGTATGTATGTATGTATGTATGTATGTATGTATGTATGATGTATGTGTGTTGTGTGTGTGTGGTGTGTGTGTGTGTGTGTGTGTGTGTGTGTGTGGTGTGTGTGGTGTGTGGGTGTGTGTGTGTGTGTGTGTGTGTGTGTGTGTGTGTGTGTGTGTGTGTGTGTGTGTGTGTGTGTGTGTGTGTGTGTGTGTGTGTGTGTGTTGTGTGTGTGTGTGTGTGGTGTGTGTGTGTGTGTGTGTGTGTGTGTGTGTGTGTGTGTGTGTGTGTGTGTGTGTGTGTGTGTGTGTGTGTGTGTGCGCGCGCGTGCGTTTAGGTAAAGACATATTCGTCCTTAAATCTTGAAGTGGGTCCTTAGCATAAACATATAAACAGAATAACACCTGTTGATCTACATTAAGATGAGCGCTCACACCACGCCAGGCTCTTTATGTACCTTAAACAATGGGTTAATACCTTTCTTTCAGAATCACATAAACGTGATATGATGAATAGTGACTAACTTTCATTTGAGAATGTACGTACGTACATATGCTGTGACAGGCTGATAAGGCATAAATCAAGACAATGAATAACAAAATAAGATGTAAGCATGTTTTTATTGTCAATTTATTGTTTTCAAAGTCCCATGTTTGATAAACCAAACACAAAATAATTACCAGGATATTTGTTATTCAGTGAGGATGCAAGGTTTTCATTTGACGTGCTGGCAATGGAGAGATATTTTGTTGTTGTGACAAGTAATAAATGTGACGTATTCATCAGCGTTGCCGTGCTGCATGATCGGGGACTCCAGGTATTACACAAGATTACTCTGCTTTATCTTGTGACTAATTAGACAAAACTTAACATGAGAACACTCGGTCACCAGGTTTATTATTTTTCTTTCCTTCTTTTATTGCACAATTTTGACTCCCAGTGCGTGAAATGAGTGCATAAGAAAGCAAAACAACAATGTCAGAGAAAATTAACTTCACCCCCCCCCCCACACACACACACACACATACAGACACATACAGAGCCTGTGTGTTTGAATTGGAAGCCTCTCCGCCAGCTGTTCAGCAGGTCACAAGTTCAAAGTCCGCTCACGCTGGATGCCGCTGACTGTACAGGTTAATTGTTATTTTCCCCCTTGAGCCATGGGATCGGGTGTGTGTGTGACGTCTCAGCCTGACCCAGATCGGTCTCTATGACCTCTAAGCTAGTTCCGGCAGGGTAACAGCTGGCGATCTGAGTTCAGCGCGCGTGATCAAGACCGTAGGTGAATAACACACACACACACACACACACACACACACACACACACACACACACACACACACACACACACACACACACACACACACACACACACACACACACACACACACACACGTGCGCGTATTCACCTATATCGCCATTGATATGAGCGGTGTATCAATAGGTTCACGTAACCTGCTAACAACGCTGGCGGTGTTCATGGTGTACTGGTTATCATATCTGTCTAACACACAGAAGGTCCCAGGTTCGAGCCCTGGTGAACACAAGCTATTTGTTCTGTCAATGTGTTGCTTTCATCAGATTGAAGGTCTTAGGAAACAACTTTCCATGTACATTTTACTAGATTTGTTTTCTTTTTGTTCCTTTCCAATGACAGCTTGCGAGAATGTGTACTGCTTATTGGAGCCTTCTCCTCTCAAAAACCTTCTTCTGGAGGGAAACACGGGGTGTCGTGTCTGCATGCTTCGTGAGGCCTAATGTTCATAGCGTGACGTGCCCTTCATGGCTGGAACAACTCTAGGACGTGTGAAGGACAACAGTACCTTCGGGAAAAAACTCCTTGACGCCCTACTTAGGCTGAATCCGGATAAGAATTTTTTATATTAAATCTCCGTTAATAATCTTTGGCATGACACATTGGCTTCATCTGTGCTGTGTTAGGGACTCGCTGTTCTGGCTCTCCTCGAGGTGTTCAGCCAGCACCGTGGGGGTTCAATATTATACCTCCCCACCCTATTTGTGTTACTAGTGTTACCTTCATACCACTCTCTTTCTCTCTCTCTCTCTCTCTCTCTCTCTTCTCTCTCTCTCTCTCTCTCTCTCTCTCTCTCTCTCTCTCTCTCTCTCTCTGCATGTGTGTGTATGTGTCGTATGTGTGTGTGTGTGTGTGTGTGTGTGTGTGTGTGTGTGTGTGTGTGTATGTGTATGTGTGTGTGTGTGTCATTCATCTACGGTCTTACCTACACAAGCTAGACTCACGATGCCAGGGCACTCCGTAGTGTAGGGGAAGCACGCTCGGTTCACAACCGAGAAGTCCCGGGTTCGATCCCCGGGCGGAGCGGAAACAGGTGGGCTGTTTCTTTAAAACCCGAGCCCCTGTCCTACCCAGCAGTGAATGGGTACCGGGTGTTAGCCGGGGTTTGTGACCTGCTCTCCGGGGTGGTGGCTTCGGCCAAAAACTAAGCACTAAGGATGAATTATAAAAATGTTGATATGGAGACGGGGCCATACGAGCGTTGCTCAGGCCCTGTAAAATACAACTAGATGGAATACACTAGATGAATATACACACACCACACCACAACACCACACACAACACACACACACACACACACACACACACACACACACACACACACACACACACACACACTTTAGCACTACGGGCTCAAAACGTAGAAAATACACACACTCAAAAAGCACACTTTGACATATATGAGTTTTCGGAAAATTTCAAACATACGTACGTGGGCGTATAAACGAGAGAGAGAGAGAGAGAGAGAGAGAGAGAGAGAGAGAGAGAGAGAGAGAGAGAGAGAGAGAGAGAGAGAGAGAGAGAGAGAGAGAGAGAGAGAGAGAGAGAGAGAGAGAGAGAGAGAGAGAGAGAGAGAGAGAGAGAGTGGGGGGGAAGCTTGAGCACTCTGCCACT
This sequence comes from Chionoecetes opilio, assembly GCA_016584305.1. Classification (NCBI taxonomy): domain Eukaryota; kingdom Metazoa; phylum Arthropoda; class Malacostraca; order Decapoda; family Majidae; genus Chionoecetes; species Chionoecetes opilio. Next base: position 216,395 of record JACEEZ010007005.1, on the reverse strand, counting down.
TTTGTTGATGAATTCACTTTTATTTTTTATTTTACGACGACGCGCTCGCCGCCATAAATTCACAATAAAGAAAAGAGTCGGCCCGCCATGACGCTCGAACGCCGCCATCTTGGTACGCTCGACACCCGCAATCAAGGGAGATGTAATCATTTGTTCTTCAGGAAATGGAAAAGGTGAGTTGGATGAAGAGGAATAAAGAAGGAAAAGAGGAAAACTAGGAAGAAAGAAGCAAGAAAGAAGAGGAAGAACACAATAAGAGAAAATAGAAGATTGGTGAAGAATAAGAAGTAAAATAAAATAAAAGTCCGACGAAAACAAGTAGAAGAATAACAACTTAGACAATAACAACAGCAAGAGGGATGATGATGAAAATGATGATCAAAATATTGATTATGATGATGGTGATTTTAACGAAAGAAAAAAAGATGGGTGGTGAGAACTAGGACCAGGAAGGGGAGAAATAGAGAAGACATCTGCAATCCCACTCCCTCTGCGGCTCAAGACGAGAATGTTTTGGCGGATTTATGGCAAACCTTTTCCAGCAAGATTTTGGGTCTCGAGAAGCCATGAACGTGTCAGCTCTTCGTTAAAAAGCCTCTGGTGTCGAATGTTAGTAATGACACGAAAGCGACCATCTGTAATGCGTGTTATGAATGTTACTGGACAGGACCAATAGCTGTAAGAAATATTGTGTGTGTGTGTGTGTATGTGTCTTCTCAAAATATATATCATGCAACAGTATTCACTTCTACCGTCTTTCCCCAATTAAATCAACCCTGTCTATTCATGAATCTGATCTTATGTTCTATTTACTTAAACATGTTAACATTTTTCTGGACATTGCAATGGAGTCCTGAATGTCTGGCTGAATTCCTGGTTTGTTTTGTTTGGGAATGAGTGAGTGGGTTTTTTTCCACCTTGCGTGTCATTAGCATGCCCAGCGCTAAAGTTATTCCGCCTAACAAGTGTACGTCGCTTGTAATACTTGGGAGAGGTGGGTACATACACGAACAAGTGCTCATGGATGCTTTCACGTTGTCCTATCATGCTGAGCTAGGGTGGGAGAGAGAGAGAGAGAGAGAGAGAGAGAGAGAGAGAGAGAGAGAGAGAGAGAGAGAGAGAGAGAGAGAGAGAGAGAGAGAGAGAGAGAGAGAGAGAGAAGGAAAACTGTGAACCATAAAATAACTTGTGTGATATTATGACTTAAAAGGATCACATGAATATACCTCCCACATCTTTCCTCCATCAATCCCCTCCTCTCCCTCCCTCCATCCATTCCTCCCCTTCCCTTCTCCCCTCTTACCCTCCTTACCCTCCTTCCCCCCCGCTTCCCTCTCCCCCTCCCTCTGCAACTGACTGGCAGCGTCCGTGTCCGAAAGTTCCAAAGTCAACACAGTTTGTTCTTCCGCGTTTTGTAAGGCTGATCAGTCACGGCGTTTTGACCAACTTTGTCGCCGGGGATCAAAGGGCGTTGTTCCCTTTGAGCAACTTTGGCCAGCGAGGGTGAAGGACTGTGTGTGTGTGTGTGTGTGTGTGTGTAAGAGTTTAGTTTCGAATAGTGACACCTGTTTATTAATGAGAGAGAGAGAGAGAGAGAGAGAGAGAGAGAGAGAGAGAGAGAGAGAGAGAGAGAGAGAGAAGAGAGAGAGAGAGAGAGAGAGAGAGAGAGAGAGAGAGAGAGAGAGAGAGAGAGAGAGAGAGAGAGAGAGAGAGAGAGAGAAATAAACTGACACACACACACACAGACAGACAGAGAGAGAGATAGAGAGATAGGGAGGAGGGAGAGACAGACAGAACGACAGGCAGACAGACAGACAGACAGACAGCCAGACAGACAGACAGACAGACAGACAGACAGACACACCGCGCGATGGTCAGGTTGATAAAGTGCTGGTCTCCCATTCTTTGGGTAGCCGGTTCGAATCCACGCGCTCCCGGGGATGTTTCACTGACAAATTCGGGCAGTTACTGTCCCCCTTGAGCAAGGGGATGGGGGGGTGTGGTGTGTGAGGTCCCAGCATTGCCTAAAGATCGGTAATAATGAGCTCCAAGCTCGCACTGAGAGGGTGAAAAACTGGCGATCGCGAGTCAGCTTCGCGTGGACAAGACCATGGGTGAATAACACACCACACACACACACAACACACCACACACAACACACACACAGACAGACAAAAACTGACACACACACACACACACACACACACACACACACACACACACACACACACACACACCACACACACACACACACACACACACACACACACACACACACACACACAGAGCACACAAAAGAGAGAGAGAGAGAGAGAGAGAGAGAGAGAGAGCGAGAGAGAGAAGAGAGAGAGAGAGAGAGACGAGAGAGAGAGGAGAGAGAGAGAGACGAAAGAGAGAGAGAGAGAGAGATTCGTCCATTTCATCCGCACAGATGAAAGGCGAAATTCAAAGGCACTGCAAGTAAGGAAAAAAATGGGATAAAGAAATGAAAGAAGGAAGGAATAAATGATGTGTGTAAGAAAAGAGAAAGACAGGAAGGGAGGGAGACCAAGAAAAATATGATAGAAAATGAAGGTTGAAACAATTAATGAACAAGGCAAGGAGGAGAGGAGAGAGAGAGAGAGAGAGAGAGAGAGAGAGGAGAGAGATGAGGAGAGAGAGATAGAGAGAAGAGAGAGAGAGAGAGAGAGAGAATACAGGAGGAAGACTTTGGAGTAAGTAAGGAGGATGGGTGGGGGAGGGGAGGGAGGGGAGGGGCTGGACGGAGGTGTGACGCGCCGCCAAGCAAGCTCCTCCGGGTGTGAGTCCCTCGTAGATCGATGGTGGTCCGGACTGGCGACTCCCGATGAAACACAAACACACGCCTCCCTCCCTCCCTCCCTCCCTCCCTGCATTCCCCCTTCCATTCCTTTTCTCCATCCCTTCCCTTCTACCCTTCTCTCAATCAAATGCCTCCTCGTCCATCCTTCTCATTCCCTATTCCTTCCTTCTTCTCTACCCTTCATCCCTTCATTCCCTCTATTACTTCTTCTAGCTTTCCCTTTCATAGTTTCGTTTCTCTCTCCTTTCCTTTCTAACATTTACACCTTTCCTAATTTGTCCTATATCGCCCTTCCTCCCTTCCCTTCCTCCTTCCAAATCTTTATTTCTTAGATATATATTTTTTTTCACGCCATTCTATTACCTGTTTCCTTCTTTTTCTATCTCCCTCATTCCTTTTTTTTTTTTATATTTTTCCTATTTCTCTCTACTTTATTTTCTTCTGCCTTTTCCTCTTCTCTTCTATTTTTCCCTTCTATCTTTTCTTTCCTCCTTTGCATCACTCGCTTCCTCTCTGCCACCTTCCTTTTTGTTCCTTTGCTTTCTCACTCCCCTCTTCTCCACTCCTTTCTCTAGTCCAATCCCTTCCTTCCTTCCTTCCTTCCTTCCTTCCTTTCTTCCTTCTTTCCTTCCTTGCTTATTTAATTCCTACCTTTCTTCTATTTCTCCATTTTCTTCTCCCATTCTCTCCCTCTCTCCCTCCCTTCCTCTCACTCTCTTCCTCCTCCTCCTCCTCATCTCCCTCAAGATGGTTCTTTCTTGACGGCGGGTGTTCAGAGAGAGAGAGAGAGAGAGAGAGAGAGAGAGAGAGAGAGAGAGAGAGAGAGAGAGAGAGAGAGAGAGAGAGTTACCAATAGATGGATGTGAGAGAATATCCTCACACCCACAATTACTCTAATAAAATGTGTGTATGTGTGTGTGATGTGTGTGTGTATGTATGTATGTGTGTGTGTGTGTGTGTGTGTGTGTGTAATTGTGTGTTGTGTGTGTGTGTCTGTGTGTTGTGTGTGTGTGTGGGTGTGTGTGTGTGGTGTGTGTGTGTGTGTGTGTGTGGGGTGTGTGCATTACAGGATGACGTGGTATAAGAGTGGACAGGCATGGGCAGGAGAGAGAGAGAGAGGAGAGAGAGAAGAGAGAGAGAGAGGAGAGAGAGAGAGAGAGAGAAGAGAGAGAGGAGAGAAAGAGAAGAGGAGAAGAGGAATGGAGTTATAGAGGAAAAAAAGTATATGAAGACGAGGTCTGAGAAAAAAGAGGAAGAGTATAGTGTTAAAAAAAAGTAAGAAATAGAGGGGAGAGAGGAGGAGGAGGATAGGGATGAGGAGGAGGAGGAAGGAGGAGGAGGAGGAGGAGGAGGGAGGATGGAGGAGGAGGAGGAGGAGGAGGAGGAGAGGAAGGGGAGGTGGAGAAAAAAAGTAGGGAGCATCAGATGGAGTCATGAAGAACAATGAGTGAATTTCATGTTGAAGTTCAGTGATACTTTCTTTCTGTTTCTCTTCCTCCTCCTCCTCCTCCTCCTCCTCCTCCTCCTCCTCCTCCTGGTCTTCCTCCTCCTCCTCCTTCAAAAGTAGGGGCGGCGAGGCGGTACTCAGGTCCTCCAAGTGGCCTAAGTCGACCATTAATATATAACAACCTGGGATAATCCTCTCCTTGGCGGGGCTTAGGGAGGAGGAGGAGGAGGAGGAGGAGGAGGAGGAGGAGGAGGAGGAGGGAAGGCTGTACGTCCCATGATAATTGTTCTGCTACACCCTGCCTACTCCTTCCTTCCTTCCTTCCTTCCTTCCTTCCATCTTCCCCTCCCTTCCCTCCTGCCCTCTCCTCCTCTCCCTCCTGCCAGATCAAGTTTGCCTCCATTCCCTCTGAAAATGAGCGGGGGATCGAACGCCACCGGAAAAAATCTTGGCTTTCCAGTCTTCCTCGCCGCCACCGTTTGCCGCCGCCATTTTGTCTTAATGTCTGGCCCGAGAACCAATCAGGTGCTCGATTACCGGTCCAACGAGACAATCAGAGGCGTCCGTTTCCCCGAGCCTCGACTTGGGTGCCGCGGCCTAACCCACTTACCGCCGGCGATATGCTTGGATAAGGAGAAATTTGGGTGAAGTGATGGCGCCGTCTGCCCGTTGGAGCGATGGAGATACGATGCTGAGCGAGGAAGTAACTGGACGGGAAAACGATAGAGTCAGCGAGTAGAAAGAGGAGGAGGAGGAGGAAAAGAGGTAGAGAGAGACATCGTGTAACCCTCTCAGCGGCCGAACGTCTTTCCAGGTCTTGATTGTTTCCTCGCTCGCTCCTTATAGCCAATCAGAAAGACTTTATTGGTTTTCGCAGAATCTAATCTGTGTTACGGCCCCTTACCCGCGCCGTAACGAAGAGAGTGACCGTGGCTGATTCTGGCGGGCGTGGGCGGCAAGAAGTCAGGAAGAGAGAGAGAGAGAGATGAGGAGAGAGAGAGAGAGGAGAGAGAGGAGAAGAGGAGAGAGGGAGAGAGAGACGAGAGGGAAGGAGAGGAGAGAGAGAAGGAGGGAGAGAGCATGAAAACATAAGAACATAAGAAAAAAGAACATAAGGAAAAAAGGAAGCTCAGGGGGTGTTTTGACCACAGAGGTAAAGTTCCGTAGAGAAGGGAGAGAAGAGAGGGAAGAGGAAGGAGAGAAGGAGAGGGGTTTTGGAAAAAGAGAAAGGGGAAGAGAGGAGAGGGAGAGAGAGGAAAGATGAAGGGAGGTTGGAGGATTTTGGTAGAAAAAAAAAGGCAAGGAGTTGTGGAATGAAGGGAAAAAAAGGGAACAATGAAGGAAAGAATGAAATGGGAGGAGGGATGGATGTCTGCAGAAAGAAGGCATGAAGGGTTGTTGTATATTTAGATTAACTTTTGCAGGGAAAATGACAGAGAGAAAAAAAGAGGTTGGTAACAGACAGAAGAAAGGAGAGGGAGAGGAAGGGAGGGAAGAAGGGAATGGTGCCCTGCAAGTGGAGGTATGGAGAGTTTTTACCCCGTAGAAAAGTAAGAAAGGGAAGAACATTTTTGTGCATTGCAAGGGTAAAACAAGGAAACAAAAAACCAAGATGATGAAGTAGAACAAGAATAAGAACCAGAACAAGAGAGCAAGAAGGTGATGATGATGAAAAGTATATAGATTAAAATATTACAGCAACATGAGAGAGAGAAAAAATAGAGAGAATTGGAGAGCGAGAGGTTATTGTATAGTAATAAAGAGAGAAATGAGGGAGGGAGGGAGAGGGTGGCCTGTGTTCCCTTTATAATAGCTTGCCGTCTACTGCACTATAATGAGGGTTGGTGACTGCCTAGCTCCCTTTTGATGCAGCGACGGCAGACAACATGAGTGAAAGGAGAGGGGAAAAGGGGGAGACAGGGGGGAGAGAGAGAGAGAGAGAGAGAGAGAGAGAGAAGAGATGAAAATTTCCCTTTCATTTTTCTCAATCTTCTTTCTATTTACCTTATAATGATTTGGGACCGAGGGATTAATTCTCTCTCTCTCCTCTCTCTCTTCCCCTTCTTCTCCTCTCTTTCTCTCCCTTCTCTCCCTCTCCTCTCTTCTCTCTCTTTTCCTCTCTCCTCTCTCTCTCTCTCTCTCTCTCTCTCTCTCTCTCTGTTGACGGGGATGGGGGGTGAAGTAGCAAAGGAAAGCAATGCAAACTAGGAAAAGAAAACCACCGTTAGGAAGCCAGCCGCAAGGAGACCAACATGAAATTACTAACGATAGAGGAGAAGGAGGTAGAGGAGGAATACTAAGGGTTGATACTGTCTTAATTAGGAGGGTGAGCACAGGTCATTATCATTAGCTTTAGTGTTCTTGTTCTTACTCTTGCTTTCGTGTTTCTTTTTCGGCATTTCGTCCTTGTTATTGCTTTCTCTCCCTCTAATTATTTTTTTGCCTCCTTGTTTTCATTCTTATATTTATAGCCATCCTCTTTTTCATCTTCGTATCTTCCTCCTTCTCTTTCTGTTCTCTTTCATCTGATATTTCTACTCCTTATTTACCTGTCCCACTTTCTGATTTTAATCCTTATATTCATCCTCTATCTCATTTTCGTCTCTTTCTCATCTTCCTATTTTTAATTCTACTTCTCTTTCCCTACACACTCTTTCCTCCCTTCCTCCCCCCCCCCCTCACCTGCCCCACAAGCGTGCCGCAGCCCTCCCCCTCCCCCACCTGCCTCTGCTTCCTCCTCCCTCGTCTCAAATTAAGCCGGGCGGCACATACGAGGGCGGTGGGGAATTCTTTAATGAAGAGTGGACGCCATCACTAATTAGGCGAGGACCCCCCCTCCTCCCCCTCCTCGGCGTCGAGCTAAGTTTGAATTTTGAGCAGTAAGCCGAGGAGTCTGCCGCGGGTAGTAATGAAGTGGGGGACCTGCGTCTGGGCGTGGCCGTGGCCGCTGTGTGGCGATGCTGCGAGTGACGCCACAGCTTCGTTATGTCCAGCTGTGAGTTGGAGGTAAAAGCTGGATTTTATATTATTTTTCCTCTATTCTTCTTCTTTATGTGTGTGTATTCTTGTGGAGTAGCTTTGTCGTCCTGCCACGCCTTTACTCCCTTGTCACCACCCACTCCCTCCACACTCCACCCCTGCGCTGCCGCCCCCCCTCCCCCCCCCTCCGCTTAATCTCGTACCGTCTTACACCGTCTGTCAGTCTCGACACTAAACCAGATTCCAAGATTCCCCGTTCCGGTTCTCTTGAAGTTGTGAATTCCAGAAATCGTGGAAGGTGTGTGGACACGGGCGGTAATTAGATCACAACCTGCTGCTGAATAATGAAACAGTTATCCGCCATAATTGTAAAGGGAGGATGAGGGGGGAGGAGAGGGAAGGGAGGAGAGGGGGCGAGGGAAGCCCTGGAGATACTCAGTTCATTGACGGAGCTGCGTGTGTCATTAACATGGTCGTGATCACGCGCTATAGACTCGCGATTGCCAGTTATCACACTCGGTATTGAGCCTAGAGCGCATAGAGCCGATCTGTGGTTAAGGCTACCGTCAATAACACTATAGTCGCCAGTCACTGCTACTTGCACTAATGTCGCCAGGCGCCATATATTACGAATTTTAACATCACTACAGACTTGTATATGTGCCACTGAAGACATGTAGTGTGATGTAGTACATAATATAAACTACTGTGCATGTCTCTTAAGTGGCACATACAAGTCTGTAGTGATAATAAAATTCGTAATATATGGCGCCTGGCGACATTATTGCAGTGGCGAGTGACTGGCGACTATAGTGTTATTGACGGTAGAGCCTCATGCACCACGCACCCCACCCTCTTGCTCAAAGAGGAAAGTAGCTGCCCAATTTTGTCAGCGAGAATAATTTAAGGCTTGAGCGGGCCACGAACCTACGACCAGCTGCATTGAGGGTGTGAACGTTATCTATTAGACTGGTGGATTATGTGTGTGTGTGTGTGTGTGTGTGTGTGTGTGTGTTGTGTTGTGTGTGTAATGTGTTGTTGTGTAGTGTGTGTGTGTGTGTGGTATTTTGTGTGTGTGTGTTTTGTGTGTATGTTGTATGTGTGTGTGTATGTGTGTTTTGTGTGTGTGGTGGTATGTGTTGGGGTATGTGTATGGTGTTTTGTGTGTGTGGTGTGTTGTGTATGTGTATGTGTGTGGGGTGTGTGTATGTGTGTATGTGTGTGTGTGTGTATGTTGTGTGTGTGTGTGTGTGTGTGTGTGTGTGTGTGTGTGTGTATGTGTGTGTGTGTGTGTGTGTGTTTGTGTGTGTGTGTGTGTTTTGTGTGTGTGTATGTGTGTGTGTGTGTATTTTGTGTGTGTGTGTGTGTGTGTGTGTGTGTGTGTGTGTGTGTGTCGAATAAGGAAGGAAACTATAATCATTGTTATTACACAACTTCCACCACCACCACCACCACCACCACCCACCCCCACCACCACCCCACCTGCACCACCACCGCCAACCCACCACCACCCCCACCACCCCCCACCCCCACCACCACCACCACCACTGCCACCACCACCACCCACCACCACCCACCAACCACACCACCACCACCACCCACCACCACCAACCACCACGGGCTACATTTTGTTTCATCCTGGCAACACCACCATCACCCTGCGTTCTCGTACGCCTAATGAACAAGAGCAAAGTTATATTCATAAACGAGTCATTACTTAAGTTCTAGTCATAATATACTTTTTTACTCCATCAAGCTGTAGTTAAGGTATAATTTACGACACTATAATGATAAAGACTTTGGGGGGGGGGGGGGGGGGGGGGTGCACCTACTTGTCATTGCCTGTCACCACACCATTACTGTAACAACCATCACCAACCTTCAACACCATCCACCACTACACCTCACCATAACACATCAACTGTACAACCACACCCAGGCACCACCACCACCTTCATCCACTACCTACACCACATCACCACACCAGGACAGCAGCCTCCACCGCATCACCTCACCACACGGCACACATAACACCACCTTAACCCCTTCACGCCCAGATCTTTCCTTTGCTATAATATAAAATCGTGTGTTGTTTGCCATAAAATTACGAAAAGTAACTTAATATACCAAATTAGTTAGTCGTCAAGGATACTAAACAGGTCATATCTATAAAATATTGCTTATATTCACAAAAAAAAATGTATTCCAAAAATTGGTTTCCACAAAATTAACAATTGAAAAGGTTGGGTATTTTGAAGGGGTTTTAACCCCCCTCCGGGGCCCCGGTTAAAAAAGGAGGAAAGGGTGGAACCACTTGAGGTCTCCCCCCCCTTTTCTTCCCTTTAACCCCCGATGTGCCCGCGGCTCCCTGGGGCCATTTTTTAACCAGCGCCCCCTGGCCCCTTCATCCCCCCCAAAACCCCTTTTCTCCTTCCCCCTCTCCCCACTCCTCTCCCCTCCCTCTTCCCCTTCCTCCGCACCCCGGCCCCCCTCTCTCTCTCTCCTCCTCCTAGCCCCTTTCTCTCTCTTTCTCTCTCTTCCTCTCTCTCTCTCCTCCTCCTCTCTCTCTCTCTCTCTCTCTCTCTCTCTCTCTCTCTCTCTCTCTCTTTCTCTCTCTTTTCTCTCTCTCTCTTCTCTCTCTCTCTCTCCTCTCTCTCTCTCTCTCTCTCTCTCTCTTCCCCTCTCTCTCTCTCTCTCTCTCTCCCCTCTCTCTCTCTCTCTCTTCCTATAGTGTCTTGTCTTTGTTATGTTCCTGTTATTTGGTTATTGTCCTATCTTCTTATTCTCCTTTTTCCTTGTATTCTTGTCTCCCGTTCGTTTCTCTTTTGTTTCTTTTGTGATGTTTGTCTTTTTCTTTCCTCCTGCATATATTCCTTTTATTCGTTGTTCTCCTCCTGCTCCTTCTCTTGCATTGTCTCTGATCTTCCTTTGCATCTATTCCTCTTTCTGCTGTTTTCTCTTCTCACCTCTTTATCTTTTTCTTCCCTTTGTCCACTTCTGCCAGCTACCTATTTTCATCTTTTTTTCCTTCTCCTTATCCGCCTTCTCTCTCCTCTTCTTTTTCCTTTATGCTTTACTCCTTTCTTTCCCTCTCTTTCTTGTCATCAACATTATGTCTTTCATCCTATTAACCTATGCCTTTATTTTCCCCTTATATTCCTTATTTTCCTTCTTTTCTTCCCCTTCCATTACCTCCTATTCCTCCTCCTGTACCTTCTCCTCCTCCTCCTACTCCTCCTACTCCTCCTCTCCTATCATCCCATCCCTGTCTGGTCCCAGCTGAGCTCCCTACCCGGTCCCTCCCTCCCCTCCTCACCCTCTTCCCCATAACTCACGCCACACAGGGAGAGGAGGAGGAGGAAGAGGAGGAGGGAGTGCCATGGAGACCACCAGCGGCCCAGTCCAACCATTTCCATAAATTGTGTCAGCGGTCAGTGTAAGAGGCCAGCCCGAAACACATGGGCCTCGCGCATTTGTTAGATTGGTTTCCTAGACACTCCAACGCCTTCCTGTCTCGTGTCAGGAGGATCGTCCCTGAAATGACCACAACGCCGGCAGGAGGAGGAGGAGGAAGAGGAGGAGGAGGAGGAGGAGGAGGAGGGAGGACGAAGAGAATGAAAGAAAGAGGAGGAGTTGGAGGACAAGGAAAGAATGAAGAGGGTGAAGAGAGGGTTGGTGAGTGAGGGTTGTTTGATGTTTTGGGGAGGAGAGAGAGAGAGAGAGAGAGAGAGAGAGAAGAGAGAGAGAGAGAGAGAGAGAGAGAGAGAGAGAGAGAGAGAGAGAGGAGAGAGAGAGAGAGAGGAGAGAGAGAGAGAGAGAGAGAGAGAGAGAGAGAGAGAGAGTACTGTCGGTAAAGAAGTAAGAAAAACATTTCAGTGACTTTTATGTACTGTCATGGACTTCATGTGTGTGTGTGTGTGTGTGTGTGTGTGTGTGTGTGTGTGTGTGTGTGTGTGTGTGTGTGTTTTCATGCTTTTTTGTGTTACTCAAGTTTCCACACATCCACGACATCCATTTTTCTCGTGTACTTATATCCACATCCAACACACCTACATTAACACCTTCAATAACTCGTATGTGCGTGTATGTATCACCCTGTAGCTATGTGGTGTAGTATGTATGTATGTATGTATTTTCGTGTATAATCTTCACCTCATTACTAATTCTACCTTCATGAAGAGACAAAGTTAAGAAAATAGAATAGTTTTTTTTTCTTCTATGGCTTCTACCCTGTCTGTCCTGCTACTTTCCCTATGATGATGAATGGTTTGGATGTACTCAATGGTCTGGGGTCACTTTCTTATTGCTTTTTAGCGGCCAGTGTGTCAGGACGGTGAAGGAGTGTCGACGTCGCTGAAGCAAGGGAAGGGAGAGACAGAGGGAGAGGAAAAAGGTGGCTGAGATGGATGGAAGAGGATGACGAGAGAGAGAGAGAGAGAGAGAGAGAGAGGAGAGAGAAGAGAGAGAGAGAGAGAGAGAGAGAGAGAGAGAGAGAGAGATGGAGGAGAGAGAGGTAAGAGTAGAGGCAAGAGAGGGGAGAGTGAGAGAAAGAGAGAGGTAGAAGAGAGAAAAAAGGCAACTGTTTATGAAAGGAGGAAAATTTGGGATTCTGCAGACGGGGAAATGAGGAGAGGGAGGAGGAGAAGGAAGAGAGGAGAGAGCGAGAGAGAGAGAGAGAGAGAGAGAGATAAAAAGTGCAACTGGTTATGAAAGAGGAATTTGGATTTGAGAGAGAGAGAAGAGAGAGAGAGAGAGAGAGAGAGAGAGAGAGAGGAAAAGAGGAAGAGAAAGAGAGAGGGAGAAGAGAGAGAGAGAGAGAGAGAGAGAGAGAGAGAGAGAGAGAGGAGAGAGAGAGAGAGAGAGAGAGAGAGAGAGAGAGAGAGAAGGACGTGAGTGTTGGTCGGAAAAGAGCGGTTCAGAGGCTTATGTTCGGGCTACAGCGTTTATCTTCCTGCCTCGGCAAAGCTTTGGAATTTTAAAGTTGGTGGTGGAAGGCCCTGATGGAGAGAGGCGAAGGTGGCGGGCGGTCAGGACGGGTGAGGCAGTGAGAGGTTGATGGGGAGAGGGGAGAGAGAAAAAAGGAGGGAAGAGAGGAGAGAGAGGTTAAGATATGGAACAGGAAAGAGAGGAAGAGAGACGAGAGAGGAGAGAGAGAGAGAGAGGAGGAGGAGAGAGAGAGAGGAGAGGGAGAGAGGAGAGAAGAGAGAGAGAGAGAAGAAGAGAGAGAGGTTAAGATATTTACACAGAGAGAGAGAGTAGAAGAAGAGAGAGGAGAGAGAGAGAGAGAGAGAGGAGGAGGAGGAGAGAAGAGAGAGAGAGAGAGAGGAGAGAAGGAGAGAGAGGAGGAGAGAGAGAGAGAGAGAGGAGTTACCAATATACAAATACAGTACACAAATAGGTTAGTAGAGGATTGGAATGGACTCAGTCATCGGGTAGCTATAGTGCGGAGTTGATGGGGAGTTTTAAAAGGAAGCTAGACAGTTTAATGGATGAGGATGAAAGGTGGATGTAGGTAGTGTTAAGTAACAGGAACTACCACGTGTAGGTCGCACGGCCTCATGTAGCTTCCTTATAATAATATGTTCTTATACAATGTGTTATTCATTAGAGTGCCATCTATTTCTTTGATTGATTTGATGAATATAACTCGTGTGAGTGTTCTGGCTTCAGTTCAGTTAGTTAGTTGGTCAGTCATACAGCTTATAATTAATAAGTCAGTCAGTCACGCAGGATGCTCACCAGTCATCCAGTCAGTGAGAGAGTTAGTCTGTAATTCACCAAGTTAATCAGTCAATTAGTCAGTCAAGTCATTCATTTTATTAATCAGTCAATTAGGAATCCAGTCAGTTAATGTGGCGACTGTGAATATAATGAGTCAGTCAGTCGATCGATTGGCCAGCTAATCAGTTGGTCATCCTAACACACACACACACACACACAAACACCACACACACACACACACACCCACCATACACCGCACACCACACACACCACAACCACACCACACACACACACCACACACAAAAACACAACACACACACACACACACACACACACACACAGTTACCCACATGCATAATTTTTGTGGCCGCTCCCACTTACTTCAATATTTCCCACAGTTCCATTTTACATTTTAGAAGTGACTGCTCCCCTGTGTGTGTGTGTGGGGTTGTGTTGTTTGTGGGTGTGTTTGTGTATGTTTTTGGGGTGGGGGGTTGGGGGGGGGGGGTGGGTGGGGGGTGGGTGGGGTGGGTGGGGGTGGGGGGGGGGGGGGGGGGGGGAGGGGGGTTTTTTCGATATCGCCAGAACTCATTTGTTGCCCGTCCATTATAGGTATCAGTTCGTTGGTGTGAAGTGTGGTGGGGTGTTTGCCTACAAAATTATAGGGGTCATAATAATAAAGGTAATGATGTGGCAGTAGCGGGATAGTGATGGGGTTTGGGGAGATGATGGTGCAGGGTGGGGGTGTGGTGTAGTGGTTGGTGATTTCGTGTTTGATGTAAAGTGGTATAAAGGGGTTTGGGGGAAAGTAGGCTAAAAAAAAAAAAGGGGGGGGGTTTTTTCCTTTTTAAAAAAAAAAGAGGGGAAAAAAAAATTAAAAGGAAAAAAAAAACAGAAAAAAAAAAAAATAAAAAAGAAAAAGAAAAAAGAGAGGAGAAGGGGGAGAGAGAAAAAGAAAAAAAGAAGGGGAAAAAGAGAGGAGAGGAGAAGAGGAGAGAGAGAGGAGAGAGGAAGGAGAGAGGGGGGAAAAAGGGGGAAAAGGGGGGAGGAGGGGGGGGGGAGGGGGTGAGGGGAGAGAGGGGGGGAAAAAGAGGGATGAAGGAGGAAAAAGGGGGGAAAAGGGGGGGGGAGAAGGAAAAAGCCCCCCAAATTGAAAAAAGGGTTTTAAAAAAAACCCCTTCCCAAAAACCAAATAAAAAATTTACAAAAACCCATCCTCCAAACCCTTCTGCTTTTTTCGGGGCCCTTCCGGGAACCTTCCCCCTTCCCCCATTCCTTTTCTTTCCCCCAAAAAACCCGCCCTCCCCCAGCCTAACAATCAACACCTCCCCACCTTGGGGGTCCTTCCAACACTTCCTAATCGGCCCATTTTCTTCCCCGCCTTCCCTCCAGCATTCCCCAAGCTCTAGATTCTTTCCAGCCATCCGCGCACCTTTAACACATTTCTTACTGTTACCCTTAAAGCCTCAATTTCCTATACAAGCCTCCTTTATCCCTTATCATCAGTACCTCACACTCCTTCCACGGCCCTTCCAAGAACAGCACCAGACCCTTCACAGCCTCCCAAGCATTCCATATATTGTTTTAGCACTTCCTTCTGTCACCCTGAGCCTTACTTAAAGACTCCTTTGCCTTAGCCTCCGTTATTTCCTCTCTTTTCCTTAGCTTCCACCCCAGCCTCCTCCTAGTCCTCCACTGTTTTCTTCTACCAGCCTTTCTTCTTTCCTCACTACCTTCCCCAGTCACCAGCCGCCCTTCAAAGCCTCGCAGGTCCTCACGTACCCTATGCCTGCTTGTTTCTCTGACCCTCCTGTCCTCCTACATGCCCTTCCTCCCTTCCTTGTCCTCTCCTTCCTCGTTCAAGCGCACGAGGGAGATGCTAGACACAAGGAAAAGACTAAAGAGGAGGAAGAGTTGAAAAAATAGCAAATATGGAGACTAAATGTGAATGAGAATTATAAAAATAATAGTATATGGCAAATTTAGGGAAGAACGATTAGGAATAGCATTTTAGACACACACACACACACACCACGCACACGCACACGCACACGCACACGCACACGCACACTCACCAACAGGCTTGTGGTCCAGATGGTGGAGGGAGGTGCTGGAGGCGGTGGAGACGGCCGTGTTGGAGGTGGTGGAGGCGGTCATGTTGGAGACAGGCTGGTGGAGAGCCTTGGAGGGGGTGGAGGAGGAGCCCACGCCACTCCCTGCTCCACCTGTCGAGTTGGCGACTGTCTTGCTCTCACCCTGGAGGGAAAGTGAGAGAGAGAGAGAGAGTGAGAGAGTGAAAGGGATAAATAATCACCTGTTGCTTCTTTTCGTATAAGTTAAATCTTATGTATGTGTATCTCCTCTAATTCCAAAGTCGTAAATAACTTTGTTTTCATTGTCTACACACGCACACATATATACATTGATAGTGGCTACAAACATACACACGCCACACGCACATGCATCTGATCTTTATTCAGTACAGCCTCCGCAACATTCAACCTTCAGCTCCTCGCTCGCACCCATTCCTTGCCTCCCGCGTAAACAGTGAGGGCGGGGCAGGAACGTAGCCAGAAGTGTACGAAGATACAGAGGGAGAGAAAAGGCAAGAAGAGAAGGAAGAGGGTGAGCTATAGGACCTAAGAAGTAGGAGTGAGGAAGGAAAACAGAGGAACCAGCAGTAAAGAAGGAAAACAGAGAGGAACCAGCAGTAAAGAAGGAAAGCAGAGAGGAACCAGCAGTAAAGAAGGAAAACAGAGAGGAACCAGCAGAAAAGAAGTGAAAACAGAGAGGAACCACAGCAGTAAAAGAAGGGAACAACAGTGAGGAACCAACAGTAAGAAGGAAAAAGGAGGAAACAGTAAAAAGGAAACAGAGAGGAACCAGCAGTAAAGAAGGGAAAACAGAGAGGAACCACAGTTAAAGAAGGAAAACAGAGAGGAACCAGCAGTAAAGAAGGAAAACAGAGAGGAACCAACAGTAAAGAAGGAAAACAGAGAGGAACCAACAGTAAAGAAGGAAAACAGTGAGGAACCAACAGTAAAGAAGGAAAACAGTGAGGAACCAGCAGTAAAGAAGGAAAACAGTGAGGAACCAGCAGTAAAGAAGGAAAACAGAGAGGAACCAACAGTAAAGAAGGAAAACAGTGAGGAACCAACAGTAAAGAAGTAAAACAGTGAGGAACCAACAGTAAAGAAGGAAAAACAGTGAGGAACCAACAGTAAAGAAGAGAAAACAGTGAGGAAACCAGCAGTAAAGAAGGAAAACAGTGAGGAACCAGCAGTAAAGAAGGAAAACAGTGAGGAACCAGCAGTAAAGAAGGAAAACAGAGAGGAACCAGCAGTAAAGAAGGAAAACAGAGAGGAACCAACAGTAAAGAAGGAAAACAGTGAGGAGAACCAACAGTAAAAGAAGTTTAAAACAGTGAGGAACCAACAGTAAAAGAAGGAAAACAGAGAGGAACCCAGTTGAGTAAAGAAGGAAAACAGAGAGGAACCAGCAGTAAAGAAGGAAAACAGTGAGGAAACCAACAGTAAAGGAAGGAAAACTGAGGAACCAACAGTAAAGAAGGGAAAACAGTGAGGAACCAGCAGTAAGAAGAAGGAAAAACAGAGAGGAACCAACAGTAAAGAAGGAAAACAGAGAGGAACCAACAGTAAAGAAGGAAAACAGTGAGGAACCAGCAGTAAAGAAGGAAAACAGAGAGGAACCAGCAGTAAAGAAGGAAAACAGAGAGGAACCAGCAGTAAAGAAGGAAAACAGAGAGGAACCAACAGTAAAGAAGGAAAACAGAGAGGAACCAGCAGTAAAGAAGGAAAACAGAGAGGAACCAGCAGTAAAGAAGGAAAACAGTGAGGAACCAACAGTAAAGAAGGAAAACAGTGAGGAACCAACAGTAAAGAAGGAAAACAGTGAGGAACCAGCAGTAAAGAAGGAAAACAGAGAGGAACCAACAGTAAAGAAGGAAAACAGAGAGGAACCAACAGTAAAGAAGGAAAACAGTGAGGAACCAGCAGTAAAGAAGGAAAACAGAGAGGAACCAACAGTAAAGAAGGAAAAACAGTGAGGAAACCAACAGTAAAAGGAAGGGAAAACAGTGAGGAACCAACAGTAAAGGAAGGAAAACGAGGAGGAACCAACAGTAAAGAAGGGAAAACAGTGAGGAACCAACAGTAAAGAAGGAAAACAGGAGGAACCAGCAGTAAAGAAGGAAAACAGTGAGGAGACCAACAGTAAAGAAGGAAAACTGATGAGAGGAACCAGCAGTAAAGAAGGAAAACAGTGAGGAACCAACAGTAAAGAAGGAAAACAGTGAGGAACCAGCAGTAAAGAAGGAAAACAGTGAGGAACCAACAGTAAAGAAGGAAAACAGTGAGGAACCAGCAGTAAAGAAGGAAAACAGTGAGGAACCAACAGTCAGAGCTGGGTACTAAATACATTTAATGTATTTAAATACTAAATACTAAATACATGGGAGAAATGTATTTAAATACTAAATACTAAATACATGGGAGAAATGTATTTAAATACCTAATACTAAATAAATTTTACGAATGTATTTAAATACTAAATGATAAATACATCAATTGTATTGAAATACATTTGTAAATACATTTTAAATACACACAAATCTGGATTTCCTTAGGATTTCCTTAGATTTTGCGTTTCCTTAGAAATTTCCTTCTCAGGCCTAAATTTCCTTAAAATAAGGAAATTTCCTTGCAAGTGGAAACACTGGTTCACTGTAACATCAGGGTTGCCAGATAGTTGGGCGGGTTTATGGCCAAATTAACTAATTAAAAAGTATTTACATTTTTATATTACGAGCATTTAGATACAATGTATTTAAATAGTCATTAAAGTATTTAAATACTGTATTTAAATACGTGAAAACCAATGTATTTATAAATACAGTTCTAAATACAAAAATGTATTTAAATACGTATTTAAATAAAAGGGGTTTAAAATTTAACCCCCAGCTCTGCCAGCATTTAAAGGGAAGGAAAACAGAGGGGAAAACCAGCAGGGGAAAAAGGGGGGGATGGGGGTTTTGATCTAACCCATGTTGGAGACCGCGACAGGGGATGGCTGACGGGGGGCGTTTCCCCCCAACGAGCTTCACTCTTTTGTCAACCAGGGGGTCTTCAGGGCACGGGGGGGGTTTCGGTGTGTTGTAAACCAGGGCCTGTTGAGTGATGGTGAGTGCTCCATTCGGGTAAAACAGGTCTCTTCAGACCTTTTTCCTCTTTTGGTGGTTTTCCCAAAGATAATGGGCTCCCTGCTCGGACCGGGTAGGCAGGAAATGGGGCCCAAGGATTAAGGGGGATTTTGGGGGACAAGCGGAAAAAAGAGAGGGTATGGTCGTGTATTTGACAGAGTTGTGAGGGGCATTCCCATAAAAATCCTGTCGGGGTTTGTGGCCCAAAATTTGCATGTCGGGAACCTTTGGACACCTTTGCCGAAATCAACCCCTTTCCCACGAGGGGGTGATAGAGGGGCATATGGGGTGCTGGCCAGACGGGTTTGGTTTTTGCAGGATGGATGGAGGCAGGTGCCAGGCTGGAAGAGTTTGTTCGTGAGGGCACAGTGCCGCGAGGGAGTCCTTCTTGGGGAGAGCGGGTGGTGGGTCCGCTTTTGGGGGCCACGGTTGAGGGAAAAAGGGAGCACCAGGGCCAGATTTAAGCTATGTCTCAGGTGGTGTAAGTCAATGACCCAGCTTCTTTGCCAGTCCCGGGCTGACAAGCGGGCATAGGGTGACCCCTTTAACTTTTGGCGTGAGGGTGGGGGCCAGCATGAATCCGGGCTCCCCACACTTTTTTCCCCCTACGGGGGACCCACGGTTGTGGGGGAGGGGGGGGCATCGCCCCCTTTTGGGGAGGCCTTTTTCAAGGGCTTTCCCCTAAAACTGTGTGGGGGACGGGGGAAGGATAAGGGCCCTGCGTGGGGGGTGCGGGTATGGCTGCGGGGTTTTCCCGCGGGGTGGACCACAAAGGAAAACAAATAAAGAGGGGGTATTCCCAAAGCCTCTCCTCCATTTTGGGGGCTTTGGGTTGGATGGGCCCCCTTTTTGGGGGCCCTTTTAAGTATGTGGCCCCCAGCCGGGTTTTACTTGGTCTTCTTTTTCATAAAATGCCTGTGCTGCCATAAGTCCCATACCCAATCAGGTTTTTGGAAATTTTGGTTATAGGGCCTTATTTAAGAGAAAAGGGGGAAAGGCCCCTGTTTAATCGGGCCCAATTTTACAGGCCCTTTTGCCATAGCGCCCCCGCCCTGTCCAAGGGTTGGCTGGAAAAAAATGGTGTTTTTATCGTCTTGGGGGCCTACCTGTATAAACTAACAATCAGTTCTTTATAAGAAAGGCCTTGGCACTGAGATGTGTGTGTGGACTTTAAAGGGAATACATTCATTATTTACACTTCCGGGAAATTCACTGTTTATCTGTTTTTTCCTGGATCCCCAAAAAGGGGCTTTTGACAGAGTGAATTATGGAAGTTCTTTCAAAAATTTTTCCCTTCATTTTTACACCGGGTACATTTTTTAATTTTTTAATTTTACGGGTAAAAATACCCAGGAATTTACTTTTAAGTGGGGGAAAAAAATTTTTCCTTTTCCGCGGCCTTTTAGGACTGCCAATTGGTTTTTCGGCAGGGGGGGATTTTATCCCCTACCGGTACAATGTGTACACGGAGACCAGTGCCAAAACCTTTGTGATACAGGTATCGGCGCCAAAATACAGATGGGGCATTTAAATCACTGAGCTATGTGGGTGAATGGTTTCTGAGCCAACCCCCTGCGGATTTTCGGTTGCAGGACCTTAAACAAAGTGGGGTCAGGTGTATGCTGCCAAAACATGACATTTTTACAACACCACTAAGGGCAGGTGCATGGTAGTATTACCGGGGAAAGCGCTCAGGTTTAATTACCTGGAAAAAAAGATGGGGTCGGTGGGTTTGCCCTTTTTTTTTGGATAGATTCCATACTTTGGCCCGTTAATCCCACGACATGACTGAAAGATGGGTGATATAAACAAGCAGATTTACCAAAACTTTTTGCCCCTGGGAAATACTCCCACAGGGAAAAAATTTTCCCAAAGGGAGCAGAGAGGGAGATGGGTTATTTAGGATTCCCCTGTACTCAATACTGCAACCCTGTTGGTTTGCGGTACCCAAAGGTTTGGCCAAATATGAACCGCCCTTTAAGGGCGCACCCAAGACATCCTTAAGAGGCTTCTGGGGTGCCCAGGGGTGCAGTTTGTCTCGGGGTTTCGTAGGAACGGGGGGGGAAAAAAATCTGGAGTGATCCGTGACACTCCGGTTGTTTTAGTTTAAGGAGTAGGGTGGAGCTCTCTACGAACTCCATCATCACTCTGTTTAGGCCCGAGCTCGGGGCCCATTTATGTGGGGGCCATACAACAGCGGGTGGCTGGGTTGCCCGTTTGTGCAGAAGGGGGGGGGCCCAAAAGGTGCCAGTATGTTTTCTATGGACTTTTTATACAAAGTCCCCTAAGGGGCCCGTACTTTGTTCTTGTTTTTTGTTTTTTCTCCGTACTTAAGTTTATCCTTGGGTTTTTTTATTGCTTTTTTTTTTGTCTTTTATGCCCTGGGCGAGGAAAAAAAATTATTTTTATTATTTTTTATAGGACGTAAAAAAAGAAAAAATAATGAGGAAAGAAACCAGAGAAGGAAAACCCGCAAAAAGGGGGTAAAGGGAGCCATTGGGGGAAACAGGGGTTTAACCAAACCCCCCTTTACCCCCCCGGCCCCCTGGGCTGCCGCTGGTGGTGGGGCTTGGGGCTGGGAGCTTTTTGCTTTTCTCCTTGTTGTTTTTTGTTTTTGGGGGCGTGGAAGGACGCTGTGTGCTGTGTTGCTGCTGCTGCTTTTCTGTGCCCTTTTTGCTGCGCCGTCGTTTTGCTTTCGGAACTTGGGCGGGGGCGGTTTTGGAACCATACCTGAGGATAGACGAGGTGGGAGGGGGGTGGATGATGGGGGGAAAGCCAAAAAAAATCAAAAAAAATGGATTTTAAAAAGAGGCCTTATAGGGCAAGGAAAAAAATTTTTAAAAGGGAACCATCAAAAAAGGGCATCTCATCATCCATAAAATTAAACAATTCAACATCAAAAAGCGTTTTGAGATGGTGAAAAGAGAGAGGGATTTGCCCCTTAGAGTGACAGCGTTATATGGTGCCGATAAAAATTTAAAAATTTGTAGAGCAGAAGGGGCCGGATAAAATACTGGATAGTTATTTGACATTAATTATCTCTCTCACGGTAAAACTAATAATAATAAAGCCATAATTAAAAACCAAAAAAGAAAATAACCCCCAAAATGACAAACCCGAATAAAGTTTTTTGTGCCCCGGAAAAATGAAAAATGAAAAAAAGGGAAAAAGGTTTAAAGCCCTGAAACTCAAAAAAAGTGCAGGGTTTTTTTCAGGGGTTTTCGATTTTTGTGTTGAAAAATTCGGGGCAAGAGAGAGAGAGGGGAGAGGAAGGAAAAGAGGGGGGAGAGGGGGAGGGGAGCGGGAAAAAGGGAAGGGGGAAAGAAAAGGGGAAAAGAGAGGGGGAGGAGAAAAGGGAGGAAGGGAGAGAAGGAGGAGGAGAGGAGAGAGGGGGGGGAAAAAAGGGGGGAGGGGAGAGGGGAGGGGGGGGGGGGAGGAGAAAAGAGGAGAGAGAGGAGAGAAGGAGAAACAAGAGAAGGAGAAAGAGGGGAGGAGAGGGGGGAGAGGAGAGAAGGGGGAGAGAGGGAAAAATGGAGAGGGGAGAGAGAGAGGAAGAGAGAGAGAGAGAGAGGGGGAGGGGGGGGGGATGAGAGAGAGGGAGGAGAAAAGAGAAAAGAGGGGAGAGAGAAAGAGAGAGAGAGAGGAGGGGAAGGAGAGATGGGGAGGCGAATGAGAGAGGAGAGGGGGGAGAGGAAGGGGGAGAGGGGGGAGGGGGGAGAGAGAGGAGGGGGGAGAAAAGGATAGTACTTGAGGGGAAAAAGGCCCCCCACCCAAAAAGGGCCCCGGTGAGACCTTGGGGATGCCGGGGGGAGGCCGGGGAAGGGACCCGGGGAAATGGTTTGGTAGGGAAGGGTAAAGGTCCCAGAAAGGGGGGGTGGGGGGGGGGGAGGGGAGGAGCAGGAGGGGAGGGGGAAGAGGAGAAAAGAGAAAAAAACCAAGAGGGAGGTGAAAAGGGGGTTTTTTTTTTCTTCCCACCCCCCCTCCCTTTCTTCTTTTTCCTCCTTCTCCTTTTTTTTCCCTTTTTTTTGGGGGTAGCGGGGGGGGGTTAAAAGCGTTAAAACCCCCCAACTCCTTTTTCTTCTCCCTCTCTCTCTCTTTTCTCTCTCTCTCTCTTTTTTCTTCCCCTCCCCGCGCCTGTAGCTGAGTCGGCCCTTAACAGCGTCGTAAACCCAGCCAAATAAAACCGACTTTTTCTTCTGCCGCGGTAGCCTGCATAATTCAGGGAGTGTGTGTGTGTGTGTGTGTGTGTTTGTGTTGTGTGTGTGTGTGTGTGTGTGTGTGTGTGTGTGTGTGTGTGTGTGTGTGTGTGTGTGTGTGGCCGGGGGCTTGTGTGTATCTACGTACGTGAGCACAAGCAGACGAATGTGTGACAAATGAAATTAAGAAGATGGAATTGACGAAGTGTAAAAAAAATTAAATAACTAAATAAAAAAGCGTAGGGGAAAATGGAGGTATAGAGTATTAGTTATATGGTCGTGATGATAATGATGATAATGATTTTGACGATTTTAATGATGACAAATAATAGTTGTTATGGTAATGATGGAAAAGAAGGGAAATAAGGAAAAGGAAAAGAAGTAGACGAAAACGCGGAAGAAGACAAAGAATCCACCCCATCTCATTACTTTTCCATGTATAAAGTCTCTCTCTCTCTCTCTCTCTCTCTCTCTCTCTCTCTCTCTCTCTCTTCTCTCTCTCTCTCTCTCTCTCTTCTCTCTCTCTCTCTCTCTCTCTCTCTCTCTCTCTCTCCTCTCTCTCTCTCTCTCTCTCTCTCTCTCTCTCTCTCTCTCTCTCTCTCTCTCTCTCTCTCTCTCTCTCTCTCTCTCTCTCTCTCTCTCTCTCTCTCTCTCTCTCTCTCTCTCTCTCTTCTCTCTCTCTCTCTCTCTCTCTCTCTCTCTCTCTCTCTCTCTCTCTCTCTCTCTCATTCATGGTGGCCCCTCGAAATCTAATTACTATTAATCGCTAAATACTGATAATACAATTAGCACACGAAAACTTGGGGCAGAAATAAGCAACTTTTGAGCGGGATTTCACCAGATCCAAGAAAATCTCCGGCGGCCAAGATCACAAAGCAGGAATCAGACTTGCCTTCCCTACTTTTTTTCGAAGTCGAGATGAACTTTGATCCTTATTGCTAGCTTTCCGCGGACTGCCTGGGTGTGGTAATTAGTTACTTTCCCTTTACAGAATCATGGGTTTTTTTCTCTTCTCCTTCATTCCTACTCTCTCTCCTCCTCTCTCGCTTCTCTCTCTCTCTCTCCTCTCTCTCATATCATGCTTCTCTTTCTCTCTCTCTCTCTCTCTCTCTCTCTCTCTCTCTCTCTCTCTCTCTCTCTCTCTCTCTCTCTCTCTCTCTTCTCTCTCTCTCTCTCTCTCTTTCCCCCTCTCTCTCTCTCTCCCCATCTTTATCGCTATTACTGTCATCATTTTCGTCACCATCAGCAGCAGCAGCAGCAGTAGCATTAATTCCATTCTCATCATAATCATTATAATTCTTTTCGTCTCCTTGCCTCCTCTTTCCTTATTCTTTTCTGATTCTTCTATTTTTCCCTCTTTTTTTACCTTTTCCTCCTCTTCTCCTTCTCTTCCTCTTCTCTCTCTTACTTCCATTTATTCAACATATGCGAGCTTTTCTTTATTCATCTCGGGTGTTTCTTTCCCGCGCTTTGGTAAATTCATTATTGTTGTTTTATAATTATGTTCACTCGCTTATTTTGTTGCTGTCATATTTGTATCATTTTATCCTTTTGTTGCATTTGATCCGATAATTTATGCTTGTCCTCCCCGCCAATCATTATGTATGCAAACTATATATGTTTATTTTATTTCGTATAGATTATATTCGTGTTTTCGTTTAATTGAATCGGGCATTGTTAGTTCTGGGTTTTTTCGTTGATCTTCTCTATTTCTTGTCTTTGAACTGTCATTGTTACTTCCTTCCTCTTGCCTCGCTCCAAAACTCCTTTCATTCTATATCATTACATGTTCCTTTCATTTCTGATTTACTTCCTCCATTCCTTGCACCACGGTATCCCTTGCCCTGGTCTGCTGTCCCTTGGTAATACAGCGCCATTACCATCATTATTATTATCATTATCATTACTAATACTTATTATTATTATTATTATCATTATTATTATTGTTATTATCATTATTATCATCATTATTATTATTGTTATTTATTATTATCGGTGAAATTATCGTTATAATTATTGTTAGATCATTATCATTATCATTACTTTTATTACTATCATTATTATTGTTATTATCATTATCATTATTATTATTGTTATTAATATTTTCATTATTCTTATTACTATTATCATCATTATCATTAGTAGTAGCAGTAGTTGTAATAAAAACAATAATGGGGATAATGAAAATGGTAATAAATAATCATAATAATAATGATAACAATAATGAAAACTATGGCAATCATATCGATAATGATAATGATAACAGTGACAGCTTGTCTTTGTTTCTTTACAATAACGTGTCCAATTCGTCACCTCGCGTTGATAAGGACTTCATTGTCTTGTCCTGGTGGCGTGTGGTGAACTGGTGATGGGTGTGCGGGCGTGGAGGCGTGGAGGCGCAGGGGCGAGTGAGGTGGGCTGGGTGAAGGAGAAACGGTGTGCAGATGGGGGGAGACGGAGGTTACGACGCCAATTGGGTGAGGTAGAGGCGTGGGTAAGAAATGGAAAATAGATGAGGAAGGCAAGGTAGACGTCGATAGTTAACGTGACGGTCTGGAGAAATAAAGGCGTGGAATTAGATAAGCGTGTGAGTGTGCATGGTGTATATAATTATAGCGTCCCATGATCACCCCCCAGGACAACACGCACGCCGCTGATCCCGCCTCGCAGCCCTCGCCACCTCCAGTCACCACTCATCGCTCAAAACAAGATGAAATATTTGTCTCGTCTAGATTTTTTTTCACTTAAACACCCAAAGATGTCAGGACTGATTAGTTAGTTTATCACGATCTAAGTCTCCAAATTAGCATCTTTTACGACCCTTGTGGACTAGTTACATTACATGTCAGTGTCCCGGTTTACTGACGATATAACGTGCTTAGCTTATATCATGAAGGCTGTTGGCTAAAACGACCCTATAATATATATATATATACAATACATAGGTTGTTTTGTTTAAGATTCAACCACACGTGCGCAGAGACCATGAGGAATTAACAGCTCAAAAATTGTCGTTTTGAATGAAGCGACAATGTGAAGTTACCCACGCATTAAACTGAGGTGTTGTGAGCTAAGCAACGTTGTTTGTGGACCAGCAGTCACTCACCAGCCTCGGTCCATGATGTGTGTGTGATTCACCCACGGCCTGATCATGCGCTGGCACGCGATCTCCATGGATGTTGCCTTCCGGAAAGAGCGTAGAGGCCATAAAAAACATTTTTTGGGTCAAGTTGGGAATCATACACCACGCAACACCATCCCCTTGCTCCGTGTCCAGGGAAAGATTATCAAGCCGTGAGTCAGGCTCGAACCTGTGCACGTCAAGTAACACACACACATAGCCTTAATCATGGCAACTGTACACACAGTGTGTGTGTGTGTGTGTGTGTGTGTGTGTGTTTGTGTGTGTGTGTGTGTGTGTGTTCACTCCTCAAGGAGGATCATAAAGCTTTGTGGTGACGGAGAAAAACCATCGCGACGCATTAACTCCATTTTTCTTCCTGGCGATGCCTGCTTTGCGGCGCCTCAGTGACGATAACCAACGATCCCCCCTCCCCACAAACACACCCACCCACCTACACACACACACACACACACACACACACACACACACACACACACACACACACACACACACACACACACACACACACACACAACAAACACACACACACACACACACACACACACACACACACAACACACAACACACACACACACACACACACACACACACACACATGGCAGGTATAAACATGTAGATCAGTAAGCTATCCTTCACCCAGATATCCCTCAGTTCCTTCCCAGGCTGAGGATTGGTCGCCATGGGACGGACATTCCTCCCTCCTTCCCCCTCCTTCCCTTAACCTTCTTTATTTATGAAGTTAGACCATCACTCAGTGGGGCGGGGCGGGGCGGGGCACGGCAACCTGTGGGTCGTGGTGGCAGTGAGGCGCGGGCGGCAGTGCGGGAGAGGGGTGGAGGTAGCGGTGAAGTGTGGCGTGTGTTGCCGCTCACCTTCACGCACGCCGCGCCACCTCCTTGCCTGCCTGCCTGCCTCATATGCCTGCCTCACCTCCTGCCTGCCTGCCTGCCTCACATGCCTGCCTGGCCTCCTGCCTGCCTGCCTGCCTCACATGCCTGCCTCACCTCCTGCCTGCCTGCCTGCCTCACATGCCTGCCTCACCTCCTGCCTGCCTGCCTGCCTCACAGCCTGCCTCACATGCCTGCCTCACCTCCTGCCTGCCTGCCTGCCTCACCTCCTGCCTGCCTGCCTCACCTCCTGCCTGCCTGCCTGCCTCACCTCCTGCCTGCCTGCCTGCCTCACATGTCTGCCTCACATGCCTGCCTCACCTCGTGCCTGCCTGCCTGCCTCACCTCCTGCCTGCGCCTGCCTCACATGTCTGCCTCACATGCCTGCCTCACATGCCTGCCTTACCTCCTGCCTGCCTCACATGCCTGCCTCACCTCCTGCCTGCCTGCCTGCCTCACATGCCTGCCTCACCTCCTGCCTGCCTCCCTGCCTCACATGCCTGCCTCACCTCCTGCCTGCCTGCCTAACACGCCTGCCTCACCTCCTGTCTACCTGTCTGGTTTCCTTGCTTCCTTCCCTCCGTCCCTTTCTTTCTCATTATTGTTTTACCGTTTTCCTCATCGACTTTTCTTATGGGACTCACATGTGCACATACTGCTTCCATTGGCAACCTCTGTCCTTCATTCTACATCCTTCCCCTGCATATTCTCGCCTTTCTCCATTCATTCACCATCTTTTCACTCTTTCTCCCTCATCACACCTATTCTCCCTCATAACCCAATTTCTTTACTCCTTCAATCATACACCATCCTTCACTCAAACCTCAATAACGTCATCTCATCACCTTTGTATGTCATCCACCATGCATCCTGTAGCTCCCTTTGTACTCCTCACAATCAGACTGTTCATCTGTTTGACCCCAAAATGATCGGGCTATGCGAGGCCCTCGAGGGAGCTGTCGCGGGCCGAGTCGACGTGGCAGATGTAAGTAATATGATGAGATTTTTTTTTTCAGTGTGATAAATATAAAATAATATATTGTTTATGTTTAGGTATGGCGAAGGAGGCTTTGCGTGGGATAAGTGTAAACTTGAACATATCACGGTAACACAGGAAAATACGAGAACAAAGCATCCGGAAAATATCCATGAAAAATACAGTGAAAAAAACTTTATGAAAATATTCCAAGGGACTCAGTACACAGAAATTCCACCAACAAGGCGGCAGATAACTTTTTTTTTTAAATATCATGTGTCTGTCAAACTTCACACACAGTATCCACATTGGCATCACTTGAGGGACACGAACACTTCAAAGGCTTCGAACTGACAATAAAACTAAAACAAGAAAACACCCATGCGGCGTCCACATCTGCAGAAAGAGCCCTGGTGCATGGGACGCCAGACGCTGAGTACGCCCAGTGGTCTTGAATCTAGATAACTGTAAGGAATTAGAGAAGAGACTTCTTGGATAAATAAGGTGTATTCATCGTTACATAGCTGCTGCGGCGCCGTGAGGTATACAATGAGGCAGAGTCAAACAAATATCCATCGAACACTTTTCCCTAAAATCATCTTCAACAGTATACGGACACAAAAGAGTATCCATTAAGGCACGTGTTTATTTTGCGCTTTCGTCCATCTCCTCATATTCTTGGGTGCACTGCAGAGCTTGACTTTCGTACAGATACACACACCTCGTATTTACGTTTATTTTATACAGTAATTCCAGAAATGAGATGTTGCAACTCGGCGAAGAGAGCATCAAAGTGAAGAGTGACGCGAGCAGAACACAAAATTATACCCAATGAAAAGAAAAATTATCAGAGTTTTTCTTCTTGCGGACGTTATTGTTGTTTCCTATTTGAGTGTTTCTGAGATATTGTGACGTCGAGACAAAATCACCATTTTGTTTCCTCTTCCATCACTCTTGTTTCGCCTGCACCTCCATCGCCATCCTGCCATCAATGGAATATGGCAAATAAAAAGCAAAAATCACGAAAGAAACACAAGAATAATCGTTGTTGTTTATTTTACTTCTTGCAACCACCACCACTACCACCACCGCCAACTTCAACAACACCACCACCACCACCGCCAACTTCAATACCACCACCACCACCGCCAACTTCAACACCACCACCACCACCACCGCCAACTTCAACACCACCACCACCACCGCCAACTTCAACACCACCACCACCACCGCCAACTTCAACACCACCACCACCACCACTGCCAACTTCAACACCACCACCACCACCGCCAACTTCAACACCACCACCACCACCACCTCCAACTTCAACATCACCACCACCACCGCCAACTTCAACACCACCACCACCACCACCACCACCACCACCACCACCGCCAACTTCAACACCACCACCACCACCGCCAACTTCAACACCACCACCGCCAACTTCAGCACCACCACCACCACCGCCAACTTCAACACCACCACCACCACCGCCAACTTCAACACCACCACCACCACCACCGCCAACTTCAACACCACCACCACCACCGCCAACTTTCAACACCACCACACCACCACCACCGCCAACTTCAACACCACCACCACCACCACCACCGCCAACTTCAACACCACCACCCCAACTTCAACACACACACCCAGCCAACTTCAGCACCACCACCACCACCCCAATTCAACACCACCACCACCGCCAACTTCAACACCACCACCACCACCGCCAACTCAACACCACCACCACCACCGCCAACTTCAACACCACCACCACCACCGCCAACTTCAACACCACCACCACCACCACCACCGCCAACTTCAACACCAACCACCACCACCGCCAACTTCAACACCACCACCACCACCGCCAACTTCACACACCACCACCACCCCACCGCCAACTTCAACACCACCACCACCACCGCCAACTTCAACACCACCACACCACCGCCAACTTCAAACACCACCACCACCATCGCAACTTCAAACACCACCACCACCACCGCCAACTTCAACAACCACCACACCACCACCACCGCAACTTCAACACCACCACCACCACCACCACCGCAACTTCAACACCACCATCCACCACCACCACCGCCACTTCAACACCACCACCACCACCACACACCGCCAACTTCAACACCACCACACCACCGCCAACTTCAACACCACCACCGCCAACTCAGCACCACCACCCGCCAACTTCAACACCACCACCACCACCAACTTCAACACCACCACCACCACCGCCAACTTCAACACCACCACCGCCAACTTCAGCACCACCACCGCCAACTTCAACACCACCACCACCACCAACTTCAACACCACCACCAACTTCAACACCACCACCAACTTCAACACCACCACCACCACCGCCAACTTCAACACCACCACCACCACCGCCAACTTCAACACCACCACCACCACCAACTTCAACACCACCACCACCACCAACAACAAGAAGAAGAACAACAACAACAGCCAGGTACTCGCTTCCTCCACCTTAAAACACACGAGCCTCCAAATACCATGAATCTGTGGCCGCCTCAATCTGGCCACTGCTCGGGCACAACTTTTAATCCCCTGGACCACAAGGGCGTAGTGGTATAATTATGTATCAAGGCTCTCTCTCTCTCTCTCTCTCTCTCTCTCTCTCTCTCTCTCTCTCTCTCTCTCTCTCTCTCTCTCTCTCTCTCTCTCTCTCTCTCTCTCTCTCTCTCTCTCTCTCACACACACAGCCATACCTGCCTCTATAACGATCTTCCCTCCCCTCGCTATATGTCCTTCCCTTCCTTCGTCCGTCTCCGCGTCCGTACCTCCCTCATCCGCCACAGCCTCATACATAAACGGGTTGTTTCCTTGTGTGTTACCTCATTCTCGACGGAAATGTGTCGAGGCTAGTGCATGGGTGGGAGGGTGGGTGTCGTATGTGTGTTGTGAGGTCTTGTAAGGTAATATCACAGCATGAGACAGTCTGGTCCCGGTGATATACATTACAAATCATGCATTCATACACAGAAACTTTTCGTGCCGCTCATCCACTTCGCTAAGTTGTAAAATTTGTCGATGTATGGATCTCTTCAATTCCCGGTCGCTCCCCTCTCCCCTCTGCCATCCCCCCCTCACCCCTCAGCTCTCCCTAACGCTCCCCGCCGCCCCCCTCTGCCCCCTGCTGCAGGTGAGGGGTTCCCAGGGTGTTGTCGTTCCGCCGTGGCCCCGCGGCTCCCGTCATCCTCAGTGCCTCCACCGCCGTCGCCGCTGCCGCTGTTCTTATGGCGTTGCGGCCATTCATCCAACTCTGGAGACAATAATTAGGTCGGTGGTCAGGGTGGCGGGCAGCTCCATATCCACAGCCTCCTGGTAGGGCCATAAATTATAGATTCTCGGTGTAACAGGGCGGGCGGGCGGCGGGCGTGGTGGCCGGGAATCAATAAAGAGTGGCCGCGCGCCGAGCACTCATTGGCTGCCCCACCGACCAATCAGCGTCTGGCTGGCCCCTGCCCGCCCATCAGTCACACTGGCCACGTGGACCCTCCGCTAAAAATTTTACTTTTGTTTCCTTTATATATTTCCGCCTGTGAAGTAGTAGCGGCCTCCTCCCTGGCGCTCCTTGTATATGGACTTGGGCGCTGGCGACTGCTGGCGGTAACCTCGGCGGCGCGTGGCCCTACCGAGGCCAAGGAAGGAATTAGCGGCGGCGCGAACCTTTCCTTGCCGCCAAAGTGGCGCGACGGCGGACGGGGTGGAGGCCCCCCGGCCGCCAGGTGGAGCCATCGGATTTTTGATTAGTTGGTGGAGGTGACTTGAGGCCACTCCATGGTAGCGGTAACGAGGTTTGGCTGGGTGGGAATGGGCCCAAACTGAGTTACAAGGCTGTTATGGCCGCTCAACCCCATCTGTAAGCATTTTGCCTGACTCATCATAGGCGTCTTATTAGATCTATCACGAAAATACTGGCAGGAATCAGGGCTGGGACGCGGCCTG
>JACEEZ010007005.1:160000-177500 GCA_016584305.1 Chionoecetes opilio | reverse complement strand
AGGTCCATGGGTGATTTGGAAGGTTTGGTTGAAGATTTGTGCCAGACTCTATCAAAAGCTTTTGATATGTCAAAGGCAAAAACAAAATGTTCACCGAAATCACTAAAAGAGGATGACCAATCTACGTACTTGTAGATACTCTGTTTATTGTATGTTATTAGCTTTGACTCTTGACAACCTGGTAACTCGGATACCCTCTCCCCCATATTGTCCGAGTAAAAGGGATTCTATACGGTAGTTCATATTGTTGACTATATACTAGTTTCTAATACTCTAAAGTTTCGTTTTATTCGCTAGAAGTAAAGAATTAAGATATGTTGCATTGCCTGTCAAGACATAACTCAGGATTAAACCAAGGCCTTGTTTGCGGCAGATATGAAAACCTGAGACTGTGGTGAGCAATATCAGTAACACGGACCATCAAAACTCTCAGGTAACCAGTGTTGCCAGGTTTATTTTTCTTCATTTTTTTCATTTTGGTATTTATAAAGATTTTTTGGCATTTGGAAAAACTTCTGGAATGCCAAACCCTTTTGAGCATTATATTTTACATAAATAAACACTCTGTTGATGTCATGTCAGCAATGCTAACAATTAGATGTATACTACAGCTCCGCCCAAACTGCTGTCACAACTTTACTATTGAAATCCTTTTACTCTGCCTGGCTTATTGAATGTCTCCATTTTTATTTTGATGTTGCATATGCACTGAAAACTCTTAATCCACCGGTTATTTACACCAAACAAGAAATTGATGCCGTATTTGCTGTTGGGATTTAGGTAATTAAGTTTATATATTTTAAAAGAATCGGAATCGAAAAAGGTATCGGAATTGAGACTTTTTAGAATCGGCATCGGTATTAGAATCGTTAGAAATGTTAGTAGGGTTCCGTCTCTAATATTTTACTTCTTTTAGAAATTGCTTCTTATTTTACCTGAAGTTCGATCAATTCCCCTCCACCTTTTATTAACCCTTATATATTTGTTTCTGTGTTGTGTGTGTGTGTGTGTGTGTGTGTGTGTGTGTGTCACTGTGTGTGTGTGTGTGTGTGTGTGTGTATGTGTGTGTGTGTGTGTATGTGTGTGTGTGGTGTGTGTGTATGTGTTGTTGTGTGTGTGTGGGTGTTGGTGTGTGTGTGTGTATGTGTGGTGTGTGTGTGTGTAGTGTGTATGTGTATGTGTGTGTGGTTGTGTGTGTGTGTGTAGTGTTGTGTGTGTGTGTGTGTGTGTGTGTGTGTTGTGGTGTGCACTGTGTATGTGTTGTGTGTGTGTGTGTGTGTGTATGTGTGTGTTGTGTGTGGATGTGTGTGTGTGTGTGTGTATGTGTGTGTGTTGTGTGTGTGTTGCAGTATGTGTAGTGGATGTGTGTGTGTGTGTGTGCGTGTGTAGAGTGTGTGGTGTGTGTGTGTGTGGTGTATGTGTATGTGTGTGCGTGTGTGGTGTGTGTGTGTGTGTGTGTTTTGCAATAACAATGCAGCAAGTGGGAAACTGTCCCCGTGTAGGTCTTGCCGGAGTAAAAAGAAGCAGAGGTTCTTGCGGTACATAAAATTGTGACACAAACGCTCGACTGAGGAACGAGGTGGAGTGTCGGAGAGGCTATATAACAGACCCTGCGAGGAACACTGACACAGGCCGAGGGAGGGAGGAACGAAGGATGGGAGGAGGTGCAAGGAGGAGGAGGAGAGGAAGAAGAGAAGGCATAAGAGAGAAAGGAAAGAAAGATAGAAGGAAAAGCCGGGAGGGGAAGAGGTGGGGTATAGCCATGCCTTGGTGTGTTGCGTGCGTTCTCGTGCAGTAACAAAACAAAGGCTGGAGTGAGGGCGGGCAGAGGACGGGGTGAGGAGAAGCAGGAGGGAGAGAGGGAGGCATGGAAAGGGAGGCAGTGGGAGCGGAGTCACCGGGAACACCAGACTCAAAATACAAGTGTCAATATAAGGAAGACGCACCAAGCCACCGCCGCCGCCGTCCCCAGTATTTAACAGTAATAATGTAATACCTCGGGAAGGGCGAAAAGGAATTGATGAACAAGAGGAAGAGCGGCGGGAGGGAGGAGGGCTGCTGTCCGGCGGCTTCCTTGGTCCCCCCGTCCAGGGTGACGAATGGACAGGGGAATTGGAACGGACAGGAGGGAGGGGAACCATGTATCGCCCGGCGGTATAAGGCATTTATTTCCCCGCGCTGCTCCCTATGGTGGCCTGCAGCCCTCCCGCAGAGGCTTAGTGTCGCCAGTTCATCGCCTGAACACACTTGCCGGGCTGTGCAGAAAAATAAAAACAACTAAAAAATAAATACTTGTTATAGTAAAGAGTGAGTTCTGGTGGCAATGTGGCAAGCGACCTCTGGCAACTCCGCCACTGACCACTTGGGCTGGACAAACAAAATTGTTTTCCTTCAGGAGAAAAATACCCAGAATTTATTTTACGATTTTCCACCTATTGGGCCTGGCCAGGCAAACAGCGATATTCTGGAAATGTCTGGCTGGTCTTTCCAGGCAAATTGGAACTCCTGGGCTGCGAGGTAATGCTTTTCCCGACCCGACCTTGTTTTTAAAGAATTTTGAGCTCCTAAAACTTCGCCGCCCTCCAGTCCACGCTAATGCCGTGTTTTGCTGGCCCGCACCACCACCCATTTTAAAGATTGTCGTGGCCCTCGACTGCTTATAGCTCGGGTGGTGTTCCAATAGCATGGCGACAGCACTCTATTGAGGGTTAAACTACCACTATTATGCTACGAGCACTACTGCTACTTCTACTACTACTACTACTACTACTACTACTACTACTACTACTACTACTACTACTACTACTACTACTATACTGCTACTACTACTACTACTACTACTTCAACTTATTTATCTAATACTTCTGGTAGTTTTCTTCTGCTGCTGTTTTCACAAAAAATAACAATAAATATTATAAATTTGACAATGATAGTAGTAATAGCAGTGATAATAAAAATGATGATAATAATGATAATGATGGTAATGATAATAATAATAGTAATAATGGTAATAATCATGATAATAGTGGTAATAACAAGGAGCGGTGGCTGCGGCATGGCAGAACACTCACCACTATACAATACACAAAGCCAAGACATGGATGCTTGCCAAGTTGCCATATTAATTCCCAGTCGACTTGCCGCACCAGTTTAAACCTCCAGCGTATTTTCCTGCCTCTGTGGCTATTATTTTAACACGCTCGTCCTGAACAATGTTTGGACTCTCGAATTCTGTTGGAAGCTGCGGCGCTGGCCAAGTGCTTCCTTGAATACTATTGCTGCGGCCCGACAGACTGGTGGCTTCTTACTCCTCGCTGGCGTCCACATGCTGTACAGGGATTATGGTGGTTGTGCTGCATGACTATAGGCAAGAAACCTTAGTCAGGCTCTTGGCCTAGGTAATCCTGCATGGCGGCGGGTGACATCAAAGCGTCGCTGAAATATTTTTTTCTGTCGGCTGTCTTGATAGAAACACGGCTTTCCAGTTGGACGAGTCTCAGTATTCAAAGGTAACTTGAAAACACTTTTTTCAAGATGGATTACATGATAAAAATAACCCATAAAAGAAAAATAGTTGCTGACTTTAGTTAAAATTTCCCGCCTGATGGGCAGCCGGCCTAGCGCCACCCAGCGGCCGCCGCTCACAACTTACAAGTGTGGACACCTTGACGGGCGGCAGGTGTGTGGTCGTTTCCTCCATCTCTGTCGCTTCATTAACTATTTTACTGTGTACTCCGACAACACCTGAGGCTCTGTATAGCGCTGCTGAGAGTACTGCACGTGCACCTGTGTTGAGGTAAAGTGGTGAATGGTTGTTCCTAATAACAATACTGTGGATACTAAACAGGTGACAAGTGTCCGATGTTGACTCCTTGTTTACTCTATATAGGGGCGCCGAGACAATATACTGGGATCCTATCTAGACAATTTGCATACCAACAACGAGGTTTTTGGTGATAAAATAGTATAAAAAATAACACATTAGCTGTCGCGGCATCTGTACCTCTAGGTGGGCATATCATAACTCACATTAGCCTTTACGATGCCAGGTGAACCAATAGTGGGCCGTCGTCGCCGCCGCCTCCGCCTCGTCTCCCAAGAATCAGAGGGGGGAGCAAGACTTCAACTTTGCATATTCATGGACGCCACAATATGAGAGGCGACTCCCTCTCTTAGCATAATCCTCCAATTAACGCCCCCCCCCCCTGCCTTCCCAGCTGGGCCAGTAATTAACAACGCCTCGAGGTAATTCGTCCTGGGCGTCGTTAAGCGGATGTCGTGAAAGTTAATATGGATGATGGCAGAGGCGTCGTTTAGGCTACTGAGGTGGGTTTATGAGGAAGTTTTTGGTGAATTTCGATGATGGTATTAAAGTTTTGTCTGATGGCGAAAGTCTTCCCGTTGTGGGCGGAATTCAAGGTTGGCGCGGGACTTTTTCGGCCTTTATTTGTTCTTTCACCCTAGTGATCACCGACATGTGTATGCTGGGAATGTTACTGCCTCCCTGTTAGAATACTGCAAAACAAGGTAGACAATTGTATGAGCCTGAGTGGGGCCAGTTGGCAGTGGTGGTGTGCAGTGTCTGGCGCTCAGCGGGACTGCCGGCGGCACAGCAGGGAGGGAGAAGGGTGAGGGCTCTCATAGGTTCACTTTCTCTGCCAGAATCACGCTGTAAATAATATTCCTTGCAGGGAACTTTGGACAGAATAGCAAGGGGGACGAGATACAATTCTCCGCACCGCTTGCTGCCTCTCCCACTACCACCGCCGCCGCCGCCCAGCTGAGAACGTGGTGAGTGTTGAAATACATCTGCATTTATTTTATGCCTGTTTGTCCGTGTGTGGCGATGGTGGGTCGTGTCATGAGGGTGTGCGGGAAAGTGTAAGAGAATGGCTCTTCCCACGGCCTTGCTGCGTGCGTCTCCATCCACGCCACCTCCCTCACCCCCTCCCACTTGTCACACGCTTGTTATGAACTTCTATATTTTGCCCTAGCCAATATTCACTCCTTGTTTGCTTTTATCAAAGTTTACTCTCAGCTTTAGTTGATATCATGAAGTGTTTACAATTCCACCATTTCTGTTTTTGAGTTCTCTTTAACCGCAGCGCAACACTTGACTCGCGTGCAGGTGGCTACAGCTGGCATCTAAGTGTGTGGTGGTCAGTGACGTGGCAGAGTATACTCTCATACACACGAGACTTTCTTGTCGCCTCAATCCGCACCATGTCCGTGGAGAATGGCGGCGACAAAAGAGCGTGACATGTTAACAAGTGTATCATTGGGGGAGAGGAGGAGTATAGGAGGAGGCGGTGGGAGGGTAGCCACGTCGGCGCGCGTGCTAAATGTCACCATCACCCTGAATGCAACACCAGCAGTACCAAGGATCATGATTCCCTGCCTCTCCTTGTGTCTCAGAGGACGAGACTGCAGCGCAGAGCAGTGGGCTGGGAGCGTCCTTTCATGCGCCGTGGAAATGTTAATTTCATTTCGTTAGGGTCTGATACGTGACTGCCATTACTTCCATGCCACTTGTTAAATCCTGGGAATAAGAGGGTGGGGACGAGGACGGGAGGCGTGTACGAATGCGATGCTGAAACTAGGCTGAAGGAGCAAGATTCTGAGCGTTTATGCTTGTCACTCGGGCAAGTAAGTACCACGTAAAGAAGACTTTGCAGCTGGGACGCATTTCAGGAAACAGTGTACTTTGCTTATTGTGGTGAGATGTGTTCAGTGATGCTGGCTGCACGAAACACTGTTTGACGTGGTGTGTTGCACCAACCATTGCCAGCACGTCTGCTTTATATACCCACACTTCCTAATGCAGTTGTTTCGTGGATGAGGCGAACCACGACCTAAACAAAATATCGTGTCCACTGGCCCCTCACCCTAACCCCAATCGCCACACCTCGACCCCAATCCTTGACTCGAGGTAGCCTTATATAAATTATAATGAAAGTATGTCATGCAAGTGTGAAGTAATATGATTAAAAGGCTGAATTTCCTTACGTCTTATCTCAAGAGTGGCTTAAAATCTAACTCATGAAATTCATATCCCCCAAAAATGTCTGGTTGGCTTACAATCGCGCAATTGTTTCCATTAGATGAAAAAATTAGGAATAACAGGATATTCTACGGTTATTCTGCCTCTAATACCCAAGTCATTCACCCAAACCTCCCCTCTCTCGTTTCTCCCAAGCCCTTGTAGTTCCCATGTATAGGCGGAGGGGCGTGTTACTCGTGAAAGGAAGGAGCTAGGGAGGAAGGAAGGCGAGGCTATTAATGAAGACGTGGCTGGTGGTGACAAGCATGACTAGGGTAATGCCGGCGTGGGAACATTACCCGCGCTGTTAGGCCGCTCCTAAACGTCCGCCGCCCTCGCTTACCGCACTGTATGTCCCGTCCCGCCCCTTTACCACGCCGCCGCCGCCACATCCGAGGAGGGAGACCAGGGGGGGGAGGGGGGGACTTGGAATAGTGGTGGCTTGTTGGTTGTTACGATCGTCAGTTTCATTTATATTATTTTTTTTTTCATTGATAGTACTAGTATAGTATTAGCTAGTGTAGTACACACCACACATCCCATATACGTATACTCTTACTCAAGGGGTACAGTGACTGCTTGGCGCTGTCAGCGAAAAACCTTGGGAGCTTAAGCGCGCCTTGAACTCGCATTCAGCTGAACGCCAGACTGAGATGTTTCTACCAGACATGGTAAGTATAAGCAGGTCTAAGCAGTATGTGTGTGTGTGTGTCCTCAGAGAGTAGTACGCTGCCTTTGTCGCCTTTACGTTAGGTTCGGCCACCAGGCTTCTCCCTTCGTGCTATGGCTCCGGCCAATAAATAGGAAATCAACACGAGTCAAAGAAAAAAAGACTGGGCTTGCACAGTCAGGAATGGTCTTGATTGAGAGTTATGCCGCCCACATGCTGCGTC
Source organism: Chionoecetes opilio (assembly GCA_016584305.1). Lineage (NCBI taxonomy): Eukaryota > Metazoa > Arthropoda > Malacostraca > Decapoda > Majidae > Chionoecetes > Chionoecetes opilio. The sequence goes on along the minus strand of JACEEZ010007005.1, from coordinate 170,567 downwards.
ATATAATGATATGATAGAAGGTCCCTTTGACCGTCCTTTTCGGCGCGTTTCAAACTAAAACCTCACTAGAGGATGAAAGTTTGTGTTTAGGGTCACTTTAGAGCAGCGGTTCTTACCTGGGGGGGGGGGCGCCCCCCTACGGGGTCGTAAGTAATTAACTAGGGGGGCGTGAGCCAAGAGAGGAAAAGGAAGAACTGTCAAGTATTTAACTTGAAGCTCGGCCTTTGCTTTAACATGAAGCTCGCTCGCGAGGGTGAGCGAAGAAAGTCGGTACAGAGAAGACAATAGGGTATGGGCGAAAAACTGCGGTAAAGTCTTACCATGTTTCACTAACTCCGTATACTTTCATGTAATATTATAATTTTTTATTATTACTATTATTATAGTTATTATTATGAGAATTATTATTATCATTATTATTATTATTATTGTTATAAATATAAATTGTTATCATTATTACAATATTATTATTATTACTATATTATTATTTTATCAATTACCATTATTGCTATTATCATCATAAGTATCAATATTATTATTATTAATATATCATTATTATTGTTATTATTAATATTATCATTATTATTAATATAATTATCAGTTATTATTATTATTTTATTATTATTATTATTATTATTATATTATACGGCCAGGGCGTTATATATTTTTGAAAAAGCTCTCACTCGCTTTCTGCTCCCAGTGGGGTCGCACCCGAATTAAATTATTATCCTTTCCCTTGAAGCGAAGGCCGCCGCACACCACTTCTTCAATCAAAATATTTCAAAATGATCCTGAATCAGAAAGAAAAACAGAAAAATGCGTGTTTTTAACACTTTTATTGTCCACATAATTTCATAAACACCTTGCATTTCCCAGCAGATTTAGTTAGATCACGGCGGGGCCGCTACACACTAGAAGCTACGCGTGCTACGCTATATACGTATGTGTGCTACGTGTCTTTGAATTGCTGCAATGGTTATTCAGTTAGGTATTCATGGCTAAAACACATACGTATTGTAGCTCACGTAGCTTCTGCAAAAGATTCGGCCTCCCAGGCCGCCGTGATCTAACTAAATCTGCTGGGAAATGCAAGGTATTTATGTAATTATGTGGACAATAAAAGTGTTAAAAACATGCATTTTTCTGTTTTTCTTTCTGATTCAGGATTATTTTGAAATGTCTTGATTGAAGAAGTGAAAGGAGGGGGGTGGGGGTGCATGGTGGCAAGGATCAACTACTAAAGGGGTTGTGGTGGTAAAAAGGCTAAGAAACACTGATTCAGAGAGTTCCTCCTTGGCCTCTTCTTATACCATCAGTATACGGTGCCGCCCTTGACGCTAACATTTTGCCATCCTTCATCCAAATTGTATCAGGTATTGTCTGAATTGTGTTTTGCAATCATTCCAGCATCACACACACACACACACGCACGCACGCACGCACGCACGCACGCACGCACACGCACACACACCACACACACACACACACACACACACACACACACACACACACTAATCTCATCTGTGTTAAAGATTCGACTAAAGACGAAAGAAGACTAATGCAGGTGTAAATTTGTATTACAGATTATGAGAATCGGGAATCTAGAAGACTTTGCCGTGTTGAAAGTGTGCGTGAACTCTTTAGGCATGCTTAGCTGCTATCTACCATTTCAAATGTATTACTTTTCATATTACAGAGATTGGCAAATAGTCGAATACTGGCAAATACGAATTCCCCTAATTATTGTTTTTCATCGATGCTTTGTCACGTAGGTGTGTACTGATATTTACCATGACCACTAAACTAAGCATTCATTGTATTCTAAGAGACACATTATACTTCATCCATCATTCAATAGAGGCAAATCCTTGACGCTGTGACAGGAACGTCAGTATCAAAAGATGCATGAATCCCCATTTTTTTTCTAGACGGCTGTCACCAGGGTGCTTATATGGTGACTAAGTGTGGTGAAGGGAACTCATTTTACTTACAAGATGAACGGAATCATTGTAATCGTTTTCTCTCACGGCCGCGAAGAGTAAGTCCTGATAAGGAAGAGCCATTGATAGAGCAATAGAAGAGTGCATTTTGTGTAACTCGTGAAAAAAAAAGTGAACGAGAAAAGAGTAATGCGAAACAAAATTAGAGGAGAAATTTACATAAGATACAACTATATTTAACTTTTTTATCTTTTATGGTGTGGGTTTGTGTGATGAGATGGGTCACGGGGCATGGGCATGGGCGGGGGTAGATAGGTGTACAGTGCCAAAAAGAGTGTTATGGTAACCAACCTAACTTTTGTTTCTACAGTATTAAAGTTGTGTGTGTGTGTTGTGTGTGTGTGTGTGTGTGTGTGTGTGTGTGTGTGTGGTGTGTGTGTGTGTGTGGTGTGTGTGTGTGTGTGTGTGTGCGTGTTGTGTGTGTGTGTGTTGTGTGTGTGTGTGTGTTGTGTGTGTGTGTGTGTGTGTGTTAACCTCACAGTACAAGGGAGAGACATACCCTCAGCTTGATACTGACTAAGCACGTGACAGGATTTTATTATTTTTAATAGCGATGAGCTGATGATGTTTGTCTGTGTGTGTGTGTGTGTGTGGAGGGGGAGGGAGGCTAAACGAGACATGGTTTTCTCAACACCACTATACAACCACCACCTTTATAACCACTATAACCACTTGTACCATTATCGTGGATGCATACAACTTGGCACAACCCGAATAGGAAGAAATTAATTTGAGTAAAGAAAAGTATAATATGAAGAAGGAAGAGGAGAGAGATGGAATTAAGAGAGAGAACAATTATGAAAAGAAGTGAAGATTTAGAAGTGAGAAAGTGAGATGGAAGGACAGGATGCAAGGGAAGGTCAATGAGAGAGAAAAAGGACTCGAGGGTAACAGGGAGGGAGTGGGAAGAGGGAGGGAGGAGGAGCCATCACTCTCCCTACCTCCAATTACCTTACAAAATGGCGACACACCTGATAGGATTGGCCCGGTCATTAACACACACACACACACACATATACACACACAGACAGACAGAAAGGAGAGGGAGTATGATAGTATAGGAAGGTGCAGAGCTAATAATAATAATAGAAAGGTGTGAAAGAGAAGGGAAGACTAATAACGCGACTATACAACAAAATAATAGCAAAGCAAAAAGGGAACGTAGATGAAGAGACTGATGGCCAGAGAGCTAGGCGGGAGAGGGGAAAGAACAAGGAAATATATTGAACAAAGGGATAGAGTGAAAGGAAAAGAAAACAGATATAAGTGAATGAAGAGAAGGAAGTAAGTGGTAACCGCACCTCTTTCCCTTATCTTCCCCCTTCCCCTTGCGAGGCCCCTGACGCGAGGACGGCTGCACGGCCTCGTCTACTTGTACAAATTGAGACGAACGCTGCCCATCCTCGGCGCCGGTCGATTAATTGGGCGGCGAGTATTTACCGGAGAAGGGACCAGCTGGCGCGCCGCGTCGCCGCGCCATCATAAATCTGTTTAATGGAGCAAATTCTTTCGGATAAAAGTTTTAGGGCGGACCAGAGAGTGAAGGTTGAGGTTGGTGCGCGGGAGGAGAGGAGAGGAAGGATGGAAGAGAGACAAGATAATGGAAGGATTAAGGATAGGAGAATAGAGGGAGGGAAGAAAGGAAAATGGAAGGATGGGTTTGAAGGAAGGATGTAAGGTTGGGAATGGTGAAGGTAATGAGGTAGATACTTGAGAGATTATTAGTTACTGAAATAATGAAAGTTTCTGAGTTGGGAAGAGGGGAGTGATGTGTTGGTTTATCTTGAGAGAAGGAAGGAGAGGAGAGGAGGAAGACAGAACCGTATTGACTAAGGGAAGGATACAGGGTGTGACGAGTGATGCAAGAGGGAGGAGCATAACAAACAATTAAGCTGAAGAGGGAAATCACGCAAGAGTGGTGCAAGAAGGAAGGGTTTGCAAAGAAAAGGGAGGATAAGGCGAAGCACGTAAGAAAGACATGGCGGAACATAAATCTTGAGAGAACTTTGAGAAAATCCGCGATAGATAACAGACCGAGCCTTAACCAGATAACGTAAATAATAAAAGTAATGATAATAGTAGTAGAAGTAGTAGTGACAATAGTAGAAGTGTAGCCAATGGCGGTTATTTCAGTAGTGTATATAAGTGACGAGGCAAAAACCTAGTGACGCAAAGAAAGAAGTAATGGTGCAGAAGAATCCTTATGAATTTAGCCAATAGTTCAGATTCTTTTAGATCGTCGTAAGGTGGACAAAGGGTGGAGGGGACGAGAAGGGAGGAAGGTTGAGGTGGAAGAAGCTAAGGAGGAAAGATGAATAGTGTGAATAAGGAAAAGAATGGGTGGAGGGAGATGAGGTGTTATGAGGCAGCGGTAAGGGACAGTTGACTGATGTATGAACAATGTAAATGATGATTATTGTTTAGGTGTGTATATATATTATATATATATATATATATATATATATATATATATATGTGTGTGTGTGTACAGAGTTATGGTACAAAACAAAACGAAACTCGTAGCGAACATTGTGTGAAGTCGCCCGTGGGTTGCATGCAGGAGGAGCGAAATATGACGCGCGCACGCACGCACGCACACACACACACACACACACACACACACACACACACACACACACACACACACACACACACACACACACACACACACACACACACACACACACACACACACACACACACACACAGATAACTTCGCTTATATACATTTGCCTGAATGTCATCATCATTGAGATGCGCTACGAAAGCTACCGGGTCTGAGCAACACGAGACCAATGAATGTGAATAAGTGTGGACAGCATCCGTAAGAGTAAGGGACCACCTACATGGCTAAATTCTAAACGCTTGAGTTATGTAATATAAGTGACAATCTTTAAGAGCGAGTCTTAGGCATCATAAAAAGCAAATATACTCACGTAATACCCATTTGAACTCACTCATCTCCGCGATATTACTCACTTCACACATTTCCCCACGCATTAATATCATTAAAAGGTGTTTCAGATAACTTAGAAAAGCCACGCTAAAACAGAAGGGAAAATGAAGAAGAAAATAATCTTTACGTATAGGTTGTTTGGAAAAATATATAAGACGAAGATAAGGGGAAGAAAACGTAGGACAAACAAAATCTGAGTAACGAACGAGACGATAGAATGCCGAGGGAGAATATGTTAGTGAGCGTGTAATTAGTTGATGGCCATTAATGTGCTGTAATTAGATGACGAGAGACAGACAGACAGACGGACAGAGACGGACACAGACAGAAATACAGGACACAAAGAGGGCATGGGAGTGGGGGCGGGGTAGGGCAGGGCTGGACAGGCGGCGTGGGGAGGGCAGGGCAGGGCTGGACAGGGCGGCGTGGGGAGGGTGGGGTCAGAGTTCTCGTGAGTGGGCGGCTAATGGAGTGGTGCTTCCAGTAACACGGAATTACGAGGAGAGTAATTGTTTTAGCGCCACCCACCCTGCTGGACACTGCCTTCCCCCTCACCACCCCGCCCCTCCTCCAGTCCCTCCCCCAGCCCCTCCCCAGCCCCTCCCCAGCCTATCTAAGTCGCCAGATTTTACAGTTTCCAAAAGAGCACCTTCCCCCCCCTTCCCTTCCCTTCCCCCACCCTCTCTACCCCTTCCATTCTCTCCTCTTCCACTCCTTCCTCTTCGGTATAACTCTCTCCCTCTCTACCTTCCTCCTCCCATCCCTCCAGCCCTTGACAGGAGTGGCCAGGCTGCTAATGTCCCAAGCCATTTTAGTGTAATTGCTGGTTCCTCCTCCTCCTCCTCCTCCTCCTCTTAATTGTTCTCTTACAAATTCTTTTCATTTTCCTTCTCCCAAGTTTTCTGCTCCTCCTCTTTATCCTTCAACACAAATTTTAGTTTATTCGTAGTATTCAATGTGTGTATTTAGGTTCATGTATATATTTCCATATTCCTGCAGCGGTTGTAGTGGTGGTATAACTGTGGTGATAATGGTTTGTGGTGGTGTGGTAAAGTGGTGATGATGGTATGTGATGGTGTGGTAGTGGTGATGATGGTTTGTGGTGGTGTGGTAGTGGTGATGATGGTAGTGGTGGTGTGGTAGTGGTGATGATGGTTTGGGGTGGTGTGGTAGTGGTGATGATGGTAGTGGTGGTGTGGTAGTGGTGATGATAGTAGTGGTGGTGTGGTAGTGGTGGTGTGGTAGTGGTGATGATGGTAGTGGTGGTGTGGTAGTGGTGATGATGGTTTGTGGTGGTGTGGTAGTGGTGATGATGGTTTGTGATGATGTGGTAATGGTGGCGTTTGTGATGACTAGTGGTGGTGGTGACGGTAATAGTCATAGGAAGTGAAAATTATGGCGACAGTACTAATGGCTAAGGAGATGACAGTGAGAACGATGGTGGCAACATTGGTAACTGTGGTGGTGGTGGTGGTGGTGGTGGTGGTGGTGGTGGTAGAGAAGGAATATCAAAAAACCTGATGGCGGTAGTGTTGGCTGCAGTGACAATGGGGGCAGTGTAGGTGGTGGCAGGGTTAGTGGTGGTGGTGGTGGTAGGGGTAGTGGTAGGGTTAGTGGTGGTGGTGGTGGCGGCAGCGGTCAGCTCTCCCATAATTGAGACAATGGCCGCCGGGACTCCCTAATTCTCCTTTATTAAATTGCCTCTCTTGACATCTATTTAGATAATGGAGCCTCAACCCGACTCTGGATAAATTGAAAAATACTCTCCCGGCATTTCCGAGTAACTTCATTTTTGGGACAACGGATTAAATGTTTCCCGTGTGTGGCGTCCGGCTGTTTTCTCTCTCTCTCTCTCTCTCTCTCTCTCTCTCTCTCTCTCTCTCTCTCTCTCTCTCTCTCTCTCTCTCTCTCTCTCTCTCTTCTCTCTTCTCTGTCCTCTCTCTCTCTTCTCTCTCTCTCTCTCTCTCTCTCTCTCTCTCTCTCTCTCTCTCTCTCTCTCTCTCTCTCTCTCTCTCTCTCTCTCTCTCTCTCTCTCTCTCTCTCTCTCTCTCTCTCTCTCTTACTCCTTTTCCCCCTTTAACCCCTTCACGCCAAGATCTTTCCTTTGCTATAAAAAAAATCGTCTGTTAGCCATAAAATTACAAAAAGTAACTAAATAAACCAAATTAGCTAGTGGACAAGGATACTAAACAGGTCATATCTAAAAAAACTTTGCTTATGTTCATTAAAAATCATCTAATGGTGGTCGAATTACGATGGAAATTACGTTCTGGGCCTCAAGGGGTGAAAAGCATCCTTCCCCAATAATAAATAATCCTCCCCTTCCATTCCCGTTTTACCCCATCATTTGCCTTCCCTATCCTTTCCCCTTCCCTCTTCCCCTCTCCCCCGCACCCTCCCTCTAATACCTCCCATAATGCCTCTGGACAACGCCTGTCATAATTGCTCTTCGCGGATCAGTTCGTCGTCGTATCAATTGCATTTTTGTGTCCCGTCCCGCTCACCTGCCCGTTAATGCCACGCTAATGAGGCAGGTGTGAGGCAGCGGCTGTGTGCGTTTGTGTGTTGTGTGATGGCGTGGCCTTATCCATCTAAAAAGCCCTCCCTCTTTCCCCTCCTTTCCTAAACTACGCACCTCAACACACACACACACACACACACACACACACACACACACACACACACACACACACACACACCTGTCTGCTCTGCTCCATACCCCTTCTTCCCCTCCCTCCCCTCCCTCCCTCCCTCCATCTCCCTCTGCACAAAATACATGGAAAAAAGCCTTGTCTCCGTCTGTCTGTCCCCTTGTCAAGATTTTTTGTCAGCATTTTTGCATTATATTTTCAGTGTATTTTTCAACTTTGTAACTGTGTGTGTGTGTGTGGGTGTGTGTGGGCGTGTGTGGGCGTGTGTGTGTTTGGGGTGTGAGAAGGAAGAAGACAAATATGAATAGAAAAGAATGAAAAAAATCGAAAATTAAAATATAGGAAAAAAGCTAGTAGAAAAATTTAAGCGTATAGTTGTGTATAAACCTGACCCAATAGTTTTTTTCCGTAACGTGAAGTATGCGGCGCGATTGGGCTTGGATTGGGTGTGGTTTTATATTTTGCTCTATAGGTTTAGTTAGGCTTCAATAGGCTTAGTTAGGCTGGATTGCGAGTGGTAGTGGGCTGTTGGATTGACATGGTGCCTGTTTTTGTATTGCTTGTGAATTACTCGTCCCTATTTTCTCATGTTTTTTTATTACTTATTGTTATTCTGTTTTGTGTATTATTCGTCTCTCTCTCTCTCTCTCTCTCTCTTCTCTCTCTCTCTCCTCTCTCTCTCTCTCTCTCTCTCTCTTCTCTCTCTCTCTCTCTCTCTCTCTCTCTCTCTCTCTCTCTCTCCTCTCTCTCTCTCTCTCTCTCTCTCTCTCCTCTCTCTCTCTCCTCTCTCTCTCTCTCTCTTCTCTCTCTCTCTCTCTCTCTCTCTCTCTCTCTCTCCACCACACATCACACACACACATACACACACACATACACACACAGACACACACAGACACACACACAGACACACAGACACACACACACACACACACACAGACACACACAAACACACGTCTATATAAACCTTCTCCTATACTTTTCTTTCCTTCTTTTCTCCCTCCACACTTTTCCACTCCAGCCCTCACTCCCCTCCCCCCTCCATCCTCCCCCTCACCCCTCCTTCCTCCTCACCCCTCCATCACCCCTACCCCGCCCTGCCCCCGGCCCTCCCCGCCCCGTGGTCATGTGTGGCTGTGTTTGGGGACAGTCGCTGATCCAATAGAAATTCATGAGTCTTGTTTCAGGTTATTGGAGGCGTCTTGGTCCTGTCCGCGGGCAGCAGGTACGAGGGGGGAGAAGGGAGGGTGTAGAAGACCTAGAGAGGGAGAACAAACCGAAGAATAAGGGAGGAAATGAAGGAAGAAGATAGGATGGGTGTACACTAAGGGAAATTTAAGAGTAAGAGTGATGAGAATGGTGAAGAAGAGGTATACAGAAGAAAGAAAAGGGGAAAGTAAAGGAAGAATATAGATTGCATGAACTTGGAGGGAAAGTTTAGGATTTAGAGAAAGTAAAGAAAAGTCAAAAGGGAGACAACGAAGAAGAAAAAAGAATGCATGAATATAAAGAGAAAATATTTAAGAGTAAGATAGAGAGAGGAGAAAGAAGCGAATGAATGCACTAGGTACAAAACGAATGAAAGTAATGACCAATGAAGAAGAAAAAAAACTAAAAAAGGGAGACATGTGCGATTGTGCGTGGGAGCTTAACAAATTGATGGAAGAAATGTGTTAAATACTGAAGGAGAAAAAAAATCAAAAATGAACGAGACAAAGTAACAAGAGAAAATTTAAAAGAAAAGGGGAAATCAAGAGAAAGACTAACAGAGAAACAGGGATAAAAGTAGGAAGAAACCAGAAGAAAGGAGAATAAGGAGAAAGAAAGGGGATGGGAATGTAAGAAGAGAACAGTGAAAATAGAGGAAACATGAATGAGAGAGGGGCGAAAATGGAAAGCGTTGAGAGGAGGAGGAGAAAGGGAAGAGGAGGAGTAAGGGAAGAGGAGGAGAAAGGGAAGAGGAGGAGTAAGGGAAGAGGAGGAGTAAGGGAAGAGGAGGCGTAAGGGAAGAGGCGTAAGGAAGAGGAGGCGTAAGGGAAGGAGGCGTAAGGGAAGAGGAGGAGTAAGGGAAGAGGAGGCGTAGGGGAAGAGGAGGAGTAAGGGAAGAGGAGGCGTAAGGGAAGAGGAGGCGTAAGGGAAGAGGAGGAGTAAGGGAAGAGGAGGCGTAAGGGAAGAGGAGGAGTAAGGAAAGAGGAGGAGTAAGGGAAGAGGAGGAGTAAGGGAAGAGGAGGAGTAAGGGAAGAGGAGGAGATAGGGAAGAGGAGGCGTAAGGGAAGAGGAGGAGTAAGGGAAGAGGAGGAGTAAGGGAAGAGGAGGAGTAAGGGAAGAGGAGGAGTCAGGGAAGAGGAGGAGTCAGGGAAGAGGAGGAGTAAGGGAAGAGGAGGAGTAAAGGGAAGAGGAGGAGAAAGGGAAGAGGAGGAGTAAGGGAAGAGGAGGAGAAAGGGAAGAGGAGGAGTCAGGGAAGAGGAGGAGTCAGGGAAGAGGAGGAGAAAGGGAAGAGGAGGAGAAAGGGAAGAGGAGGAGTGAGGGAAGAGGAGGAGTAAGGGAAGAGGAGGTGTAAGGGGAGAGGAGGAGTAAGGGAAGAGGAGGAGAAAGGGAAGAGGAGGAGTAAGGGAAGAGGCGAAGAAAGGACAAAGAAACAAGAAGGGAAAGGTAAAAGGAGACGAAATAGTGATAAAGAATCGTGAGACAAAGAAAAAGTAAAGAACTAGAATCGTAATTTAGGGAAGGTAGAAAAGAGAAAACAGAAAGAGGAAGTGGGAAAGATGACTGGAGTAAGAAAAGTAAAGAGAGAGGGGGAGGAAATCAGGAAAGTAAAGAGGGAGAGGGAGGAGAAGAGGAAGGGAGGAGGTAAGAGGAAGAAGAAAAGGAAGTAAATAAAGAGGGAGAGAAAGAGGACGCTAATGAGAGGGAAGACGATAGTGAAGGAGGGAGGGAGAAAAGCCAGGAAATGTTAGAGAAAA
>JACEEZ010007005.1:155000-157500 GCA_016584305.1 Chionoecetes opilio | reverse complement strand
GTGTGTGTGTGTGTGTGTGTGTGTGTGTGTGTGTGTGTGTGTGTGTGTGTGTGTGTGTGTGTGTGTGTGTGTGTGTGTGTTGATTAACCTCGCTCCCTCTCTTTCTCTCTCTTTCTATACTCGTCTCCTTCCCTCCCTATAATATCTGCACTCTCCCCACCTTCTCATTCTCCTCTTCATCTCTTCATCCATCTCAGTTTTATTTTTATTTTCTATTTCAAGCATAGCTCTTCGTCCTATCTCCTAATCTTCCTCATCCTCTCCACTGCTTTCCCTTTCTCTTCTCTTCTTTTCTCTCTCCTTTATGCATCTTCTCCACACCCTATCTTTAGTATCTTCTCTTTAGCTATTCCACTCCCCCCACTACCACCATCCTCCTCCTCCTCCTCCTCCTCCTCCTCCTCCTCCTTCCTCCTCCTCCTCCTCCTCCTCCTCCTCCTCCTCCTCCTCCTCCTCCTCCTCCCTCCTCCTCCTCCATGAAAATGTAGGCAATTCACACAATGGCCTCGCAACAAAAATCATCGCGACGAATTAACATTTTATTTATTTACTCATTCATCTGCGTAGTCCTTTGTTTATCGGTGTGTTCCTTTAGTCCTTTGTTTATCGGTGTGTTCCTTTAGTCCTTTGTTTATCGGTGTGTTCCTTTAGTCCTTGGTTTATCGGTGTGTTCCTTTAGTCCTTGGTTTATCGGTGTGTTCCTTTAGTCCTTTGTTTATCGGTGTGTTCCTTTAGTTCTTTGTTTATCGGTGTGTTCCTTTAGTCCTTTTTTATCGGTGTGTTCCTTTTTACCCTTTGGGTTTTTAGGGTGTTTCCTTTGCCCCTGGTTTATGGGGTGTGTTCCCTTTTTATCCTTTTTTTATCGGGTGTTCCTTTGGCCCTTTGGGTTTTAGGGTGGGGTTTTCCTTTAGTCCTGGTTTATCGGGGGTTTTCCTTAGCCTTTTGTTTATCGGTGGGGCCCTTTCTTAAATTTTGTCGGGAAGTTCATTTTGTCTCTTGGTTAATAAGCCACTCAACAAAAAGATTATGATAACACAAAATAAAAAGTAAATAGAAATGCATATGTACTGTACATGGACACCCTTTAATCGCTCCCATCGCCGCATTTCTACACCCTATTACCCTATTTCTACACCCTTAAAGTCACCTGTTCGCTTCCCGCCCCAGGACTCGCCACACATGCTGCCTCAAGACTCCTGCGTCATGAAGGCCCCGCATGGTGCAGGTGCCTCGTTCCCACCCATTGATAATAATGATAAACTAAGAAAATGTAGCATCCGTGGCAGGAATTATTGTTTAGGGTGTTGTAATACCATTGCTGCATTATTTACTTAATTGGTTATAGTGTATGTGTGTGTGTATTACCTATTTGTTTTTTTACGGGCAGACAACGCTCGTTCCCCCCTCCCCATATCAACTTTTTTACTTCCCCTTAGTTTATTTTTTGGGCCGAAGCCAGCCCCCCGGAGAAGGTAAAAAAACCCCGGCAAACCCCCGGGGCCCATTCACTGCTGGGGGCGGGGGTTCGGGTTTTTTTAAGGGGAAACAGCCCTATGTTTCCGCTCCCCCCGGGATCGAACCCGGCCTTCTCGGTTGTAAAAGACGTGCTTCCCCTACACTAGGGGTCCCCGGGAGGTGGTGTGTGCGTGTGCGTGTGCTTGTGCGTTGCGGTGCGTGTGCGTGTGCGTTGTGTGTGTGTTTTGTGTGTGTGTGTTTTTACTCTTGACCATATGAACGTTTTCTCCTTTTCATTTGTTCGTTTGGGGTTTTTCTTCACTGTCTTAGATTTTGCTTTCTTACACCTCCTCCTCCTCCTCCTCCTCCTCCTCCTCCTCCTCCTTCCTCCTCAAGAAATAATTGATTGCATGAAGGATGAAGAGGCAAACACAGACAGCGGTTAGAGAGACCAGATATAAAGTAGGGAGAGGAAGAGGAAGAGGAAGAGGAAGAGGAAGAGGAAGAGGAGGAGGAGGAGGAGAGGGGAGAACATTGGGCGGGTCAACACAAAACGCCAGACCAGTTAGTAAACACACCGTAATCGGCTTATCACCTGAATAATTCATATCTCCCACAATCGACAATTTTGATTAAGACATTATGCGGATTCGGCACACGGAAAAACGGTGGAAAAAAGAAAGGAATGGGTGTATTTACAGAGAAGATGAAAAAAAAGGTTGGTCAAATACAATGAAAAACGAAATTACGAGGAAAAAAGGGACCGAATAGGCGCGTTGGGTGGACGGCGTGACGCGGCCTTTGTTGGGTAATGGTGTGACGATTATTCCTGGACGGCTTACAGGGATTAGGGGTGTTGTGGTGCCCCTCTCACCCCTCACCCCGCCCTCACCCCGCCCTTAAAGAGGTGTTGGGGGGGGGGGGGGGGGAGAAGAGGCCACTTAGACAGGCAGGAAGGATGGAATTAGATGGGGGAAATGAGTAAATTGATATATAAAGAGCAGAGCTGACTTTACGGGACTTGTGTATCGGAAGAAAAATGATG
>JACEEZ010007005.1:137500-150000 GCA_016584305.1 Chionoecetes opilio | reverse complement strand
CAGGTGGACTCTCTTATGCTTAGTTAGGACGCAGGTGGACTCTCTTCTGCTTAGTTAGGACGCAGGTGGACTCTCTTCTGCTTAGTTAGGGCACAGGTGGACTCTCTTATGCTTAGTTAGGACGCAGGTGGACTCTCTTCTGCTTAGTTAGGGCACAGGTGGACTCTCTTATGCTTAGTTAGGACGCAGGTGGACTCTCTTCTGCTTAGTTAGGGCACAGGTGGACTCTCTTATGCTTAGTTAGCACATACGTGGACTCTCTTATGCTTAGTTAGGACGCAGGTGGACTCTCTTCTGCTTAGTTAGGACACAGGTGGACTCTTATGCTTAGTTAGGGCACAGGTGGACTCTCTTATGCTTAGTTAGGACGCAGGTGGACTCTCTTATGCTTAGTTAGGACGCAGGTGGACTCTCTTATGCTTAGTTAGGACACGTGACTCTATTATGCTTAGTTAGGATACACGAGGACTCTATTATGCTTAGTTAGGACACACGAGGACTCTCTTATGCTAAGTTAGGACCCACGTGGACTCTATTATCAGATACTCAGGTCGATAAAAATGTTGTTATGACTATATTAATGATGTTCTGATGCATCGTCTCTTCTGCTGCTTTGTCGATTACGGTTTATATTTTTGCTCCAGACAGACAAGTAAACAGACAGAAAGTTATTCGTACAGCCAAAACGCAAACAAGCTAAGGCAGCAACGTAATCAAACAAATCCAGACAAACGGATTCAAACATAGACACAGACAGACAGACAGCGAGCCAGGTAAACAGACAGAAGGGATACAAACACACACAATACACACACACACAGATAGACTCGGAAACATGCACAGGTTGACACACACACACCACACACCACACACACACACACACACACACACACACACACACACACAACACACACACACACACACACACACACACACACACAAAACACACAACACACACACACACACACACACACACACACACACACACACACACACACAACACACACACACACACCATCACACACACACACAGACAGAAGGGGCACACAGCCACACACACTACACACACACACACACCACACACACACACACACCACAACAACACACACACACAGCACACATCACACACACACACACACACACACACACACAACAGCACACACACACACACAACACACACACACACAACACAAACACACACACACACACCACACACACACACACCACACACACCACACACTCACCCCACACACACACACCCACCACCACACTACACCCACCACACACACCACACACACCACACTACACACACACACACACACCACACCACACACCACCACCCACACATCACACACACACACACACACACACATCAACACAACACACACAAGCACACACACACACTTTTACACACACACACACACATCATACAACACGTTAAGCACACACACATAAAACTACACACACAACATACACACACAGCAACCACACCAACACACACACTACACACACCCCATGCACACACACACGCGCTACACCACACAACGACGACCGACACAACACGACGATACCACAACAGACAACGGATCACACACATCACACCCAGCCACCAACACACAGCAACCACACCACAAGCACACACACAACACACACACACACACACAGCACACACACACCGCCACTCAGCCAATCAAACAGTCACTCGTTTAGGGAAATGGGCCGCCGTGATGGGCTTGGAAGCGGTAGGGGTGGGTGTAGGAAGGGGGCAGTGGAGGGGTGATGTGGGGAGAGATACGGCCGAGCACTTAACATTATTGTACTGGTGGTGGTGGCGGTGGTGGTGGTGGTGTTGGTGGTGGTGAAGCTAGGAGTGAAAATTGTGTATATGATATGGTAAATTTGGTATAGGGTATATAGGAATAAAGAGGAGAGAAAAGACCATACCCTCCTGTTCCCCCCCCTCCTCCTCCCTCCTCCTCCTCCTCCTCCTCCTCCTCCTCCTCCCCTCCTCCTCCTCCTCCTCCTCCTCCTCCTCCTCCTCCTCCTCCTCCTCCTCCTCCTCCTCCTCCTCCTCCTCCTCCTCCTCCTCCTCCTCCTCTTCGAATTCAAAATAGAATGAGAGGAAGTTGTGTGAGTGAAACCAACTTTTTTTACTAACATAATTGTCATTGTTATTAAATACTGTTATTAGTGTTATTATTATTATTATTATTATTATTATTATTATTATTATTATTATTATTATTATTATTATTATTATTATTGTCATCATTATCTCCATCATAATTGTTATCATTATCATTAATAATAGCGCCCATGTGGTGGAATGGTTTGCACGTTCGGCTCACAACCGAAAGGTACGTGAGACCTGAGAGAACGCGGGTTCGATTCCCAGACTAAGCGGAGACAATTTGGGCTTGTCGCCTTCCACGCTGCAGCCTCTGGTCACCACGCAGAGGATACCTACGGGATGTAAGCTGAGGAGTTGTGACCTCGAAATCCCTGGAAGAGCTGAGGATGGCAAGCCTTCACTCCTGTTGAGGTGGATGTAATGTGTGTGTGTGTGTGTGTGTGTGTGTGTGTGTGTGTGGTGTGTCTGTGTGTGTGGTTTTATGTATGTGTGTATGTATGCGTGCGTGTGTGTGTGTGTGTATTCATCTAGTTGTATTTTACAGGGCCAGAGCAACGCTCGTATGGCCCCGTCTCCATATCAACATTTTTATCATCATTCATCCTTAGTGGTTAGTGTAGGCCGAAGCCACCACCCCGGGAGGCGGGTCACAAACCCCCGGCTGACACCCGGTACCCGTTCACTGCTGGGTGGACAGGGGCTCGGGTTTTAAGGAAACAGCCTATATGTTTCCGCTCCGCCCGGGGATCGAACCCGGGACTAATCGGTTGTGAACCAAGCGTGCTAACCACTACACTACGGAGTACCCCTCGTAGGTGTGTGTGTGTGTGTGTGTGTGTGTGTGTGTGTGTGTGTGTGTGTGTGTGTGTGTGTGTGTGGGGAGCCTTGTATGAAAGGGAAGAGATAGTCTATGCCCTACCACGAATTATTGAAATCAGGCGTAAAGATGTAAAATATATTATTACCACTATCATTATATACCTTTAGAAATAACTGTTAGTGGTACAGTATCAGCAGTTGGTGCTGCGTTCACAGTCAAGAGATTCTGGACTCAATTCCCAAATCAATCCAAGACACTGTTCTCATCTCCTCTAAAGCATCTGATGACCTGTTTACCTGGAGATACGCACGCAGACCGAAGACTGTGGTCGTGCAGCCTTGGAGGAGTACGGTGTGTGTTGCGTTGTGGATGTTGGTGTGGTTTTGGTGTGGTGTGTTGGTTGTATGTGTTGGGGTGTGTGTGTTGGGTGTGTGTGTGGGTGGGTGTTTGTGTTGGTGTGGCGTGGGGGGTGGTTGGTGTGGTGGTGGGTGTGTGGTTGGGTGTGTTGGGTGTGGTGTGTTGGTGTGTGTGTTGGTGTGTTGTGGGGTTTTGGGTGTGTTGGGTGTGGGTGTGTTGGGTGTGGGTGTCACGAAGGACCTGCAGTACATGGGTCATGCTATTTCGGAAGAGTTAGTCAGGTACGAGTGTTGCAAGTATAGTTTTTTTTACAATTTTCATATTATTATTGTCATCACTTCCATCATCATTATTATCATTACAGTTATTATTGATCAATGTTATTTTCTAGTGCTTTGGGTTAGTCTCCTTGCCACCGAAGGAATTTCAGTAATTTAAATATTATATCTTGTTTCACACTCTCTCTCTCTCTCTCTCTCTCTCTCTCTCTCTCTCTCTCTCTCTCTCTCTCTCTCTCTCTCTCTCTCTCTCTCTCTCTCTCTCTCTCTCTCTCTCTCTCTCTCTCTCTCTCTCTTCTCTCCTCTATCTCTCTCTCTCCTCTGTCTCTCTCTCGTTCCTATGTGTGTGGTGTGGTGTGTGTGTGTGTGTGGTTGGATGTGAAAGGAGAAAGGGAGCGAGGGAAGCTGGATACGCAAGACCAACCAGGCACCTTCACCCGAGGCCCGGAGGAGGAGGAGAGTAGGAGGAGGAGGGGGAAGGTCTGCGGGCGGGTCCCTTGAGAGAGAAGCTTTAATGGCGAACAGCTCTTAGAAGACGCAGGGTGGAGGAGAAAGAGGAGGAGGGAGCAGTGGAGGGTTTTTTTCCTTCTTTGGTGTGTGTGTGTGAGAGAGGAGTCCTTTGGGGGAGTGGACGGGAGTGGTGAGAGGTCGTGGACTGGAGTTAGGCGGCGGTGAGGGCTGCGGCCACTCACTTAGCCGTGTGAGCGAGAAGGTGTGGCCTGTGCAGGAGGTGTGGCCGCCGGCAGGGCTCTTTGTAGAAGACGTGTGACCCATTTTAGAAAGTGGAAAAGGAGAGAGAGAGAGAGAGAGAGAGAGAGAGAGAGAGAGAGAGAGAGAGAGAGAGAGAGAAGAAAAAAAAGGGAAAGAAAAAGAGACTGAAAGAGAAAGAGAGTGAAAGGAAAAAAAGAGAGAGAGAGAGAGAGAGAGAGAGAGAGAGAGAGAGAGAGAGAGAGAGAGAGAGAGAGAGAGAGAGAGAGAGAGAGAGAGAGAGAGAGAGAGAGAGAGAGAGAGAGAGAGTCCATATAGATTTCCTTGGGACAGGATATCTATAGTTGTCAATGTACACTTTACTGCCTTAATGTAATCTTTTTAATCCATTCTTATAATTAATAACTGATTATAAAAAAATACAAGAAAGAGAGAGAATATGAGTCTTTAGTTACATTAGAAGTGATGGTGATCGCGTTGAATTAATATTTATTTCATGTCATTTCTTTCTATCGACACGTTTTCCCTAAGAATCGTATGATCGAAACGTTAATTTTCTGAGCCTAGAATATCAACACATGAACAAAACAGGCACATTAATAGCTTCCTTTTAGAGCAGAGGCACCATACTTTTAATCGAGCCTCTTTCCCCTTTCACTTAACAGTAAGGAAAAACATGGTGAAGCCTTTAAACTCTTGGACCACTTGGCCTCTTAAAAATACGACCTCGCTTCCACGCCCCAAAAACGCACAAGTATTTTCTTCCCTCAATGGATAAAGGGTATAACAAGGAAAAATAGGAAGCCGGAGTAAAACAATAAGGCGTGCTCGGTTTTCTTCCTTCCTCTGAGAAAAATAAGATAGAAAAAGAGATAGAGAGCAGGGCAAGGGCACAGAAAAAGAGGCAGAGAAGTAAGACACAACCATTGCTGTCAACGGGAACAGCGGCTCTTCAGCAGACGTGACCTCCACCACACACACAAAAAAATGCAAAAAATAGCGAATAGATTAAAAACAATGGACCTACTAAAAGAGAGAGAGAGAGAGAGAGAGAGAGAGAGAGAGAGAGAGAGAGAGAGAGAGAGAGAGAGAGAGAGAGAGAGAGAGAGAGAGAGAGAGAGAGAGAGAGAGAGAGAGAGAGAGAGGAGAGAGAGAGAGAGAGAGAGAGAGAGAGAGAGAGAGAGAGAGAGAGAGAGAGAGAGAGAGAGAGAGAGACCACATCAGAAAACGAAAAGCTGATTGAAACACATTAAACGACAATGCAATAATAAGGATAAAAACTAGTAGGAAGACGACGACGAATATAGAGATTATGAGGAGGAGGAGGGAGAGGGAGGTGGTGTGGGACGTGATGCCGAAGGGAGGACGTGTGTAATCGAGGGCGAGAAGAGAGAATATTGTTTACTCGAGGCCGGAGCTCCTGGGGGAATAACTTACACATCACGGGGGAGCTTTGGGAGGGCGAGGATCGAAGGGGAGGGAAAGAGGGAGCGATGAGGGAGAAGCTTAGGAAGGGAGAGAGAGAGGAGGGTTAGGTGAGCGAGGTGAAAAGGGAGAGTAGTAGTTTCCGCAAGGCCTGAGAGAGAGAGAGAGAGAGAGAGAGAGAGAGAGAGAGAGAGAGAGAGAGAGAGAGAGAGAGAGAGAGAGAGATAAGGGGGGGAGAGTGGTGTGTACCCGTTGTACTACCTACCACTACTATATTATGCACGAAAGGAGCAGTAACTCTCTCTCTCTCTCTCTCTCTCTCTCTCTCTCTCTCTCTCTCTCTCTCTCTCTCTCTCTCTCTCTCTCTCTCTCTCTCTCTCTCTCTCTCCAGATGCAGGGATAGTTGAGGACGAACTAATCTCCATTTGTTTACTGGAAGATGTGAGGAGATGAGCAATATGTGAATAACTGCGTGTGTGTGTATATGTGTGTGTGTGTGTGTGTGTGTGTGTGTGTGTGTGTGTGCGTGTGCGTGTGATGGAATGGATCATATGAGGGAGCAGTCAAAAAATATCCGTATTATGATTAATGATAATAAATAACCTAATTCTCTCTCTCTCTCTCTCTCTCTCTCCTCTCCTCTCTCTCTCTCTCTCTCTCTCTCTCTCTCTCTCTCTCTCTCTCTCCTCTTCTCCTCTCCTCTCTCTCTCTCTCTTCTCCTCTCTCTCTCTCTCTCTCTCTCTCTCCTCTCTCTCCTCTCTCTCTCCTCTCTCTCTCTCTCTCTCCTCTCTCGTCTCTCTCTTCTCTCTCTCCTCTCTCTCTCTCCTCTCCTCTCCTCTCTCATCTCTCTCTCTCTCTCTTCTCTCCTCCTCCTCTCTCCTCTACCTACATTCTCTGTCTTCCTCTCTTTCTTCTCTGCTCTATCATCAACTCTCTCTCTCTCTCAATCCTAACCCCTTTTCTTCATTTATCTTCATTCTTTGCTTTCGTCGTTCTCTCAAACTGCAGACATTGATGATGATATCACGGTTTTGTCTTCTATCCTCATTCTTATTGGTACTCGTCGTTCTCATTAACACGAAGGAGAAGTGAATCTGAGGGAAAAGCAGAGGGTGTATGGGTTTACCTTATCCAATTCTTGAAATATGGAATCGTGTACAGGAGAAGAAGGAGAGGAACATATGGAAACTTAGAGAGGAAGAGAAGGAAAGTGAGGAGGAAGAGGGATAAGTAGATATAGAGTAAAAGTATGTAAATATGTATGCGTAGAAACAGGGAAGAGGGAGGGAAACAGAGGAAACTAAAGAGAAGTATAGGAAAAGTTAGAGAAAGAAGGGGAAAGTTCAGTAGTATAGAACACAAAAAGAAGGGAAGGAAATAAGACGGATGGGGGGTGAGTGGGTAGGGTTATGTGACAAAGTGAGGACTATGCTTACGGTCGCGATCGTCATGACGTGGATGTGATGGTTTTGTGTTGAATTGCACCTCGATGGTGGTGGAGGGGATGCCGGGGTGGGGATGTGGGGTGGTGGGTGGTGTGGTGGGGGGGTGGGGGGGGTGGGGGGGGGGGGTGGGGGGTTGAGGACACTAATCACTCATTCTTTAGCATCGGTCGACTCTCGCACACAATGTTATTAACGCGCTCAAACACGCTCTAATTGCATTACGCCCGCTGTTAATTAGCGACAAATATCGGTTATCGACAAGGCGAGTCAGGAAGTTATTTGGGGATATTACTAAAAAGCACACACACGCGAGCACGGTAATGAAGTGTGTGTGTGTGTGTGGTGTGTGTGTGTGTGTGTGTGTGTGTGTGACTGTGTGTGTGTGTGACTGTGTGTGTGTGTGTGACTGTGTGTGTATGTGTGTGTGTGTATTGTGTGTGTGTGACTGTGTGTGTGTGACTGTTGTGTGTGTGTGTGTGTTTTGCTGTGACGACCACGACTCCCTCCTTCATTCCTTCTTCCTTCCTTCCTTCCTTCCTTCCCTTCTTTCCCTCCTTCCTTCCCTCCTTCCTTCCCTTCTTCCCTCCCTTCTTCCTTCCCTCCTTCCTTCCCTCCTTCCTTCCTTCCCTCCTTCCTTCCTTCCCTTCCTCCCTTCCTTCCTCTTCCCTCCCCCGAAAGAATCACAAGGTTTCATTACTCTCCTCGTGGCGTCTTCTCGCCTCGCTCATACACCCAACACAACTAGCCACTCCATGCAACACACACACACATTACATTCCTCCTTCTGTCTCCCTGGCGTGGGCGGCGCGAGTGTTACGGGCGTGTGTGGGGACAAAGTGGGCGTAAGGGCGTGGTGGCGTGAACGGTGGTGGTTCGCGGACGAAAGTTTGTGGTAAGAGTAGCCTTTGGGGGTCACAAGGCAGGCATGATGAAGCGGGTGTCAAATTCCCTCACATCTTTTTACTGGAGTGAATAATTCAAGATCACGGCTCCTGTTTGCCTCCTGGCGGGCCGCTGCTGCCGAGGAGGACGAAGAGAAGGAGAAAAAGAGAAGAAAAAAGGTTGTCGTATATCTTTTCTTGTCCTTCTCCTGCTCTTCCTCCTTTTCACGCCATGGCACCATAACGCCAGGTGATAAAACGAGTACATTTCCGCCTCACAAGTGTATATTATCCCGCCTCCGATCTTTAACCTTTGAGTGTATCGGTTTAAAGACGCAATGTGTGTGTGTGTGTGTGTGTGTGTGTGTGTGTGTGTGTGTGTGTGTGTGTGTGTGATTTATTAGTGTGCTTTATAGCCAAGAATGTGTTGTTTAGGCGGGAGAAATATGCCATGCGGGAACATTTGCTTCCCTCCTCCTCCTCCTCCTCTCCTCATCATTTCCACCTCGGCCCTCTCTTCTCTCCCTCTCTCCAATTGCCTCTGTGTGTGTGTGTGTGTGTGTGCGTGTGTGTGTGTGTGTGTGGTGTGTGTGTGTGTGTGTGTGTGTGTGTGTGTGTCTGTGTGTGTGTGTGTGTGTGTGTGTGTGTGTGTGTGTGTGGTGCTGCGGCCTTCATTATCGTATTCAACAGCACTGAAACTTCACTAATGTTTATCTACATCTTCATTAGGGCAGTGGCTGTGAGGGGGGGGGGCGGGGGGCGGGGGGCAAAGAGGGGGTCAGGGTCTGGCGAGGTGTGGGCACTGATGAGTATGCTTGTCTGGACCATCTTGTATTAATGTTTTTTCCTCTCTCTCTGCTGGGAATGAATAACAAGGGTTGTGATGCACCTGTAGTCTGCCTCCTCGTCCCCTTCCTCTTTTCTCCTCTTTTCTGGCATTGGGGTATGTAACTAGCGTGTCGTAAATTTGAGAGATTGATTGATTGATTGATTGATTGATTGTTTATTAGGCTTAACATAACATATATAAAGTTGATTATACATTAATAATTATATACAAGCCGCGGTCCATTGAGCCGAGACTCTTTATGGACCTGATGCCTTAGATTTTTTTTAGATTACAACAGTCGTGGAAACGTGTGGACTTTAGTATCGAATATGTTATAAAAAAAATATATAAATATGGGTTCATTTAAATTGTTATAATAAAAACAAATCAAAAGTAATAATAATATTATTAATAATAATAATAATAGTAATAAATTCTAATAATATAAAAAATAATAAAAATTATAATGATAGCTATATTTGAATAGACGGAGTCATGATGACAGTTGAAGCAAAATATTGATAAGAATAAACATAATAATAACGTAATATTGCAATATATATGTAATAATGAGAACAGTGATGGCAATAACAATAATGATAACAGAAACAATGTTAGTATGATAGAGGTATTAACTATTTAACTATCTTGCTGGTAATTGTCGAATATCTTGAGCTTAGTTTTGTATTTGAATGAATTGAGGGTTGGGATGTTTTTCATGTCATCTGGGAGTTGGTTCCACAGTTTTGCTGCTCTAAAAAGGACGAGAGAGAGAGAGAGAGAGAGAGAGAGAGAGAGAGAGAGAGAGAGAGAGAGAGAGAGAGAGAGAGAGAGAGAGAGAGAGAGAGAGAGAAAGAGAGAAAGAGAGAGAGAGAGAATCCTCCAACTACCCATACTTAAAAAAATGATCCCCCATTAGTTGAGGGTCTCTTCATTTAAAAAAGGCAATAATTACACGTAGCTTATATTGATTAGCATTGAATCCCTTGTGCAAAGCCGCTACCGATACCCACACAACGTTTGACCTGCCGCATCTGTTCCTCTCTTGTTTGTTATCGCATTTTTTTTTACTTTTCCTATTCTGTTTGTGAATGGCTACTACATTCATCTTGTCTCCGCCACGTCACTGCACTAAGCAAAACCAACGTGAGTCCATGGAAGAGCATAAGCTATCTGAGGAACAGAAAGGGAGTGGGCGAAAGACAGAAGATACAGTGGTGGTACACTCTCAGAAATGGGGGGTATATTAAGGGTAGAATTGTTACATCGCCCCATCACTACCCTTTTTATACCCTATGTCCAGGCTGGAGGGTAGATGCTGCCAATTATACCCTTCATCTACCCTTTATCTACCCTTTTTAGACGAGAGGGTTGAGAAAGGGTACATTTGGGGTTTGAAAAGGGTATATTTAGGGTTGCAAAAGGGTATATTTGTAAGGGTAGCAGTATTTCATCACTATAAACACCCTTTTTCTACCCTTTTCCTACCCTTTTTTTTTAAGAGTGTAGTAGTAGTAGTAATAACTATTTTATTCATACATAAAATATTTTTTCTCCATCACGTATAGGATGGGACTTACTATTTTATAAAACACAACACAAACGATTTCTTCATCAACTCTGAAAACAGTTTACAAATAGTATAATATAGAAGTAATAATATATAGTAATAAAATTATATAGTATAATTATAGTAATAATAATGATTATAATGAAAATCAAAATAATAAGAGCATTAATCTGCTTCAAATAGTCCGCCAAATCCCCATCCGAAGCTTGGATTTCTAGGCTCTTGGATTGCCTGCCACGGGCCGCTGCTGTCGCCTCCCTTGTCCGTCCCTCCATCTCCCCTCCCGGCGTGAAATCCCAAACCGGCTAATCCTCCCGAAATCGCCTCTCACGCTGGACAATCCTTCACGAAATTGGGCGATGATAAACCTGTAGTGCATCGGGTCATCGCCTGGCAATTACTTAATCTCCTCGAAAAAAATAGTGAAAAATCGTTCGGTCGGCCAAACCCTCCAGGAATTCGACATAATTCTTGCATCTTTGCGAACTGGACTTGTAACTCACATTACCGTTCTTTGCTCGTTGCCAGCGCCTCGTAAACATGTCGAAAGTAAAGAAAAACGGGAGATCAGCCCTGCGGCACCTTGATGCTATTTTCTTTCACCGTTACGAATTGAGAGAGAGAGAGAGAGAGAGAGAGAGAGAGAGAGAGAGAGAGAGAGAGAGAGAGAGAGAGAGAGAGAGAGAGAGAGAGAGAGAGAGAGAGAGAGAGAGAGAGAGAGAGAAAAAAAAAAATAACGAACACATCATTCGAACAGAAGCTGTTTTAATCCCGTTACGCAGCAAATCCGCCTCATCACCATTTTGCACGTGTAATCCCGTGAACGAGGGAATAATCCTTGCCCCGCGTGTTCCCTTATTCCTGGCCCTGATCCGGCGTCCCTCCCCCACACAGCAGCCACGCGTCATGCGGCCTCCACTCACTGCTCTCCCGGTAACTCTGTTGTCTTCCAGGCCTGAACCACGTCATTATTTGTATATTGTTACGAGCATCTGTTTGTTACGGCACATACACACACGCACTTTTCCGTCACTTCCACATTTACCTCTCTCGGTCTAGTCATCACAAAGAAATAATTCATGACGGAAATAAAGTAACATTAACGACACATGAATTGCTATGCGTCGTGGCGTGCCTAGAGTGTGCCTCTGAATGACGTGTTTGTCCTCATAACGCCTTCTTGTCTTCAAATGAATTGGTCATCCTCATAAGTCGTTTATCTTTTTTATTTTATTCATTTTTAGTAAGTAGTGTTTGTTTTCACACATTTGAAGTGTCACCAAATGAGCAGTTTGCCCTCATATAACGCACCGCCGCCTCGTATTATTATCGTAGTATTGTCATAGTCAGGCTCGCATAACGTACCGTGTATAATGAACGTTTGCCCGCTTGAAGAGCACCAACTTCCTCTCTATACACACAGTCGTCAGATAAAACGTTACTGTCTCCGGTGATCCTGAACTCAAACCCGCTATGCATTTCCTTGTCCAAAACATAAAAAAGAATATCAAAATATATGATGATCAAATATTATTCGTCTGCCAATAATCTCTTTCTTCCCAATGCCGACTTATTTCCCTCCCCAATACTCTGTCTGCTGTCTATCTTATGTTGGTGTTAGAGCAGAAAGTTGTTCTTTGTTCGCTTATTACATTACACAATTCAGCACACTATTCATATCCTGGTAATGTTGGTGGAAGCAGATACCCGCCTCCATTAAGTTGTGGTCTCCTCTAGACTTCACCTCACTGAACGAACTGTCCCTTCTTTTCTTTTATTTCTGCCAATTGTACTTTTCTCTCGCATTGCTGCCATGTACTAGTTACTTCCCTTCCTAATTGTACAATACATAGATACTCTTTCTCTCCTCCACCACTTACTGAAAGGAAGAGTATATAGTTACTCCTTATCCAGGACACACACATTTAGTCACACACACACACGAGAGAGAGAGAGAGAGAGAGAGAGAGAGAGAGAGAGAGAGAGAGAGAGAGAGACAGGAGGAGAGAGAGAGAGAGAGAGAGAGAGAGAGAGAGGAGAGAGAGAGAGGAGAGAG